>WEKY01058524.1:271523-307198 GCA_013390045.1 Picathartes gymnocephalus | reverse complement strand
TTTGCTAGCATGAAACAACTGGCAAAAAAAGAGGGCTTTAATTAAACAGGCAGAACAGGAATGGGAAGAAACTAAAGTAATAAAATGTCACTTTGTATAAGCCATTGCTAATGTGCAAACAGCCTACTGATGTAACAGGATAAGCACAGTGGGCAGCATCTCTGACAGTGAGCTTTTAGTGAAGTTTTCATCTAAGAAAAGGAATGTACTCTTGAAGAGGGCCTTAGTGCCTGAAATGGAAAAGGAATTGCCCTGAACAAGCTGAAAGAAGGTACACTCAAAAATAAACTCGAATATTATAGTGCCGTTCCAGGTATCAGGAACAGGCTTTGGATAGAAGAGATGGTATCTGCATTGTCTGAGCCGCTTGGAAGCAATCTGCCTTTGCTTTGAAAGTAGATGTGGCTGGATCTTTCTTCATACCTGCTCAGCACACGGTGAGCTGAAACCCCAGCTGTGAGGTGAATTCAGGCTGTGTTACAAATGCCTAGGAAACAGCAGAGAGGCTCCGTGTTTGACAGCTGCAGTGCTGGCAGGAGAGTGCACCTGGGAGACTCAGCAGACCCTTCTGTATCTGTGAGCCTGTTGACAGAAAGTGTTTCTTGTTATCTCTAAATAGGAGTTTAGGGAATGGGAACATAATGAAATGGAAATCTTTTGGCTTTCTAAAATATGTAGTCTCTACTTACACTCCAGCTATGCTGTTTTGACATGCTGTGTAATTATAGGCATTGTCAAGTAGCTCTTATTTGCATTAATTGAGCAGCTGCAGTTCCTCTCATGCACTGCCATAATTTTCGTAATAACTACAGCTGTTGATCCATCTTCCATTACTCTCTACACACCCATTCAGTGCAACTAAATAGCAGCAATTCAGGAGCTGCAAATGGGACTTAATTAATAACGGCAACAAGACAGAGAAACATACTCTGTGCTGTTGTTGCTCTTAAATTTGAGAGTTTTAATAATGGTGGACAAAATTCTGCGGTTTTTTTGAGGACTGTAAGTAGATTTTAGTGGAACAGGTATTTTGTCCTCAGTCACTAGATGACAAAAGACAAACTTGTGACAGAAATCAGAGATTTGTTTTCTTCCTTGAATAAACTGTTCAGACATTTTATTTTTTTTGAACAAAATGAGTTTGTTGTGGCTGCTTTTAATTCTAGATTTTTCAAATACAGTTCTGTTTTTCACTGTCTCTGTTTAAACTACCAAACTGCTTGGTTTTGGCCTGAAATATTTTCCTTTTTTTTATCGCTGCCACTTTGTACTACATTAACTATACTGATACTGTTTAAGCAACTCACTTGAACCAAACTGACCTAGGCACCTCCTCTGAAATCTGCTCTGGCAGCATGATGCACATCTCTACTAAGGTAGAGGTGTGGACAAATCCAATTATGAAATACCTGAGGTGTTTTAAGATATTGCTGATACATTCTTCCTGTAGCAGTTCTTGTGGCTAATTGTGTCACTCTGTTTTAAGCAGGCTCATTTTAAATTGGATTAGGGAGGGCCCGTGTGAACTTTGGCACATTTATTGCTAACGTAAGGACAGTGATGAAAAGTGAAAGGATGTTAGGTCAGTCCACCTTTAATCTGGAGGAAGAGGTCTTCTGAAAACATCTTCTTCAATCTTAGCTGTTTTATACGTTGTTAGAGTATGACTCTCCAGAAGAGCAGCAGCCATATAGAGATCATAAATATGTTACTAGGGAGGAAAAAAAAAAGTAGACCAGTCCGGATAAGGGCAAGGTAATTAATTTCCTTTTACACTTTTTCTGATAAAAATTGGAAAGAGAAAGCTTCTGTCACTATAATTATTTATCTCAGTTATTACTGCAAAACTGAGTAATGTAGAAGGGTGCAAGTAGGAAACTTGTTCAGACAGCTGAGCATTTTAGTACCATTTTCAAGAAATACTGACTTTTTCAGTGTGCCACAGTTGAGCCGGTGAGGGTGGCTCCTGGTTTCTGCTGCCAAATGTTAATGTATTTTACAGCTCTGCATGACACTGCAGCCACTTCAGTGAGGTGCAGAAGTGAATGTGAGTTGGATTTAGTGATGCAGTTTTACAAATAATTGGAAGGATCTGCATTGGGTTCCTATATGCAGAAACTTGAAGTGTGTCTTGTGCTTACAAAATGTGTGAAGGTAAGGAGAGCAGATTTGGCAGGATTGATTGAGGGCTTTGGACAGGAAGACAGGAATGGTAGTGGATTTTTAGGCAATAAGCTGACAGATATGGGGAAGAGACAGTTAGTAATGAATCCATTTGTGCAATTAGCAGATCATGGTAATCTCTTGAGTGCAGTCGCTGCAGTGCACTACCAACCAATAGCCAGAATAACGTACTTTGAATTCTGAGCTGTCTTGTCTTCTGTTGGTGCCTTTGAGAAGTCTTGCCGGGGCAATGTCTGTGTAGGTCTTTTACACACATCTACAACTTCGAAAATTTGGTCTTACATTGCTTGGCAAATGGACTTCCAATGTATCTGAGTGCTTCTGAGACACAGAGTCTCTTTCCCCCTATCCTGTTTTTCCTCTCTAATGCTGCTGCATTCCAAGTAGAGGTGTATCCCTGCCATATCAATCAAATTTAAAAGGTGGTGTCTGAAGGCAAAGATCAAGAGTGCGGAGATAGAAAACTGCCCATTTCTCATGCCATTGATCTCAGAATGGTCTTGTAGATAGAGACAGCAGTAATTTCCTTTTCTTCTTTAGAAAATAAATTAATGACCTATTATTTTTTTCAGCTGTAGTTGGTGTTGCACAGTTAAATTGCAAAGGGCCAGTTTCATTACTGTTGTAAGTGCTGAGCTAACTATTAGCTTATGCTAATAATACTGCATTTATCAAATTGGCCTTCCTTCATTTTAGAGGTGTGTTTTCTGTATTTTTGTGAAATATGTAGACATGCTTGGTATTGCATTCTAAGGTGTTTAACATGTTCTATGAAACACTTAGTAAGAGATACAATGAAATTAAATGTTATTAAATAGCTTTTGGTGTGTATGTTCCCTGTGATAATTTATTTTTATTTACTTTTACAAGTTGCATTTAGTGCATTAAATGCAACTTATAGGAAATCGAAGGAGCAGAAGATAATCTAACCTCTGCATAGATGTAGCTCCACTATGACCAACTTTTCAGTTGTTTCACCTTTCAAAAAGGAGAAGTGGAGGAAGCCGTAAAGACTAGTATTCTACAGTAAACTTTTTCAAAAATAGGTTTCAGAACATCAGAGCACAGCACATGAGCTTCTTTGGAAATATTTCACTCTATACAAGGATTTGGGCTTTTAATTTTATCAGGAGGAGCATTTAGGTGCACAGGATGCAACTCAGTGCAATAAGGGCGCCTCAGTACATTGTAGCATTTTTCTTTGGCCAGAGCCTGATACGAATGTAGCAGGATGGGGCTCACATATTCGTGAGGTCTTGCAGAGTCCAGACTCACAAAGCACTTTTCGTTCATGTGACTGTTAACATTGGTAGCCATCATCAGAGAAGAATCAGTAGCCAGCTGACAGTGGCCTCTCTGTAGAAGCCCAAAAGATAAGGGACTAAAATGTGTATGTTTCAAACACTGATAGCTGGATAGCCGTGGAGCCAACCAAGGACTGTTGGTAGTAACACACTGTGAGAAAGAACAGTGTGGGTGGAGAAGGGGCCCACATGGAGGTAGAGCAACACTTTTCTGGGGCAGATGTCCTTGTTCTGGAGCCTGGAGATAAGCACAATGCAGTACAGGACAAGTGCAAGAATGAGGTTGAGAAGTGGGCATGCACTGTAGTGTGGGATTAAGACCATCAAAGACCCTTGAAGCCTCCAACCCGTTTCCAGAAAGATCTAGAAGAAAGGACTGGGCATGATAACCAATTTACATAGAAAGTGAGAAGCTTACCTTGAGGACAGGGTAAATATATCTATAAAAAGGTATCCTCACAAAGCCTGGGTGTGTGTGCACCCCTGGATGCCCCAGCTGGATCAATGCTGGAGCCAGAACCGGTGATCTCTCTTTTATTCTCTTTCTTCCTTTCTTTCTCTCTCATGATCTTTAATTCATCTCTCTCTCTCTTCCCTTTCACCCTACCCCTTATCCAAATCCCACTGCTCTGTGCTTATACTGGGAGGTCAGGGACTAGAATAACAATGTCCATCCAAAGTGTGTAAATTATTAATAAAACTTGATAAGCTTTTGCAGACACTCTGACTTTTGCCATTCCTTTCAACCATGAGCGTCTATGAATCTTGGGTTCTCCCTTCTCATTAAGGGTGGGATACCACATTCTCACAGCTTCAAGTGCTTGCTGTGTGTCATAGATCACTTTTTAAAACTGTACAGAATTTTGGTCTCATATATATATGTGTGTGTGTGTGTGTGTGTATTTAAAATCTCCTGCAAACCTGTTGGCAGTTTTAGAATTCCAATGCAGTCCTACATCACTTTGCATTTTTAGAGCCCTGGGGGTTTGTTACTACAAGTTTCTGGTTATGATTTTAAAAGTCTCACATTGCTTGCCTTTAAGAAGGCTGTTCTTATTTTTGACATGGTATATTTGGCATCTGGTTAAGTAAGCACTGCTAGAAATGGGCTCAAGAGCTTGTGTTATTTGCCTGTATTTATGGGCTGGTATTGGGGAGTTTTTACCAGTTTTCATTTGAGATTGAATTTTGTGTGTTTATGGTCTTTCAGGCTGAGCATTTTTACATGTAGTCTACAATTCAAATTTACCACTGCTTGATTTTAGTAGAAATTTAAATAACATAGACAAAGCATGAATACGAGTTGATGCTTTCTGAAGTTGCCTTTTTGGTTGTTTTTTTTTTTTTTCCTTTGGGATGCCAAACCATCTTATCCTGGCTAAGCAAATTTTTTCTTATCAGCATGTGTCTACATTTTAGACCACTTGTACCATGCAATCTTACATCCTTTCTCTTGAACAATCCTGTCTGCAGCTGATAAAATGTGCTGCATGATAATACTAAACAGAGATAGTCCAGATAATGGAAAACTTAGATAAGGCAAATTTTAGAGAATGCAGGTCTAGACCCGTTCTGGTACTTGCTGATACACTGAGCTGTTGGTCCACCATAGAAAAGTATTTAGGTTTCAAAGAGAATTTGAGAAAAAAATGCACTGGAATTGCCCATTCTGCTTGCATCTGTGAAGTGACTAATTCCCAATTTAGATAAACTGGCATTTGAGGTATTTGAGTTTGATGCATAATTTTTGATCTTCACTTCTATTAAAAAAAAATTAGAAAAAAAAAAGTTATCAGCTCCACAAATTGGATAATATGAAGTGTGAGAAGCACTTATATAGTCCAGTCTGCTGGTTTTGAGGTGAGGTTATACTGAACTGTGGCTTCATGAGGACAGAGTGCCTGAACAGCTTTACTGGATATGGGAGGAGGGTGTCCCTGTTGCATATTCCCAGCTCACTTGTTACCTCTGATTTGCCAAGCACCAGTGAAGACGGCTGTATGAGTCAATTATCTCACTAAAAAGCATCAGAAAGCCTGGGGTTTTCCTGTTTTTACGGTTAACTAGAGTGACTTGTAAGGCAATATAATATTGATGAGAACCAGTGTAAAGGAGGAGCTAAGTCTCTGGAAGATGGCAAAGGACTGTAGCGGGGTGAGAATACAATCTACTCCTTTTGGCTCTAGGGAGATGATAAATACCCTCAGTTTCCCTTGAAGCTACAGCTTTCAACTGCCTAACTTTGCACTGGATCAGCTTCCAGAGAATGTCTTCCTGAGTCCCTGTTAGCTGTTACATTTTTCAGCCCTGTCATGTGCTATTGAAGGACTACAAAAAGAACTCTTCCTCTCTTTATCACTCCAAGTAGGAATATAGTTAACGTTGTAGATCTCTGAAGGGTGATCATCCTCATCAGGGTTACTGTTCATTGAAATGACCAGATGTTCCCGAAATGACTCAATTTCCCTGGGTGTAAGAAGGTGGTGTGTGGATCTCAACCTACTTTCGCTGTAAACACTGCCTTTAAAATTGCAACTTCTAGTCTTCCTCTTCAGCCCCCGGTTTTATTTTTGTCTCTGATCCAAAGCAACCCAAGGTCTTAGCAAAGATTTGGAGCCCTGCAGGCTGGACCTCTGTGTTCCTCTTCCTTCCAGATTTATGCAAAATTGTGTGAAACAAGTCTGCAAACTGTTTGAACTTGTTAACCGTGGTGGCTTCAGCTTCCTACTTCGTGGATTCTGTAGTCAGTAAGAAATTAATTACAATGCTGTGACTAGGAGTCTCAGTAAGAATTAATCAAATAATAAATTCTTATGTTGGGTAGATTCCTATTATGCTTAAACTGTTGTGTGTATAAGAACTTCTGCTGTATCCATGGTCTGTTACTGAGTGTTATCTTCCAGTACTATTTTGTGTGCTGATGATTCACATTCATAAACAAAAAACCAAATATATAGACTGAGGAAAACCCAATAATTTAAATTAGTATGGATTGCATATGTGTGAAAAAGACAAAGATTGTAAATAAAAGAGAGCAGGGGAAATGATACTTTTGGTGATAATTGGTCACATTCTTAGGCATATTTATGGGGGATCTGTTACAGTTTGCTGAAAATGTGCCTGCTTCTTGTCCAGGTAGTCTGAACATCAGAACACTGACATCAGTGATCTGAAGTTGGTTTGAGATCCCCACCAGTGTAACTAATACTCTATATTAAAAAGAGGAGAAGCAGCAGGTTACTGCTTCAATGTCAAATTTTAATGTTAAATTATCTATCTCATTTATGCCTTTTTGAGTTATATCATTGTGTTCTTCCCCTCCCCTCCTCCCAAAAAAATCTCTGAAGTAGTGTATCATATCTGGAAAACTTAGGTCACAGCCACTCTGGTAATTTAAAAGAAAAAACAAACCACCATCAGTATTTTTTTGTTTGAAATTAACATGGTATCCTGACAAAGTGGCAACATTCCATTATAGTTGAGTCACCAGTGATTTCAACTAAGTATATGATCTCTCCTTGCTTTAGTCAGAAATTGTGTAGGATGTGCAAATGCAGCATTGGTAGCACCGTGTGCAGAGACAGCTGAATTTCAAAGTGTGTCTTGTTACCCTGTGTCTTGTGAAGGGTTATTAGTGTGATGCTATGTTGTATTTTAAGTTCTTTAGTGCTGTGAGTTGCAGAAACCTGATACATCAAATCCATCATAAAGTATTAGAACAGCTTGAACCTTGCATCTCTCAGGGCTGATGTCAAGAAAGGCTGTTCCTTTCCAGTCACCTGAATTCAGGCAAGTGATGTGATCCTTGTGTTTTTGACATTTTATATGCCAAGCTCTCAGCTGCTGTTGGGAAGCCCTTCCTCCCCTTTGTGTATCAGCAGTAGAGATCAGCAGAAAATATGTTTGAAATGTTCCTGCCTTAAGAGACTCTTGAATTTGGTCTGGGAGAATTTTGTTCTGTTTTCTATGGTTTTGATAAACATACATGATGAAAATAAAGATGTGGGAAGCCAAAGTTATAAACATGGTTTGTATATGCTGCATGAAAGTGTGCACATAATTTTAAAAAATACAGTATTTCCTCTTTGAAAACACTCCACTGTACTTTTTTTTTTATTTCTATATGAATACTGTCATTTAAATTTGACTAAAATTATTAATTATCAAACACCTTTACCTCCAAATGGTCTTTTTTGTTAAAGAATCTGGTGAAATATCACTGGATCTTTCCTGACAGAAATTTTTGCTTTAGTCTAAAAGGCATATCTGCTGTTAAAAATGTTTGCTTGAACAGAATCCAAATAGCTCTAGTTTCTTTTTTGGGAAGAAAAGACTCATGTAACATTTCAGATTTCCAGTATGAGTAATTTTTCTGTGAGCATTATTTTGGCGTTCACTCACTTGTGTATAGAGGCTGTGGCAACCTGTAAAAAATAGCTAAAACCTGCTTCATGGGTAAGGCCCAAGTGCTATGGCAAGATGAGAACTGCTCTGAAAGTAATTGTATGGTAACTGAGGTGCCTGGTACCCACTGACTTCAGGGTAATACAAATATAGTCATAACTGGGAATTAGAAGAAGAGAGTGTTAGTAAGATATTGGTCATTAGCAGGGGAGAAGGAATAGGGCAGTAGCCCATGGATTGCTGCTGTACATCTACAGATAGTAAGGAGGTTTCAGGCACTGCATCTTGTACAATGGGACATCAGTCCAGCTTTATGGCTCTGGGTGATTCATGCTGTTTTCAGAGTTTACACTGCACACTTCAGGGGAATTAGAGCTCCCCAGTGTAACTATCTGCTTTATTCTCTTGGTTCCATGTGTTCTTAAATTGTGATCTGAGCCCTGTGTGTGTTCAATAAGCCTTTGTAAAACCATGCTGCTCCTTGCCAGTGTGCACACAGGGGGTATTAAGCAGGTCCAAGGCAGCGCCTGTTAACGGGGCAATCTTTATTGCTACCTGAGTAATTGTAAGCTTGTCACTCCTACTTAGGAAAGGCCTTTTAATTTACTTTTTCTGCTGTTTTCTGAAACTACTCAGCTCACTTGGATGCTTATGCACAAGATGGGATGAGGGAGTGATGTGTGGCTCACACAGCTTTTATGTCACATCGCAGATTGAGAAGGGGCCACCCAATATGTGTGTGCAGCACACATGGCCTGTCATGGCAGTGGTGAAGGGCTGCATGAGCCCCCTGGCCAGCCCTATCCCCATCTCCAGCAAGCCCTCCCCCAGCACCGTGATGGGATCGGAACCTAGGGCCGCAGGAACCCTTGTGGGCATTGCATGGGAGCCTAAAGAAGTATCATCCTGGAAAATGGGGCAGATACACTCTGTGGTTTGGCCAAATAATTTTCTTTCCTGTTAGTTTATTGAAAAATGACTGGAAAGAAGAAAACAAAATAAAAAGGCTCATCTTCTTTTAATACTGCTTGTGGAATTTTAATCAGTCATGGTTTTTTTGGGCCCTTATTTCTTGCCCTGTGATCTGCCATCTAATTCAATTTTTCATTCCTGCTGCAGAAAGTGTCTTTCTGCAATTTCCAATATCCAGCTTCATTTATCCTGTTTAGAAGAAATGAGGCTTTTTATAGCATGTTTTTTCTCTCTGGCTTCTGTGAAACCATGGGTGAGGAAGTGTCAAGCCCGAGGTAAAAAATTAGATTTAAGCCCCCTAATCGAGGTCTGCTGTGTGAGCCTCCATCTGTACCTGACTCTTGGGAGATTCTGGTCCAGAATGAGATTGAGTCTGTGTGGGTGGCAGCTGCTGTGACAGAAGACATCACCTGCAGGAGATTTTGGGGGGGCCTTACCTACCTGGTCTGGATTGAGACTCTGCTACTCCCCTTGCAGGGTATTAGCAGAAGCTTCCTTCCCCGAGTTTCTTTCCTTTTATTATCCCTCTCTCAAACTAATGATCATTCTGGCCTTCTTTTAGCCCCTTTTCTTTGATCAGGGAAATGTTTAGGAAATGAACCCTTTTTCACTTCTCTGGTTGTTATTACACAGTCATGTCTAGACCAGTTTTAATCTGGGTCTTGCAGGGCACTCTCCCAGAGGGTTTTCTCTGCTGCCTTGCTGAGCTCCTTAGTGCTGCTGATAGGCCTTTTCTTGATTTTTCTCAGTGCAGACTTTGCTACTGATGAGATGCTCCTTTTTGGGGGACATGCAGTTCTCTGTGTCTGCCTATTATAATTTAATTCTTGTTATCCAAGGGACCTTTTTCTAGTAACAATGTTATTTTTGTGCTTCTTCCCTGGGGTGACTTCCTTTAGAATTGGTAATCTTGCAGCCTCTTTGATTGACTTTTTTGATTTTGGAGGCTCCTCTTCCACTGAATATCCCAATATTTGGGCAATAGGTGATGGTTATCCACACTTTAAGTTCCTGTTTATTCCTGGAGACCACATTCCTCCTGAACTGGCTCATGTCTATGTAGCAATTCCTGCGCTGGTGTCCCAGTGTTTCAACTCTTCCTCTAACCCTTGTTGTTGCTACATATTCAGTTTTTTAGATTCAGGATTCCACTTTTCAGAATTTTAGCATCAACCAAATGTTTTGTGCTTCTAGATGAAAGTATGACTTTGTCATTCTTTCTTCTGCATTTCATTTGACTCTGGGCGATGTGAGAAAGCATGATAGAGTTGCATTATAAATTGTGATTTTAAGGCCTCCTTTGAACAATTCTCATTGTTTAGGTCCCTTTGCTCCCCTCTGGGAAGTGCCCTCAGGTTTCCCAGCCAACTCAGAAGAATGTTAACTCTTATTTAAGAAAATACTTCTGTAATTAGGAGTCTATTTACTTGATCTGATTTTTACCCTGATTTTTAGAGTTCCATAAAATGCATTGGAAAATCTGACTGGAGGACAGCAAAGGTAGGGGGTAAAGGCAATATGTGCTAGGGAGACATGAGGGATTTTTCTGGGCTACTTTATGTAGAGTTTGATTCTTTTGTGGTGAGTGGGGGGAAAATGGATGCACTAAGAATGTTACAAAATAATTCAGTAACTATAAATAAAAGAAGTCCATATAGTCTCTGTAAAGCGATTTGAGAAGAGCTGTGAAAAAAGCAAGCTTTTGTGTTGGTGAAATGTCTTAGGATGGCATCAAGCCTACTCCTTTGACACTGTGATTTAGAGTGTGCCTAGAACACTCTGTGCTTGGGAGGCTTGGTAGGATTTTTGTTATTTTGCTTCTTGGGTCTCATTTTAATTTATTTGAACCTCAAATGAAGAAGGTATATTATTTTGTGATTTTAATTGGTGGAGTGTTTTTTAATCACTGAAAGGATTTGAGAGGGGTGACTTTCTGATGAGTTTGTTAAAATAGTAGCTGAACCTACTTCTTTCCATTGCTTTCTTGTGGAAAAGGTTATGGATTAAAGCTGATAAATAGGAAAGATTATTAATGTGCACAGTCTTCTTTTAGCCTATTGAGACTTGGGATTGCAGGGTATCTTTTAGCAACTGTATCTAAGATAAGCACAAGGTATGCAGTTCCCCCAGACTATCTTTAAACTATTTTGTCTTCATTTTTATGTTCTTTAGTAGTTACCATTTAGTCATCTGTCAAGTGAGTATCTGTGACTAAAGGATTTTCAGAAAGAGCAAACATTCGGGAGGGTTTGCTTTTATGATGCCATAGTGGTCTGCATAGACCATCACCACAAGCATGTAGCACAAATCCTTGCTTTTATTAGTTTTACAGTATTTTCACTTTAGAAGTCTCACCTTGTGCTGTCGTGGGTCTGAAGTAGCAATTGCTACAATACCTAATTGCCTTATTACTTCTCTGCATAGGGCAGAAACATGAGAAGCTCTGAGTTAGAAAGAAGATATGGGAGAGATGCAGAGGGAATTAATACTAGCAAGCTGTGTTGGGAAAGCATGTAAAAATTATTGCTTGCCAGTATTCACTGCATTGCTGCAGTTCAAAAATCTGCTAAGTAGAATAAGCAAGGAGTTATTGATTAAATGTTTAAACCAGGTCTTTTTGGTCCTTTAAAGCCTATCCAATTAATCTTGTGAGATTGAAAGATAAGTGAAATTATGACTAACTCTTCTCAGGATGAATCCACTTGTTCACATTTTTAGAGAACTAGGGTGGGGTTTTTTGGTGATAGAGGGTGTAGTAAGATGACTTTCAGAAAAATCTGTAGCTATTTTGTGTAGATAATCCCCTTACAGAATCTCTAGGTAATTTTTAGTGATAAAGAGACTGCCGAGACACTGCACTGGATAGGCAGAGAGGGATTAATTAGTCCCAGCTTGCTTTTTGGAGGAGACTGTCTTTTTCTTAAGGGTCTAATTCTAAAAACATCTGTCATGAAAATTGAAGTAAGAACTGGAAGCTACTAATCAGCAACTTTGCTGACTGGCTAAATTATTTTAGGATAGTACTGCATATTTCTTCTGCAGAATATTCTTCCCAGAGTACCTTGCTGCTTCAGAATTCATTTTTACTGCAAAAATGACTGGTTAATACATTTGTTGTTTTAGAATGAGTTTCTGTAATAACTGTGGAAGGCTTGTCCATTGTATTGAACAAGGCTTACACAAGACAAGTTGTCACTACCAGCACACAATGTTGTCATATAATTAACTTCTTAGTGTTTAGGTTTCCAGGTCAGGTCTCTGCAGGCACAGACTGCAGCCTTACTTTTAGTCATTTCAGGCTTTCTGTGGCTTTGTGAAAGTATTGAGGCAGTAGTTCATATTCAGGTTGTGTTTTCAAAGTTGTACTCAGGAATTACTTTTGTTGTTAAACTTTCTGCAGAAGTTAGGGATTAGTTTTGCAGCAATTGCCAAGGACTATTCATATATAATGCCTGAAGAATTTGTATCTTATTGCTAAGGAAGTTCTGTAGTTTCTCACACATGCATCAGTATCTGTCTTTCCATGGAGGGCCGAGTAGGTATAAGACAAATGGGAAGGTGCATAATATCTGGTATATCTTTCTGACTCTGAGATTTGGAATGTAGATACCAGAGGTGGACTGAGCACTAGGTACAAGTTAAACCTTGCAAATCCACATGCCTTGCACGGGATGAAGGCAGCGAGCTTGGAGGGTTTCAAACCCCTTGATATGTGCTACGTGAATTGTTCAAAGTAGTGTGAAGTTCCACCATGCTTGACTGCTTGAGTGATGATCCTTGCCCAGACCTCAGGCTAACAGCATTTGCAGTCCCAATTAATCGCTCCTTACAGTCCAGCTTTCAGAGCTGCCACTTGCCTGGGGCATGATCCCTTAGATCCCTGCCTGCGCCAAGGAACTGAAGCTACAGAATTATCTGGGTGCATTTGTATCAAAGGTGACGTTTCTCTCTTACGGAATTGCTTTCACATCCAACTACCCACTTCTGCCTTATCTGAACAGTTATTTCATTTCAGCTATTCACTTTAAAGCTGCTTTTTTTTTTCCTATTTAAGAAGCTTAGAATGCAGCCTAGAAAAGATTACTTGATTTATATGGTGCACTGAACCAATCTGAAATAAAGGACTTCTGTTTAGTCCAAAATTAAGGCTTTTGCTGTAGAGATAAAGGAACAGGTAGTTTATTTCTTGGTCTGATGCTACAAATTCAACAATCACAACTCTCTCTTGCTTTGTTTTAATGTACTGTAACAGTTTAGTTGACTAAAAACATCCCATCACTGCATGCGTTCAGCAGCACTTCGTGTGTAAGAGCAGCACTTTTATTTTTGTTGGATTTTGTGTGCCTCAGCAAGAGAAGTGAGATCAGATTACAGATAGTACCTCTGTAACTCTGCTGCCTGAGTCCCATTCACTTGCTTCAGGAACCCACCATCAATCCTGGGATCTGCTGAGGACAATGGAGTGGGATTATGAGGTGCAATTTGCTCGTGAATTGGTGGGACAGGGATTGTATTTTTAGTGTTGAGAAGGTACAGCTAGAAAACAGGGAAGAAGTGGACAATGGACTGGCTTTCTTGCTTACACAAGATCCAGCATGCATTGGAGAGCTGCTGCGGTTGCGAATTGTCCTGGTAGCACTCACCAAGCAAAGTTACAAAGTCCTAAACTAGTTACACATGAGCTTTTGTCCACTTGCCAGCAAGATCATTAAATTTTCATGTCCACCTGGCAAAGGAAGTTCAATTTGCATGATAAACACCATCTGCAGATAATGTCATACCTGACCTCTCCACAAATTCTTGAACTTACACTCCCCAGCACTGTGTATTTTAAAAAGCTCTCTTGGCCATGTGTCAGCATAACACTGCTGTTACTTAATTTAAAAAGAGTTAATTAAGCTGATGCCTTGTTGATGAGTGTGTTAGAGAGGCATACATGTTGGGCAAAGTGTATGGCAGCATTGTATATAAACTTTGTTCTTCTGTTCTTTGCTGGTTAAAACAAGTGTTTGATTCTTGATAACCTTCCTTCTGTTGCCATTTTCCTGGTGGTTCCCTTTCTTCCTTAATACCTGTCTTTTGCTGTGCTTGCCATACTTGCGCGTGTGGTTTGGGTGGTGTTTCAGGTTTGTATGGCCAGGTTTTGGTAGCAGGGGGGCTACAGGGATAGCAGTAGGTACAGCTCCTGTGAGAAGCTGCCAGAAGCTTCCCCTGTGTTGGGTAGAGCTAATGCCAGCCGGCTCCAAGATGGACATGCTGCTGGCCAAGGCTGAGCCAATCAGGAATGATAGTAATGCCTCTGTGATAACATATAAATGTCCTGGAAGAGCACCCCCTAGGCTTTGGCTTCTCCCATGGAAGACCAAGGACCAGATGTCGGTTACCCCAGTTACACTGCCCCTGTTTGCCTTGTATGGCCATGTTCTGTATCCCATAACCCCACTGGTAGCTGGCCTGTTGGCCACCTCGCCCCCCAGTTTACCATACAAGATTGGTTTCCAGTGAGTTCTCCGTTCTCTGTTTCCCCACGAGTTTGCCCCTCTGTCTGTTCTCCCCAGGTGTATGTACTTGTTCTCCCACCTGCCCTTCCCGTTGATTGGTCCCTGCCGCTTGACTCCTCCCCCATTTGCACCCATACTTAAACCTGGACCCTCCACCTCTCCTTGTCTTTGTCCCTGCACTCTACCAGAGTGTGGATGGGTGTTGAGGTCTGCTGCTGTGTAGGTGTTGATCTCTGCCATTAATAAACGCTGCTGGGAACCCATACAGAGACCCCTCCTGCCTCTGTAGCCCTATTTCCACCGGCTGTGCATGTGGGTCTGGTGTGCCTTCTCCACCCCGACCGGAGCGCCTTCCCCAGTGGAGACTCTTGCAGGAAGGTTGTGGTGTTGAGCTCCCTGTGCCTGCACCGCAACAAAAACATATCTAAAAAGGAGACAGAAGCTACTGCAGAGATGTAATTGTGGCCAGAGAAGAGCAGGGTGAGAACATGTGAGAGAAACAGCCCTGCAGGCACCAAGGTCAGTGGAGGAGGAGGGAAGGAGGTGCTTTGGGTGCCAGGGCTGAGATTCCTCTGCAGACCATGGTGAGGCAGCTGTGCCCCTGCAGCCCATGGAGGACCATGGGGATGCAAAGATCCACCTGCAGCCCGTGGGGAAGACCCACACTAGAGCCAAGAGAGGGCTGTGAACCTGTGGGAGGCATGTGCTGGAGCAGGGTCCTGCAGGGACCTGGAGACTGGTGGAAAGAGGAGCCCATACTGGAGCAGGTTTCCTGGTAGGACTTGTGGACCCACACTGGAACAGGCTATTCTTGAAGGATGGCACCCTGTGGAAGAGTGAGTCACATTGGAGAAGTTTGCAGAGAACTGTCTCTATGTGAGGGGCCCCACACCAGAGCAGAGGAAGGACTCTTCTCCCTGAGCAGTGGCAGATACAACGTGTGATGAACTGACCATAAACTCCACTCCCCATCTCCCTGCACCAAAGTGGGTGCGTGGCTGACCACAGACATTGCTTTTTATCTGCCCGGGTGTCCTGCATCTGTGGTTTGCAAAATAGGTAGCTCTACCTGAAGATTTATTATTATTTCTGTAACTCTTGCTGCTCTACAGCATGGATGTCTTTTAATTGCACCCCAAGGCCTTTGACTCATTTTTGGAGAAGTTTCCACTTTGTGTTGGTTCAATCACCTTGCAGATAGGTGTTACTGACATTTATAGAAGAAGGTAGCAGATTTGGTGAGGGAACTTACTGTGACCCAAAGACGTAAGCTCTGTTTATTATTTATATTAATATTGGTGGTTTGAGAGCAGGTACCAAAGTATTTGTGGAGGAGATAAAAGTAATCTCCTGCAGTCCTGGCTGCTGTGTCTTGGTACAGCCACAGCTGGGAATCAGGTGCTGCAGCACTGCGTTATGCCGGCTGTCTTCCTCCATGGTGTGCCAGTCTCACGCCAACTAAAAGGGGAAGATCGAAAGACAGGAGCTGTGTCCTTATGTGACACTGGGAGTCAAACAGGGAACGGGAACAAAATCCAGGTTGCTGACAACACACATAATGTTTTTGGTGTCTTTTTTTCTTATAGTGGGTTTCAAAAGCATAGTTGTAAGAGCTTTTAAAATGCATAAAATAGAGGGTCGTATCTGTCCCTCCCTTGTAAACTCAATTAGTACCTTTGCCTTGTCAGATTGCTGAATATAACTCAAACCTTGAAGTCCAGGAAATGATGATGTAAGGGCCAGCACAGATCTTAACATAATTTTAGTTCTGCCAGAGAACTGATTATACCCATTGGAACATAACTCAATAACATTAGTATTTATAATAACCAGGTATGAAAAATTGAGAAAATATATTTTTGTTTGCATTTTTAGCTTTTATTGTATATGCTCTGGCTTCAAGTAGCTGGGAAATACTTTAGCAAAGGCAAGCATAGCTATTAGCTCACAGCAGGTGGTGGCTTTGGAGAGCAAGTGTACCTTTATAGGGGTGGGATTTGTTGGGCTGCAATATTAAAAACAAACAAGGTATCTTCTCACGTGCATTGCCAGTGATGTGATGAGATGCGATGTGACAGTCAGTTGTTTGTGGGTACAATGAGATGTCACAGAATGAACGAATCCTCAGATCAAAGAGGGAGGATTTGTAACATTTAGTGCAGCTGAGAACATTTTAAAATGTACAGCAGGAACATTTGCTGTAGCTCGTTTGCTTTAGATGACTAACACAAAATTGGATGTGGCCCATGGTGGCTGTGCTTTCTTCCTAGGGGGGTTGTAGTGTTCGTAACATAGAAATAAAAGGTTCTCAAAGAAGGTTTCAGCTGCACTTTGGGGCTTATATTACCTTAACCTCTTATTTCCGATTTAAATTGTGAGGATTTTGCTACCCTTCACATTTCTGAAGGATGTTCCCCTGCTTACTATGAGGTCTTCTGTCACTTTGTACATTAATTATATTGAATAAATATTTTTTCAGTACTCTCATGCAACAGATTTTCTTTATTAGGGCAGGGAAGCCATATGTGTAGGAGTCTAGCAATATGACCTTCCCCTGGGATACAGGGGACCCAGATTTTAATTCCTTTGGCATGAAAGACAACAACAGGCATACTGTTCAGATCAGGGTTAATTTTGTATCCATCTACTACTCTGTCTCAGGCCGGGCCAGTATTAGGTGAATAAGGTATAAACAGTTCAGGAATAGTACTTTGGTCTTCCCAGCTTTTTCCTGTCTGCCTCTTTATGTTAAATAATGCTTGATGTGCTCTTCTTACATAAATTCTTTTAATGGGAGATCAGATCTGTCATGTCTCAGAAGGTAGACTCAATTCCTTTCATACAATAAAAAGGGAAATATGTATGCGAGGCTGCAGCTGGTAGCATTCAGAGGCTGATCCCCGGCTGGCTTAGCAGCTGCTTCTGCCTCTTCAGACATGAGCTCAGGTCTCCATTGCTTCCTGGGGCATGGGGACTGCAAGTGAGTGATAAATCTAACAGAGAGTATGATGGGTGGTTTCTGTAAGACATGGTGTGACTTCAGGAGACGATTCATAATTGAAAAGTCTGAAAAACCAAAGATACTTTTCTTAAGCCTGAAGGCAATCCAGTACTACAGTTACGGCTTCCACTGACTGCCATTTATCTCCAAATTTTCTGTGGAGCTTGTTCAAAGAAGCACTGTGGGAAGAGGTGGATCCCAGTGAGGTTCTGGAAGCTGCAGCCTCGCAGTCTCTCTGTGAGTTAAGATGTCAGTGTTTTATTTTCCTTTCATTGTGTTTTTGGTTCCATTTTCTCTGAGGGAGGTGAAGACTCTGCAGGGAAACAGAGCCCTTCCCACATACTAAACATTGTCTGAAACAATCTCAAATTCAATATACAAGTACAATGTGGCCTCCCTGACCTGTGGTGACTGTCCTGTGAGACTGCCTACAGGTCTAGCATCAGATGCCCAGCTGCCTATGACCCTTTCTTTTCTAATGCCTCACATCGCTCAGCACAGCTAGAATTAAACCCTTAATAATGTTTTCATTGCTGCTTTTCCTGTGGGACACTTGGGTGTGAGCAAATTTCAGAGTAAGCTGAGCCAGTAAAGGAGTTTTGGAATACTTGCAGAGTCATTCTTCTGAGAGAAGAGACCTGAGCTCCCTGGTATTTTCTGGGTCTGGGAAGCACTTGATAATGGTAGCTTGAAGCCTTTCCTCCCCTGCAATACTCTGCTTTCTTCCTTTTGTCACACAACCTTCCCCTGCTATCTCTACAAAAAGGCTTTCATGCAATCTGGCCAGTCAGCTGTTGCTTTTGTGCATTGTGCTGGATCTGGGATAAAGTGTAAGCTCTTCGGTTCTGATGCTGTACAGTGTGGCATGAATGCTGATGGTGCTCTGGTTGAGAATAAAGCAAACTTACAATTAACAATAACTGAGCAGATGTGAGAACAGTGAGTTCCTAGAAGTAGTTGCATTTTTAAAGATTTTCCTTTTCTTTCCCCTTTCAAAGCTGTTTACCTAGGTATTTTCACTATGGAAAACTGCATTGTTAGGAAACAGACTTGTGTGTAGACCTCAGTATTACAAGATTTGTCTTCAAAAAGCCAATTAGTGCTTGAAGTAGAAGCTAATCTACTTCACAAGTGTAATTTCCATCCTTTGCCTTAGAATCAGCAGCAAGCAACCATGCTGCAGAACGTCACCTTGAGAAAGAGCAAGTACTGGTCTGTTTCTGTACATCTTTTCTGTGTGTTTCTATTTCTAGAGGTTTTTTCCACTAACCTAACATGTGTCAGTGTGACCACTGTGTGAAGGCAGAACAATCTGCTGCAGCAGAGCTCCTCCAGGGAGATAGCTTAATGAGCCCTAGGGTGAGGTCTTAAGTAAAGGAGGTGAGAAGCTGTAGAAAAGAAGCATAAAAAAAGCAAGATGTGACATCTTTGGAAAGAGGGATGTTATTTTTCTTGTAGAGGGGAGCAATTCTATTACACACTGCAAGCATAAATAGAAAGCAATTCTGTTGTGCACTGTGATCCATAAGTTGAGTATCCATCCCTATTTCCCTTGCTGTAATGACCAGTTAGAAATCAAACTCACGTGGATCTCTAGAGTATGGAACAAAAAAAGCCCCACCTGTGCTGTAATCACCACAGTGCTGACCGAACTTCCCCAGTTCAGATTAGTAAGACCGCATCCATCCTCTTGAGAAATGTTTTATACATTAGTTTGCTTGGGTTTTACACAATACCCTCTTGGTTTAGGCATGAATTAGCAAGGCAGTGTAGCCCTGTGATTAAATGTAACATGTCCTCTGTTTGCAGTTCTGTTTTCAACACTTTTTAGAACTGTCTACAGGCATCAGTATGGACACATCTTTACCTGTAACAGCCTATGTATCTAATTTTGAGAAGGGCCAAAAGCTGCAGTTATGGCACCGTGTGATGTAATCATTAAGACGCTCCAGCTGTAATGAGCAGGCTGTCAAGTTGCATCAGCCTTTAGAAGCAGAGGGGAGGAGAAAAAAGAAAATTAAGGCTGTCGAGCTGGAAACAAAAGTCAATGCATGGATTGACCTCTGTGTGTTCTTCATTGACAGGTTGATGACGCCTGGAAGTGAAATTCGGTTTGTCCACAAGCACATGGGCCTGGTGCCAGGCTGGGGAGGAGCTGCCCGGCTGGTGCGGATCGTGGGCAGCGGCGCAGCCCTGCAGCTGCTGGGCGGGGTTGCCCGGGTGGACCCCGAGAGAGCTCTGAGACTCGGGCTCTCCCAGGAGACGCTGCCGTCCTCAGACGAAACCAGAGCGTTAGGGGAAGCCCGAGCCTGGCTGAGTCAGTACACAGACGGTCCGACCACTGTGATCCGGGCTGTGAAAAAGGTGGTGACAGCAGGAAGAGAGCTCCCACTGGAAGCTGCCCTAAGGACAGAGAAGGACATTTTTGGAACTGTATGGGGTGGGCCTGCCAATCTGCAGGCATTGGCTAGACGACCAAAACATAAATGATGGTTTATGCATAAGAAATGGGCTTGACCTTTTTGCGAACAAAGCTTTCAGTAAAGCAGCCATTAAACGGAATCATTTAAGGACTTGTCCATTAAAATGGCATTAACATTCCTGCCATTTAGGTCAGGCAGGCATATTTGGTGTGCAACCACAGAGAAATCCCGAGTAGATTCTCTATTGTCCTAATCACCCACTGAATCGAGATTAGTGAAATTAGTATGTAAAGGTAAATACTGTGCTGAAAATAGAACTATAATTCATTTGGAATGAGGCTGAAGATTATTTTATTTGGTGTTTTGTTTTTTTTTAACTGGTATGGTAATTAATTACTTGAAGGTTATGAGGTTTATTCATTTGTGGAACAGGTGCATCTAAAGCTGAAAAATATGAGTTCCCCAACATGAGACCAGTGCCTTTAAGCAGCTAGGAAAAGATGATAACTAGTGAGAGGATAGCTTTCATTTTTTCATTTCTAGTTAGTTCTTTGTATAATTGCTGAGAAAGTATCCTTCAATTTTAATGGTGCTTTTACAGGAGAAGCTTTAAGTTAGTGAGAAGCTTCTAGCACTCATTCACTGACACTGATTCAGGTTTTTAAATGTATTTTGGTGTCTTCTCACTGCTCAAGGAATCAACTACCTACACATGCATCTGCACATTCCAATATCCTTGCTGGCCTAGTTCTTTACACAGAAAAATTTTGTTGAGATCTTGGAAGGCCATGGTGTATCATGCCCCAAAATGACTTGTCCTTAAGTGACTGGGTGATGTGAGCACTTCAGCATTCTGGTAAGATGTATGTGGATATGTCTATGTCTTTCTACAATGCATTTTTACTGGTAGGGTATATTTGGGCTGACTAGAAGATTTGGAACTCAGTCTCCACTTCATGCCAGTGACTATATGAGTAATTGGATAATTCAGTGGGGCACGTTTTCCCTTTAGAAATTAGAAACTGACACAGAGTGCCTGCTTTTAAAAATAAACATCTGTGAGAGCAAAAGCATACAGATATATCTGTGAGTGAGAGTTTCCTGTACTGTTGGTTAGGTTGCACTTGTCTCTAAATCCAGCAGGGTCTGAGATCTGAGCCAAGGACCTATGTAGTCTGTGAGGGCATGTAAAGAAGAAAGCTCTGGGCTCTGTGCCACTGACATGCATTCTTGGTTTGACCAGGCATAACTAGCTCTAGATCATGGAACAAGCTCCCTTCAGAAAAGAAGGCAGTATCTTGGATGGAAATCCATGTTACAATTTCTACAGTGTGGCAGGATTCCTGAGTTTTAGACAGCAAGGTAACTACATATGTTTGAGGATTTGGGGACAAATCAGTGTTGGGAATTAGGCTTGGATTACCTATGAAGATTTCAAGCAGATTCTGTGATCTGCTGGGGATGTTTTGCTGTATGGTTTTCACAGCAATGAATATAGCCCAAAGCAACCAAGAGAAATGCTGAGGAAAGGGATGTGTTCTGAGCTGGCATCTCAGAGAAGATAAAGAACTTACACTATTGATCCTGCACCTCTGCCTTAATATATGAAGCAGTGATGGAGGAAGATTTCAAATCTCTCTTCCCCAAAAATAAAGTTCAATTTTTCCTTTCAGGTTAGAGAAGAAACAGGAATGAGAACATGGGGAAGAGAGTAGTGTTTTGGTTTGTGCCTTTCCCCCGCCCTGTTCCTTTTAATCCAGTAGCCCAGTTGTTACTCCTGTGTAGCTGGATTCTTTCGCATTCCCTAAAGAACTTCAAACCCAGTACTTCACAGGTGCACATGCTTTAATATAATCAGGCAGCACTTGACTGTTTAGTAGTGAGGCTGTTCTGCTTTTCATGAAGTTTCTCAAAATTCATGAGGGATTCCAGACTGCAGCATCACTGAACCTAATAGGCACTCTCCGGTCCATACTCATCCAGCTTTTTGAAGCAACAGCACATCATGTTGTTGTGAGTCAAAAAAATCATATTTTAAAGGGCAACTGGTTATGTCTTTGCTTTTAGCAAGAATGAATGTGCCATTACTAATATGGTTATTGTTTTTAAAATTGGTGTGAAAATTACTTAGAACCTGAGCAATCTTGAAGCTTTTTTCTTTAGTGTATTAGGCTCATAAGTGTATTCTGTGTACTGGGTGATAGAAATTTGAGAGGGAGGAAATTGTAGGACAAAGGCAGAATCTGGTTTCTTTCACATTTTGAACTGTATCTGTGCTGGCAGTTAGTGAATGGTAAGTACACCTGTGGGGATCGCTTTCCATTTTGATTTATAGACAATGAGCTTAATTCTCATTTCAGCAAATGTATTTCCCCAGCCACACTCTCTGATTTGTATCAAAGGCCAGTGTTTGCTTCTAAGAAAATAGGACAAATAATTAACTAGTACAGACGGAGACACATTCGGAACAGTTTCAGAAAGGGTTATGGAAATGCATTTTGTTGGTATCGTAAATACACCAAACATAGATACAGGACATTCTGAAGATCATTACAGGTGACCATGGCTTTTGTGAGTAGTCTGATACCATATTCTCTGGTTTATTTTCTTCTAAAAGTAAGTAGAGTCCTTCATACAAAAACCAGCTCAACTAAATTACCCTAAATGCTAGGATGAGAGTTCCAGACTGAGATGAAATGGAATCCCATTTTACACATTTGAAAGCTAAATGCTTTATTTCACAGAATACTTTCTTATGATCTTGAGGTGACAAATACCTTTAACCAGCAGTTGGTAAGTGTTTGCATTTTCTTTACAATTATTAAAGATGTCAAGCTTCATCTCAGGGGTTTTTTTTCCCTTCTGAAATGGCTTCAAAACAAGCACTAAATGCACAAAATAAATTAGAAACATCAAAATTGATAGCCCCAGTCTAAACAGCATGCCAGCTTTTGTACTTCCTAGGGGCTAGTTTGCCAGGTTTCTCAGCAAACTAAGTTTCCCATTACATGGTGAAATGTCTGCCTTGTTTTTCCTCTGTGTACTGGAACAACCCAAGGGTTTAATGGGAATGTGGATTCTGTACCAAGCTTGTAAAGGTTGGATACTGGAGATCACTTTTAGCAATACAGATACTTCTATTTGCTGCTGATAGAAATATATTTACCAAATGGTCAATCCAGATAAGCCAGGTGTTCTTGTGAAATGCTTGGTTCACTATCTGATTTATATATTTTTTTAGCCATGAAATAGGATTCCTGTATCTGTGGTCATCTCTTCTGGAAGTGATGAGATGCTGTAGATTTTATAGTATTTACATTTCCTTTTTCATTTTCCCTTCTGCTCCAATATGCATTTCTCTGACTATGCTATAGAAGTTGAAAATCACTTAGTACATGGAATTACAGTCAACCACATAATGCAGTGTAGCTGTGGCTTTGCTAAAGTAGACAGAGAACACATTTCCTACTGAAAGTAATGCTTTAATATAAGATGGGAATTATCAGTTACTACTTTTCCCAGCGTGATCTGGGGAGTGCATTTGCCACTCTGATGGCTGGCTATTAAGCACTCATCAGCCTTACTTTAACTAATTTTAGTGTTTCACAGCTGCAGTCAGCCAGCAGGGGCCACAAGCAGTATCCCGAGTGTGGGGCTGAACTCTCTACTTGGGTCAAAACCCCCAAGGATAATCACTGACAAAATTATTTATAGACTGTTTGAGCTGCAAATCCTAAAATTAAGTATATAGTGAGTCATGTTCCTCTATTTTGTTTCTTGCTTTTTTCAACCCATACTCTCACATGAAGTGAAGTGTGTGCACATAGCTGAAGCATCCTTAGTGAAGGCTTTTGCAGCACAAAGTCATACTTTGGTTAGAGCCACTGTATACTAACTCAAATCAGAGAAATAAGACAGCTAGCAACTAACAGAGGAAAAAAGGTATTCCATCCAGTTTCTTTCTAAAGTCCATGTAATTGGCTTATTTCCTTATGGGACTGGAAGATGATAGTGAAAATCTGTGATCAAGAGCATCTATTCCTAGCTGAAAATGAAGGACATCTTCCTTATTCCATCCTAGTCTCATCTGCACTTTTCTGACCCACTGATCTCACCTGTAGGCAGAGGAGGGCGAGGCACAGCTTTGTCCAAGATCAGACATGTCATCCATCACTGCAGTAAGAACATTACAGAACTTTAAATCTAGCACTTTTGAAAATCAGCCCTTTTAATTCCCTTCAAATGCTTGTTTCCTTAAAGCAATTTTTGTCTCAAGATCAGTAGTACCTATGTATCAGCTACTGTCCCTTTCTATTCTGGGATACATATACTAAGAATTGGAGTTTAATTAGCTTTATTTTAAAGACTGAGACCAGAATCAACTAATGTCACTTATCAATCTGAAAAAATGTAAAACAACTGCAAAGGACAGAAAGGACAAGCTGTTTCTCAAGATCTGGCTTCTAACATTCAGAAGTCTGTAGAAATGCAGCTCCTACATTGCTAATACAAGCACAAAACTACCCTTTCCGTGCTGCCACCAGTTTTGCTATGAACAGATAAATAGCACTATAGTCCTTAATATCCATGTCCTTTGCTATAGCATCAACTTTGCTAACTTACACTTCTATTTCAACATTTCTGCTGTTAAAATAAGGCTGTGTGTGATACTTCTGCCTGCCAGCAGCAGTGAAGTGAGTTAATCAGCTCTTCCTATGTCTGTGTGAATTAAGCTTGCAACTCATGATTTTTCAGTAAAAGATGATACTCCTGTTGTGTTTGAGAGACAGCCAGTCAGGGATGCAAGAATGTCAGGATGCCACTCAGAACCACTCCTCCCTTTTGGTAAACATGGGAAGCTGTTTTATGATAATTTTCTTTGAAATTCCTTCAGTGAAATTCAATTAAACTGGAAACATATCTGAGATTGTTACTGATAAAATGTAGTTTTATTAAATTATACATTCCGTAACAAAAACAAGACAGATCAAGAAAGATCTCAAAAAACAAAACTACAAGGACTAGATGGCAAAGCCAGTGAAAAAGCCATGGAGAGTGTAAAGGTAAGGACTTCCAACACAAGGTTAACAGCATTTTTACATTTTCATTGAAAGAAGGTAAATGATTGCTCTTGTCTAGTAAAAACACATTTTAACTCCAAACTCACATCTATTTTCTCACATTAAATTAAGCATCCTGCTCACACCCAACACCTTGCCTGATTCCACATAGCTTCAGTGTTCTTTTCATACATCAATCCATGCAGAAAGTAGTAAGACACTTAATGCAACAGTCAGATAATGAAGACAATTCAAGTTGTACAGTAGATATACATCGGCCAAAAAGGGGTAGAGTATCATCAAGGGGAAAATACTACAAAATAAACACAAGACATTTTCAAGAAAACTGGGCATTGCTAAACAGCTTTCAAACCATTAACAGGACAACCCAGTTTCCTAGAGTTAAAGAGTCTTCCAGCTGAGACATGTTAAGAGACTTAAGTTAAAACAGGCCAAATCTGTTTCACCCCATCACCCCACCCTCCCACCAAACACACTGCTAGGTTTGAGTGCGATGCCAATGTGGACAGAAAATTTACAGAAAATGACAACTGAGTTTTTTTTTCCCGCATGGCTCTAGATTTAAACTTCAGTGACTGTGCACTGTCCATCTGGCCGTCTAGATCTTACACTTGTGTTTGCCACCCCACCTCCTGGTCTATCTGCTCCTGCCTGGCTTGCACCAGCATTTAAGTGTCTCTGCTGACCAGAGGATGGGCATTGCTGAAGGTGGGCAGACACATCCTCGCTGTCGCTGCTGGCATCCGATTCAGTCTCCTCAACAGAGGTGTCGGGAGCTGGCACCCTACCAGAAGATGACGATTCGTGGTCTTCTTCTCCCTCTCCCCTGTGACTCCTTTCAGCCATACTGTCTCCATTTATTTGCAAGTGGGTAAAAGAGTTCTCTAGAGAATTGCTTGCATCAGGTGATGGTGTTGAAGGGCTCACGAGCTGACCATCTAGTGCTGGCAGGGGCCTCACAGAAATGGATGCTAGAGGCTGCAAAGCTGCAGCCCCTGGAGTCAGTGTGCTGTCCGCACCGTCAGCAGAGCTCTCTCGTGCCAGGTTGACAGTGTTGGTGTCACAGTCCAGCCTCAGCCCAGCCACTCCCTTCTTTGGTATATCTATTATGTCCCGTTTTATTTTTCTGCGACGTCCATGCTCATTTCTCCTATACTGAACCATATTTTCAAGGTCTGCTACGTATAAAAAACCAGCAATTAGCATTTCAGTGCTCTTTTTACCCTTGGAAAAGGCATCTTCCAGCTCTCTGCTGGTACGTTCATCGTACTGCCACCAGCCATTTCTACCTTCATAGTACCAAGCATATTCTCCATTGCCTCTGCTTGCTGCTTTGAGTTCTTCGGGTGACAATAAGGTTGGCTTGTCAAGAAAATCCTCAGGAATCTCCTGCCGGCAGAGTGCACATCGTTTCCCAAGCCAAGACGCTCCCTTAACACACAGATAGCAGAAAACATGTTTACAGGGCAGACTTACTGGATGGATACATGTTTGCAGACAGATAGCACATTCAGGGACTTGCAGGGAAGGTGCTGCATTGGTACATGACTCATTTGTCTTCCTGTTTGTGGGAAGCATGTTGATTGAATGATCTATTTCACCACAGCCAGCCATCCTGCAGAGGATCGAAGAAATTTAAATCAGTTTATTGTGCCAACTTAACTTAAACTAGCACCTCACATCACATTTCAACTCAGCTTCCACACAATGAGATGTTTACCTCAAATTAAGGTAAGTTACTGTTTCCTGAAGTGACAGACTAAACTGAGTACTGGGAAAATTTCTTTTGCTAATCACCAATCTTTTATCTGTTTAATTTTCAGCATGCTAACATGCCAAGTTAGAAAACAAATTTTGGAATTTCCTCTGTTCATTCTCTGAAGTAGAGTTGATTAATGAACCTTCAGCCAACCAGTTACCTTGGTGCCTCCTCAGGAAACTGAAACAAATTATGGTTCTTTCCTCAAGAGGTGACATGGCTACAAATTGAATTTAAACAATCTCTCTTCAGACTACAGGTGATCATCTGTTTGATTAAGGGACTGCCTCAACAGTATCTCAGACTCGGTTTACACAATAGAAAATATGCCTGACAGCAGCACCCAGTTGAAGAACTCTCCCACCCTGTTTCTTAGTTCCCATGCACCACGGTACACTATCCCGCAAACTGAGCTCAGAACAACCACAGGGCTACAGAATGAACCAGATTTGAAAACTGAGTGGCCTTTCCAAAAGGTAACTTGATGTTTAAGAAAAAGGAGTCCAAGGTAAGTCCCTGATATATAGGAGTGCCTCTTGAAAGGAATCACTGCAGACCAGCAGAAGCAACAGTGTATTGCAGAAGACACACAACTCTGACTTGACTGGCTTGTGAAGTCATTGCCTTTAGTTTCTCTGGCCATATCTTATCTCTGTTATTAAAGACTTTGTAAGAGAGTAACGAATGCAAAACTGCATCACTTTGGCATCATGTAGGATTTAAGTAGTTGAAAAATTCTAGCCTAAATATGCAAATTCCTTCGCAACTACATTTTTGCCATGGCAATCTTTCAAGGTCTGTTTCATGGTAATTTTCCTTTTATTTATTAACAATCAAAACCAAACAGCAGATACCAAATGAGGGAGGAGAATGGGGTCTAAAAAAGTGCTTTTTTTCATTTAAAATCCCCAAGGAATATCAAGACTGACATTCAACAAAACAGACTTTCAGTGAAAGTAGTCTTTGTTGGTATGGGCAGCTAGGAATAGTTCATGCAAAACTACCACAACCATGTGGGTCAAAAGGCACCTTTAGAGGTCACCTAGTCCATTCCCCTGCTCCACACAGCACCAACACCAATACTAGATTGGATCACCTGTGGCTTTGTCTAGCTGCGATTTTTTGAAAGCTGCAAGGATGGAAATACCACAGGCTCCCTGGACAGCCTGTTCTAATGTTATACACATTTCTAACAAAATGTATTACCTCAAGAGAAAATGCCTAGTATTACTGTAAAAGCCTCCACTGCTTTAAAAATCTTATAAATATATGCTGGGATTAAAAAAAAAAAAAAAAGGCTTCAGTATCTATATTTATCTTTAGAATAATATATCTTGCTGTTTACTTAAAATATTTTTCTCTATGCTGTCTGTTCGTTTCTATCACTATAATTTCCTCTTGAAAGACCAATGCCTCTTTAATCCTTTTTTAAATCAAATAATTCTTTTAAAAGCTCTACAGCTCAAATACATTTTCCTGAAGTAGCACAATATTGTATCCACCTATGTTTCAGTTTCATATCTGAATTTCTTTTTCTGAGATTAATGACAAATCTGCACAACAGTTCTTAAATCAGCATGCCAGATACAGACACAGCATTACCTACCAGCTGGCAACTGTGTTTTTACTGCACAGCAAACATCTGTGGATCTGTGAGATCCATTCTAACAATGTTGTGAATAAGTTGCTTTTTGGAAGCCTCACCCTTCTGTGGCTGTATTTTGTAACAGATTTTTACAGCAAATGTAGGGGTTTATACCAAGAAACTTATGAGGGAAAGGGGAGAAGAAAGTCTATTGAGATTCCAGAATATCCACAAGCCCAACCCAACCATCATTTCACAACAGAAGAGCTGAAAGAGAAATCCATTTATTGATTAATTTGTGCTAACCATGGCTGAGGTAAAGGATCTTAATTTTCAAGTGCCCCTACAATGAGCTACTACAGTGCAAAAAGGCACAGCAGCGGAAATTTTTGCTTCCCTGCTACAGTTTTACAAAAGGATGCTTCTCCCTGAATATCCTTTTTGATGTTATCCTTTTCAGAGTCAAAGAAAAGATTAAAACAAACCTGTAGGTAAATAACCTGTATACAAGTCACCTGTCATAATTAAGATTTTGGAGGTGATTAAAATGCAGTACAGAGACTAAAAAGGCAATGCACTTTGACAAACCAAATTGTGAGCTAAACTCAAGAGAGTTTACACCCTGAGGTAAACTAAAAGAATTAAAAGTTCTTACCTGTTCACAGGAAGCAAAAAAAAGCTAACATCTAAACTGTGCTCAGTCACCCATTAATTTGAGGGATCTTTGATTCCTTACTAGATCAAGATAATAATGCAGGATATGAAAAGGAGTAAATGCCTTTTCTTGAAATTCTTATTTGATTTTTAATGACTCTAAAGAAAATGTCATGTATAAAATGAATAGAGCTGGAGGAACAAAATCTTATCTTTAAAAGTGCTTCCCAGGAACATAAAACTCTTATACAACAAGCACAACTGCAGTTGCATGTGCTCAGAATGCAGGACAATTACGCACTTAAAGATTTATATCAACTACACTAATGCTTTTTGTTTTTAAAGCATGATGCTAATTAATCTTTTTTTTTTATTTACCTTTTTAATACCAAATCTAGGTCACGGAGTTTATTTATAAGCCGGTAGGACATACACATAGGTTTTTACTGAAGAGGTAATCCTTCAGACCCGAGGACAAACATCTTGGGCTGCTATTCTGCTATGTTATGGCTGTGAAAACACTTCCACTGCAACTTCATGGTATTAAGAATTAAACAAAACTGACGACACAGTATTTTTCCTAAACTTGAGACTAATATTTTATAACAAGGTTCAATCAAAACAGGCTTTATATCACAACTGTTATCAAATAGCAAAGCTCTGTTTTTTGGAGGGTTGGGTTCCCTTTAAGACACTCCTGGCATCACGGAAAATCATACTCTTGACTACTGACTGCTTGACTAAAAATTAACTAAACTCAAGGAAAAATTCTAAAAATAACTTTATTTAAAGTATTTAGATCCTCAACTCGGGTATAAATAAGGGAACAATAAGAACCTGAACTCTGCATTTTAATATAAATACAGCCTAAAACTGACTGAGAAGGAATTAATCCAAAATTTTGCCAGATCCCACCTCTTGTGGTTTTTATTTTTAATATTAAATAACACAGTTAATTTCTAAGCTATAGGGCCTTCATCAATACATTAAGTATGGAAGAGGTGATGTGTAACAACTACATGAAAAGACCCCAGGCCTTCTTGGTTGGACTCTAGTGGAAGAAAAAGTAAATTCACACAAAACCACTTCAAATTCCAGGTCAAATTCTAAGTGCAACTAAGGAGTCCATCAAGCAGCTTAAGTTCATTAACAAAACAACAGCTTACTTTTTCTGAATAATTTCTACTGAAGCATGCCACAAGACTGAAACGTCCTCTCTTCAGACGTCTCCACCTAGGATGGCAGGTCCTCCTTCCCAAGGCTGGCTCATTCCTGACTTGTCCTGCTCAGTGGTACACTACAGCGTTTCAGCTTCTCTGCAAACTAACAGAAAGCAAATAATACCACCATTACAATGTTGTCCACAGGTACAAGCAAGCAAAGTACAATGCCATGGTTCTGTTACAAAAAGGAAATTACTATGCTTTTATTTACTTGATGCAGGTTATTTTCAATAAAACTATCATCAGACTTCTGTTTCATTTTTTGCAACCATCAATTTTGATCCACAGTTTTTATTTTCATGTCTGGCTTAAATAATCGTTTTTTAAGCATTATAAAATTCAATCATTTTTGACTGTAGTAAATTAATTGCTCATTTCCATACAGTGACCTCCTAAAAGGAGTTACACAAAAGGAGAAACAAGACCAAACCTGGGAGCACGTTATGTTTATGCAGATTTAACCTCAATGATCCCTGATATGTAGAAAATTTAAGAAATCACAATGGCTTCCTAAAGCTGTTTATAAAATTATCTGTATCATATCACTCCAAAGGACCATCCAGCCATGTGTCTTGTCCTGACACATACTAGAATCAGATGCTTGAGGAAAAAACAGTGCATGTGAACAGCTGATTTCCCCCAGGTCTTCTCCATATTTCAAGCAGAAATCTGCCTCTTTATATTTCAAGGCTCAGAGCCTTGAATCCTCATCCTCTTTTACAGAGATCATTGCATCCGTTTAATGAAGGAACCTCAGAACCATTCAGCACTTTCTTCTTTATAAATCTACATATGTATGTCCTCATACTAGCCTATAAACAAACTCCATGACCTACATTTGATACTTACTAAAGTAAACAAACAACAACAAAAATTAATTAGGACCTTCCTCTATTTCTTTAAAATGTCCTGATGGGCTCCACGGTTCAACAATGGAAGGAGTGCATGTGATCTCTAAAAAAAGAGTACAAGGATGCAACTCAGCCTCTACACCTCAGGGGTAATATATCCCTCTTCAAGCTGGCAAATAATGTCAGTCACAATACATTTGGTGAATGCCACCAACCAGAATCTGAGCCAAGTCATTTCACAAATACATAATAATCACTAAGTGCCAAACAAATATATATAGAAAGTTCCTACAGTAGGGAAGTAGGAATCTGCAAACTTAGAAAGGGAAGGGAGACCATCACTCTTGCATTCTCACATCCTGAACAGGAAGGTCTTGACCTAATAGAACCACCTTCAGTGAATCCTCTGTAAAAAGACTGATGAGCCACAGAATTACCTCTTCCTTCTGGTCTGCAGCATTCTGGATGATTCTTAAACATCTTGAACTACAGTTTCCAGTTGCTGAATAACATATCTAGAAATGACTTGAAGAAGACCTGAGAATGTCACCTCTTTGATTTCAATTTGTTCAAGGAAAGAATCATTTCAGCATAAATACAATGCCGAGCACATATGTAGGAGTCGAGTAAAGTCAAGGAGCGATAAGTTCCTGAAAGAACATGGAGCATTATAGTGTTCTGTGCTACAGTCCTTCATCAAATGATCGAACATTTATCATTAATAATATCAGAGCATTCAGATTACTTCAGTCCACAAAGCATTACTCAAAGATGTTATTTTCTTTATAGCTGAGCTCCATGTAACATTCCGTGCAGCTATTTTTAGAAAGAGCTCCAAAGGAAAAATGCAAAAATTAACAAGCCTATCCACACCTTTTCTCCGCTCATAGTTCTAGCAGCTTTCCTTTCTTCACACGTCAATTGGAAACCAAGAGCTGCAATCGCTTTAGAATTGTGGCTCTACTAATCCACTGAGACAAGATACTAGGTTTTCTGTGATCAAAGAGACAGCTGCAACAAGCTTGATGTTCTGGGTGTGGTATTCAATCCATCTTGGGAGCTGGCTTTCTGTTACTTCAATAGGTATCACCCGAAGCCTTTTATCTACTACCTCTCACAATCCACTACTAGAGGTAGCACATCATAAAACCAAATACTATGTGGAGATGGCAGAAAAAGGCTGGGTCAATTCTGGGAGATTTCTTAGGAAGTAAAAATGCATGCACATATTCAAGATATGTAATTATACCTAAAAGAATCCAAGGAAGGCAAAATTACAGGATTGTGGTAAGGCAACTTTCCAACTTCTGCAAAGCTCTTGAAAAGGACTAGTTCACACACTGACATCAGGTAACCTCTACGGTTCATGACATTGTTATTTATTCAATAAGTGAGTCTTGAAAATTCTACTGAACAGACTGACAAACACTTGTGGTTATAGACGCCGCCCCTTCTTGGATGATGACGACTCCTTACAAGTCACCTGGGTAAGGGCTGTGTTCTATACTTAGCAATTAATTTTCTCTTTTTCCTGTAGTATGAGGAGTTACACTGTCTTCAGCAACCTGCAGGTATCCCTTCCTAAACCCCTGCATCCTATCAGACACTGATTCTGAGACTTTAAAGATGCAACACACAGAAGGACAGTGTCACCGATCAGGACCATCCCCATCCAAACTGAGGCTCAGACAGCATGGAACTGTTCTTGCATCCTTGAAAGTCTCTCAGGATGCTTACTGGGAGAAGTCATGTCCACTTCTTCCCACTTTAAGAATTTGAAGTGATGGACTTCCTACCAGACCTATCTCTCAAAATGACTTCACGTTGTCCTTAAGAACAATGTTGAGCTTTTACCAGGCCAAGATGGAATGAAATCACTTCTTGTCAGTTCAGTCAACTGTGCTCATTAAATTATGAAACCCAGTAAATAATCAGGCTCAGCACGATTTTTCCACCCTTATTTCTTTTGGAAAAAAAACAGCAACAATTACAAAAAACCCCCAACAAACAAACAAACAACCCACCCAAACCAAAACCAGAAGCATACATAGTTAGGAAGCCAACTCCTATGTACTGATGAACAGTTACCTACAGTCTTAAGCTTCCTCTGTAAGTAAAATCTTAGCTTTTTAAAAACACACAAGTGCAACACTGGTGAATTCAACAAACACCAGCTGAAGAATATTATTTGACTGCTACTTCAAATGACAGAAATCTACAAATTCTGCAACTCCACACAGATTATTCCAAAATAGCTATCACAAATTCATCAAATATGCCCCTGAAAATTCAGCACAGCTACAGTACTAATTCACAAGAACCAATGCTCTTCTGTAATTAAATACTCGGACTTTTTTTCCATCAAGCTCCCTAATTTGTAACTCAACTGGGAGGTAGGAGGGGAAGAAGATCCCCTGAATTCTGCCCTTCCCCACAAGTAACCATGAACCAGACAGTGTGGGAAGAAGAAGGTGGCTGTTTTATTTAATAGGAGAAATCACTCTCCTGTCTGATGGTGTGCTACTGTCAATACACTACCAGCTCAAGGTACTGAGTCTTATGAGGTATGTTTAAAACTGTCCCTGCCACTGGATACCACAACAGATAAATACTGTTTCCTGTGCTTGACTACTTTTTTGTATCTGTTTCTTAAACTCAGAATATTCTCAGGAATTGCTAACTGTGATGAGGCTTCAAGTTGCCTGTTACACATTGATAAACTCCCAACACTTACACGTACACTTGGAACTGAGTCATAGAACAGTCAAGTGCAGCACAGTCAGCCATTTCACTATTAAAATGCTACATGTATTGAAAATGCTTGTTCTCTATACTACAATTGGAGCACTGATAGGATATAGCATATATCCTATTTCAATCTATCTAACAATGAAAAACATTAATTTCTCACGCAAAAGTGTGCAAAAAATGAAGCAGAAACTGATTCATCTTAAATAACCAGTGATTCAGAAACTCAAGTACAGGGACATTTCTTCATGTATATATATATATAGAGAGAGAGAGACTTTGTTAACATGCACAGAAGAGAGGAAAAAAAAAATCAATTTCAATATGAAGGCTTTTCCAGGGGCTCATTATTCAATAAGCTATAAAAATACTGCAGTTCCAGCTCTTTAAATAAACGACAATTCAATTATATCTAAATTGATGCAATATATTTTGAAGGAAACAAGAAAAAACTTTTTCTTTCACTCACTACAGATTTTGCATTATAGCAATTTAAACAATTGGCACTTCAACAGACTTGGAAAGAAACTACAGTATTAACCACACAGGACTAAAAAGCAAGTTCTTGCAAAAACATTCAATATTTAAGACTTACTTAAAATTACCAATATTCTGATTTCACCATTTTTCAATATTATTACACACTCTAATTTTTCATACTGCATTTTTAGAGATGCTTCGGAATCTATGTTAAGCAGCCCACCATCCAGAGACAGCAGCTAACAAAGCGAAAAGGACTGGATTTTTACCATTACAAACCTGACAGAAGCAAAACGTTTTAAAGCTCTGCTCCCTACTCCTCCTACTAACTGTTAATATATAGCTGCGCATTACCCACCAGTAACAAAACCTATAGCATTTCTCAGGCATGTCACTGAAAAGCCGTACTAAGATTAAAACCCCCACAGTTTTAGTTTATCTACTTCACCATTCTGATCGTCTTGTTCGTACGAAAACCTCGCTCTTAGTTACTATTTTACAACAATTTTTCAGTGGCGGCAACATGTACCGCACCAAAAGCGGGACCCGTTTTCACATTTCACGTCCCCTCTCTTAACATTCCAAAGGGATGCAATGCAAACACTTAAGCTGAGGCCGTCAAGCACAAAGAAACAAAAGCACTTCTATTAGGAACACTTAGTTACTTCTCTCTGGGCGCTCCGCGCTGCGCTCCCGTGACCGCCCGTGCCACTCCGCTCATGCCGCCGGCGGCAGTGACCGAGACCGGCCAGGCACAGCGGTGACATCCGCAGGGGCGAAGCCACACATAAAGTGCTACCCATCGTCCTGGGAATCAGAGCGCTGCGCCGGCTCGGCCAGGGCATTCCGCCACGCGTGACGCCGCCACGGCTAATGCTCCTGACCTATTTTGCTACCCAGCACAATGAAACCCCCGACTCACAGAACCGCAGAATCAATTCGGTTGAAAAAGACCTCCGGGATCATCGAGTCCAGCCTAAGTCCGGGCCCGGTCCGGCACTCTGCGCTCAGCTCCCTCCGCACCGGCGCCGGGGCGCCGCCTCCTGCAGGAACATGGCTTCGCGGAAGGGGGCCTGGCCCGACAGGAGGGACGGGGAGGCTTCGCCGGCAGTCCCGGCTCTCCCTCCCAGCCTCTCGCTGCGGGGCCTGGGGAAGGGCTCCCAGCAGAGCTCCACCGCCGCCGCCGCGGCCCCGACACCCGGCACGTGACCCCGCGGGCGGGGCGGCGGCAGCGGGCGACACCCCTCACCCTCCCCGCCGCCAAAACAATACCGGGCAGGGCTCTGCTCGCCAGGCGGCCGCTCCTCGCTCAGCTCAGCCCAGCTCAGCCGGCCTTTTGTTCAGGGCACTCCCCCGTGCGGCGAGGCCGCGGCGCCCGCTCCAGCTCGGTCCGAGCCCCACCGCCGGCGGAGGGGCGAGGGGAGGCAGCGCCGCCCCGGCCCCGGGCGGCCACGCAGGGGGCGCTGTCGGAGCGGCCTTTGATGGCTGAGGCCGCCACCGCCTAC
>WEKY01058524.1:196954-271387 GCA_013390045.1 Picathartes gymnocephalus | reverse complement strand
CGCGGCTCCGGTGGCACCCGGGCTGAGGGAAAGGGGCCGTGCCCGGGCGCAGCGGCCCCGGCGGGTGTCCTGTGGGGGAACCTGCCAGGCGCTCGGGAGGGCCCCGCCTGACAGCTGGGGGTCCCCTTCCCGGACCCCCTGCCCAGGTCGTGCCGCCTTGTGGCGCGCTGACCCTGGCTGGAGGCCAGATGCCCTCTAAAGCCGTCCTGGCACTGCCCTCCGCAGCTTGGCAGGGGAGGAGGAATATAACGAAAGGCTCATGGGTCGAGATCAGGACAGGACGAGATCACTCACAATTGCCGTCACGGGCAGAAGAATCTTGACGTGGGGAAATTAATTCAGTGCCAATCTAATCAGAGCAGGATCGTAACAAATAAACCCAAATCTAAAAGCACCATCCTTGCCTTCCCTTCTTTCCAGGCTGATTTTTGGCTTCCCACTCCTGATTTTTGGGGCACAGTCCTTCAGGAACAGACTGCTCCAGCGGGTGTTCCCCACGGGATCACACGTCCTGCCGGCAAACCCGCGCAGCATGGGCTCCTCTCTCCACGGCTCCACAGGTCCTGCCAGGAGCCTGTTCCAGCACAGGCTTCCCACAGGGGCACAGCCTCCTTTGGGCACCCTCCTGCTCTGCCCTGGGGTCCCCCAGGGGCTGCGGGTGGATCTCTGCTCCCCCATGGACCTCCCTGGGCTGCAGGGACACAGCTGCCCCGCCACGGTCTGCACCAGGGGCTGCAGGGGGATCTCGGCTCTGGTGGCTGGAGCACCTGCTCCTCTTTCTTCATTGGTCTTGGGGTCTGCAGAATTGTTGCTCTGAGTCTCATTCCACTCTTCAGCTGAATTTGTTGTTGTACAGACTTTTTCCCCTTAAATCTGTTATCCCAGACGCCCTACCCCTGTCACTGACAGGCTGATCTTTGGCCAGCAGTGGGTCCATCTTGGAGCTGTATGACATTGGCTCCATCAGACACAGGGGAGCCTTCTGGGAGCTTCTCACTGTAGCCCCCTCCCCAAGCCTCTGCCACTACCAAAACCTTGCCACACAAACCAAATACACCAGAGATGAAAGGTCTGGAAGTGGTGGGAGCCTCAGTGTGTGTATTCCCTGGAGCTTTCTGACCAGAAAAAGTAGACAGGCACGCTTCCTTGGGATTCATTGTTCAAGTGCCTGGTGGCAGTGCTGGGGGAGATGAACTACCACAGCTCTGTCACACCTGATTAATGCGAAGCCAGGTTGCAGTTGCCCTTGTTTCCCCCCGATGACGCCAAACAGTGGATTCAGCAGGAAGCACAAACAGTTGCTGGCCTTTCCAGGAGCATATTCTGCAGCTCAGGGAAACTGCAGCACGTTTTTTGCCTGAAAATTTCAATGCCTCATGCTGCTGTGCATTGCCTGGCCATGTTTTGGTGGTTTGGTGGCTGCGGAAGCTGTGCTGCTTCAGTGGTCATCCAAAGACAGAGATGGACCTGAGCAAGACCCAGATGTATCTGCAAGGGGTCGCACAGTCCCAAAGCTGAGCTGCTCCTGTACATGAGATGCAGGGAGGAGACCTGGGCCACCTGCTGTTGTCAATTGAGAAGCCTGCTGTATTATTTTTTAAATAAACCAGGATGGAAAACAATAATCCACACATCATTTAGGCTGGAATGGTATTTAGATGGGTGAGAGGGGCTGTGTGTCCAGGTAGTCATTGCACATACGTGGAAAACTAAATGTTTCAACACAACTAAAGCTGCAAACTGTCTAGTCAGGGACTTGCGAGAACTAAAGCTAGTTTGGCTGCTCTTTTTGAGTTTTAAACTCCCTGAAGTCACAAGCATCAGAAGTCATAAGAGATGAAAACTCTAAAAATACTAAATTTTAAGTGTAATCAGGAATACCAAAAGAAATGCATTTGGTTAAGTCACTTGTTATTTTCTAAAAGTCTAGAAAAGCCTACCCAAAATTAGCACTGGTTTTAATAAATGTGACATGTTTGCATCCAAGGACAAGCATTTACATGGTAACCTATGTTCTATTTAGATAGTTCCGTGTCAGGCTGAGTCAAAGAATAGAGGTTAGGGAAAGGGAAAGGTCTCTTACTGGCAATGTGTGCTCAGCAACAGTAGCCTTAATCCTTTACTGAACCAGACCTTGATCCTGTGGAAGCTATTGAGGCCAAATTCCTGTCGGTTTCTGTTAGAATCTGACCTAAAAAAAGAAATCAGGCTTGTGCTCTTAAGGGATCTAAAGAGTTCAGGCGAAGCTACTCTCACTGCATGCACCTTTGTTAGAAAGGCAACACTTTGGAACACTGTACTTAGTGAAAAAGAGGTCTGTGGTTGTGTATGGATAGACTTGTAAGTTTCACTGCAGCTGCAGATGGACTGAGAAAATGTGCTTGTGAATGAAAGATTTTATCTTACACTCCATGAGTTATGCAGCAAGCATGGCAATCAAAGGAATATCAGACAGTGCCAAAGACAGTAACCAAAGAATTAAATGCATTGCACCTTACTAGACTAAAGGAATAAGGAGTATGAAGGTATCTACTTGAATAGATTGCAATAAGGGGATCAGTTCTAGTAATATCCTTTCTAAAATGTTCCCCACATGGTTATCAATCCTTATTACCAGCTCTTATTTCAGTCAGAATGGGTATTGTTTAAACATCTTTTTTTTGTATTTTTGTTTTTGGCATGGACACAACCTATCCATTCCCCTAATGGCTTTCTTTATGCCTGTTACTTTGTACCTGTCTGTTACAATTGAAGCCACTTCAGTTGTATCTTTTCTCCATCTACTTGCTTCACATTTCTGTTGTCTGCTGTTTCTCCTTGTGTATTTTTATTGTTGTCTACAGTGTCATCACTGTGAAATTTATGTCTTTTGCTCACCACTAAATTATTAATTAATACAGTGGTTTGAAAAGTAAAGATTTGCCAGACTAAATCTTGAAAAGCACCACTTCCTCTGCTAAGTGTCTATGGTCCCACCATTAATATTTTGCTGATACTATGATGGTGGAGAACTATTAATCCATATGTCAGTGTTTCTATTTATAAAGCATTTTTTCTGCTTCTTCAAATCTATGTGATACTATATAAACCTTTGCAGATGTGCCAATGTCTTATATTCATCAAGAGCTCAATCCTTGCTGCACTTGGTGCAGCTGAGGTGAGAGGGGAGAAAAGCAGTTTCCTTCTGCTGTGGTTTTGAGACAGTTTATATCAAAGCAATTTGGGAAGCTGGTGTGGAGAACCTCAGAAGTGCTGCAAGTTACACTATTGGCAAAGGAGTGGATGATATGTGATATCATGCCAATTCCACACTGTGGAACCTTCAGCAAACCCTCTGGAAAGACCAGAGAAGGTATGAAGTTGGCAGTGCACTGCACTTGTCTCTTCCGTGCAGGGAGCCAGAGAGGGGCTGAGAATCAAGTTCCAATACATAAATGCATTGAAGACAAATCTTGATTTTGCTTGAGTGACACATTCCTTTCATGAACACCCTGTTGCTTATCACTCCCTGCATTCCTTTTCCTCTAAGGATCCCCATGTTGCAGTGCCAGTTTCATTAACGTAATAATTGTCTAAAAGTCATCAAAGACTAAGACATATACATTTTCCAGGATTATTTCTTTTTAGAAATGATATTTATAGTTTTTCACAGTCCAAGACACAAGATTATCCCTTATGCTACAAGTGTTTTAAGACAGTGTCAGTGAGACAAAATGACATTAACTTGAACTCTGCTTAAATGCAATTGCTGTTGTGCCAATGATGTATGAAATGTAAGTTGACTGATGGAAGTCCAAAGCCCTTTTGGGTTTGCAAGTGGGTTTTTTTTCATTTTGACTATCTAGAAACTGCCGAGGTTTATACCTATTTCAGCAATCTTCATTTACAATCCTGCTGCACTGTAGCTAAACTGATTTCCGGTCGCTATTTGTAGATTCAGAACAAAGTGTCAGTTAAAGGCCGAATTGGTGTATGGAAATACAACTACTGTACCTCATGGAATATCTGTATTTTGCTTACATAATCTAGATATGTAGTAACTTCTGCCAAAAATGCTGTTATTTAACAGCTTTGGAAGGATTGTGCTGGTTAGTCATGAGAACAATCCCTTTCTGCTTTAAAAACAGGAAGCTGAGTGATGTTGAGGAGGAGGAGTGGGAGAAGAGGAGCTCAGGGCGAGTTCTTTTTCTCAGTTCTCTCAATCTGTTACTTCTGCTGTATCTGTACCCATTCTGTCTGTGAACTCCCAAGGAGAGATCCTGATTCTTTTGTTTTCATTTAGTGGCATTAAAAAATTCCACACAGCATACAAAACAAATTTATTTTATTGCCCCAGTTGGCAGGCAAGGTAACATTTTCTTCTGCCAATAAGTAAACATTGACTTTTTCCATTATCCCAGCTATCAAAATCATATCACAGTATATGTTGCTGTGGAATTGAAGTCATCCATATGGTGTTGCAGACGAGAAGAAAAATCCCACCACAAAACAGTTATTGCATTACAATACAGTGTGTTTAAATCTTTTAGTTTTCCAGTCAGAGAGTTTGCAGGATAAAAGCCTTCTTTTCCCAAAAGCAAATCTTGTGCCTTAGTCTCATCACCACTTGAATATCTTTGACATCTTCCCCATCAACCAGAGGAGCAACCTGATTAATAAAACAAGTATTTTGGGATCTTCAAAATCATGACGTTTACAAAAATCACAAGGTTAGATTTTGGGTTTCTTTTAAATTTGGCCCCAAGTATTATGTCTGTAGGACTTAACAGTACAACTATTACAACTGTTACAACTACGCATAAATGTCAGTCTCTAGCTATAAGGCAGGCTTTATTTTAACTTTATTGAAGCTGAAATTCTTGTGCAACCATACATCTTCAGAAATGAAATCTTGAAAACTAGCTGGAGTCACAAGATTCTGATAAATGGAAAAACTGGTAATCACAAGGAGGAGGTAGTGCACTCATACAATATTTAATTTTAGTGAAAAGAAAGCAAACTATACAAAAAATATATGTTGTCATCTTCATCTTTCATTTTAAACAATAATGAATGAGCAATTGCAATTTCCTTTTGTATCACTAGATGGTATATGGTAACTGTGGGGAAGCTGAACTCTTAAAAGAAATTGGTAGAGTATAGGTACTGCTGTCTCTCCTGATCCTGATGTTGCACTGACTAGATTCCTGGCTTACAGAGGGAATGCCTGCAAAGCTGTTCCTGACAGCTAAAACTGTTGCTTGCTGTACCAAACCCTTGGTCCTGTTGCAGGCAGTGGCAAAACTTACTGAGTGGTTCTGTGCTCATGTTTTCTGGTAAACTGCACAGTACTTAGGCCTCGAACTCAGGATTACATTTTTGATAAGGGGAACTCTGTATTAAAATGCTTGAAAACGCCCATGTTTTATTGGAAAGCTAGCAAAGTCTTCAAACAGCATGGATCAGACCCTCTGAGCTACCTGCTGGTGAGTGCTTGGTAGGTGTAAAAGTCCTTATGGAGACGGAACCAATGGAAGTTTAAATTTGTAATTTCAGTTAGAACAATATGAACTACCATATAGTTTCCATGCAAGGACCCACTTTTACACTAGAGGGCATATTTTTATTTTCTCAGGTAATATTTTTGAATGCTACCTTATCACAATCAAAACAGCATCTCCCATAGTAATTATGTATATATTTAAAAATACGCTAGTATGTTTGCTAGTATTTTATAAAAGAACCAAGAACATTTTATACTGTTCCATTTGGGCTAACAGTTCAGCAGTTTAAATGGAGCTATTTCTATGTAATTACTGTAGTAGTCCATGACAGTCGTTTGAAAATTATCAGTTCAAAATTAAAACCTGCCTGGATGACTCTGTCCTCTGGGCTTTACTTGTGTGAAAAGGGTGTAATAAGCAAATTTTATAGACACCATGCCACAGTTAAATCTTATTTGTCCTGTTCCATAAGACCCAAAAATTTATTAGTGCTTTTTAGAAAAAAGGATGTCCAATTTTCAGAGGCTACTTTGCTGTTTGGTGTTTTGTGCTTTTTGCATTCCTTTGGTCTCTCGTATGCTTAGACTCTGTGGCTTTCTAGGTGACAGACCCATTATGATGGGCAGTATCATGGGAAGCTCTTGTAACCATTTCTCACAGTGTCACCAGTTTCCACAGCAGCAGGAAATGTGAAGAAGGACTCAGAGTGCAGGGCTCTGTTCTTTGCAGCCTGACCCTGCTGGGCATTTGCTCCCCTTGGTCTTCTCCGCAGTGTGTGGCAGGTTCCTTGGGAGGGTAGGGAGTGAGGAACAGAGCTATACTGTGTGGTGTGTGATTCCCCAGCACTGCACCAAGGCAGCAAATGAGGAGAGAGTCTCTTCTTATGGCTTCACCAGACTTTTCTCCACAAAGGAGAAAAAGAAGATGGAATTGTTATGGCAAAATCTTGGAAGGAAATTAATTTGAATCAATGCTTAAATAATTATTCTAATTGCAATTTAGATGACTGTCACCTCTAAGAGCCACACAGTGTGAGACAGTTAATGCAAAGGTGATATTGCAGATAGAAGAAGCACTATCAATTGCTTTTGCCTCTGTCTAATAAAGTGTTCTGAGATAATATGACAGCATGGTACAGAAATTTCTCGGTGGCATGAAACTCTGAGCTGACAGGAGTTCACTGAGGATTTGATGCATGCATTAGTCAGTAGTGCTATACTGCCTGTTATATCGTAGAGTTTAATTAACAAATTCAGTAAGGGGAAATAGCGTCCATAAGCTGACAAAGGGATGTCCAGCAGAATAAATAATACAGTCAAAATCTAATGATTCTGATCACCCACATAGCCTCCAGGCCAGTACTTACACACAACCTTACATTTTGCGGATAGTTTCATTAGATTCATCAGGATAGACTGCCCAAGTGAATATCTGTGTGTGTTTAACTGCCTGCTACCTGCAACCTGCTTTTATGCCTTTTCCTATAGAAGAGAATGGTTTGAAAACATGACAGTGCAATTAACCCATCTGTAGGTCTTCTCTGAGGGGCTGAGAGTGACAAATTTACATCCTGGTTTAATTTTCTGCCAGACTGGTTTAGAAATGGCATGACCAGGCTGCCCTGGTTGCACCATTTATCAGGAAGAGGTGCTCCAAGAGAAGATAAATGACTTGTAATCTCAAAGAACGGGTACATTTTCTGCAGCCTAGAGTGCAATGCCCTTTCCTTCTGTATGCTTAATCCCTTAACTTCAGCCATTTCCTGCTCATTCAGTTAGCTCTAATAGTCCTAGTTGTTCTGATTGAGTTTATATCAGTTCTGTGGATTTCATAGGATGACAAAAATTAGCTGCAGCAATACTATATTCCCTCTCTGGACCCAAATGAAGAGAGCAGGCAAAGGAAAATGGAAGGCAGGAAAGGAAAGTTCACAAAAGGATCACAGTACCTTTGGGATCCCAAATTTGCCAGATCAGTGGTCATTTTAACTAGCTGTGAAATGAACTATAATAGCGACCTGTTTCACAGGGATCTTACCAGGATTCATTAGATACAACCCTTTGAAGATGGAAACTACAAAGTGGAAGTATTCTGCTGACCCCATAATCCTCACCAGGTTCCTAAGTGTCAGTAGAGGACTCTCTGGAGTAAGCAGTTATTTTCAAACTGCAGTTATGTATCATTTATTGTGCATACAATAAATGATTGTATCTGTTATGTATGCTTGAGTTTATATCTGCTTGGTTTTTCTTCGATGCATATTTTCTTCTCTTTACTTTGGTTGATAGGATCTCAAGATGAAATTCATTTCTTAAATTTGTGGTGAGGCTACCCTGGGGATGACTCACCTGAGTCTTTGTGTGCATCAGTGCATAATTACTGGTCTCACTGGAATTTAAAAGTGCTGTTCCAGAGCTTCTTGTTGTGTGAATTAGATCTCTTGGTATGTCTGTAATGTTAATGTGGAGTTTGTTTGTGGTTTAGGTCTGTTTTATAATCCTGTAAAGCTTCTGATGTATTAATGCATCCTTAATTTTCAACAGTGTGTATTCTGTTAAAGGGCTAAGGTAAATAGATCAGGGATTTTGTTATTTCATTTGAAGTCTTCAGATGAGCTGCATTTCTAGAAGTGCTCTAATTATGTGGAGCATTGAAAACTGGGGGAAAAAGCAAAGGAGTAAGATGTTCTTGCTTTTTGGCGTTCAGCAGGGCTGATAAAAGCCAATGAGGTGTTTATATTAGAAACAAATGGGGAGTCTCAGTTCACCACTCTTCCTGGTTTTGGGTAGGATGTCACTTAGGGCTCAATTCTGGCCATTTTTCTTGCTTAGTAGCACTTAATTGAAATCAGTGAAAATAATTCTAGAGTTAAGTCATTCAGTTGTATGATAATCACTTGTTTCACTGTCGTCCTCTCTTCAGGGAATTTGTGTTAGGCTTTTTTAAGTTCAGGTAAAGGAAATGGTTACACTATTTCCAGTAACTTTGAAACAAGCTCTGAAAAAATCTCACTTTTGCATGCCTCCATTTTGTGGCACCACTGAGCACCACTGCCTTTAGCTGTGTATTGCCTAATGCCACAGGGACACACTCTCTCAGCCAGCAGAGCTCAGTGCCATTCCGTGGAGTTAGCAAACTTTCAGCTACTCACATCATCAATGAGTAATGGGTAGCCTTTCAAGTACGTGAGTTTGTGATCACCAAGATGAGTAGGCTGTATCTGCCAATTGTATAAATTCCTGGATTTATATAAGGGCTGAATTTATGGCATTTATTTACCTGGGGCCTCAAGGCTACCCCCATTACTCATATTGAGCAGGATGCTGGAACTATGTTATTCCACTGACCCTGGATTAAATTCACTGCTGTTATAAGAGCATAAGTCCTTGAGTTCCAGTAAAGTGACAGTGGTTTGCACCATCCACAGACTCATTTGTATGATTTCATCCAAGATTCATGGATAGTGAAACAAAATTGAAGCAGAATGTAATGGCTTAAAGTGTGAGCAGAAAGGTGAAAAGGTGACCAGATATGTATGAATGAATGAATGAACTTAATTCTGATTCATATTAAAGACTCTGCAAGGCTATAGATTTCAAAGATGAGGCAGTACATTTTACAGGAGGCATAGTGCTTGGCTTAAGAGGAGATGATGAATGAATCTGCACTTCCATTTGCACTTCCACAGTGTGAAAGGTATCTATGGTTTTTTAATGAATGTGTGCAGTTGGATACATCCTCACGTATACAGTTGATGATGCATTGTGCTTTGTGTTGTGTGGCAAATTTCTGTGATGCTCAGGCCCCGAAAAGTAGATATTCTGTGTAGGCTCAGGTAAATTAGTGCTGGTCGTTTTGGTTCAGCTTGACGTGATATCAACTAATTATGTTGATGGAGCAATTATTTGCACCATCTAGCTTACTACACCTCATTACTCCCACCTCAGTTTCTAGTTTGGTGTAAAATGGCAGCAGGAGGGATAAATTACAGAACTCTGCAGGAGAGGAAGAAAGCTGTGCAAGATTTGCAGAGAAATGTTCAGGACTCAGGGTATCTGGACAAGTGTGGTGGACAGTTAGGGATTGCTGGGTAAGTGCACAAGCTGGATATTTCTGCTGAAAACACTGGCAGTGGTATGATTAGTCATTCTGTAGTTCTAGTTGCTGATATTATCAGGCTTCATTTTTCAGTGAGGTGCATAGAATCTATCATCATTCCTCTTCAATTAGCTGAAGAGCTGCTGAATCTTCTTTAGGAGCCCAGATTCTATGGCATTGTTTTTTCGTTATCTCCAACAATGGGATAGAAAGCTCTTATAACTAAAATAAGACTGAGAGAAAACCTGCAGCTTTACACAGAGCAAGAACTTATAAAGGAACATTCTTTGACTGATCACCTAGCTAAAATGCAGTAGCAGTCAAGATCTCTCAGGAAAAAATGAAAGCCCATATTGGAGAGGCGCCTGGGATGATAGTAGACTGAAAAGGGCAAAGAAGGAGGACTCATATTTTAAACTCATTTAAAATTGTTAACTTTGTTTAGAATAGACAAACGGTCCAGTTATGACAGCTTAAGAGCAGATGCTCTTAGTTGAGTGCCCGTAACTGTGTTTGTATAAACTTTTAAACTGAAAGGAACAGGTCAAAGCTAGGTCACACTGGGAGATTCAATATGAGTATTAAACACACTTCAGCCTCTCTATCTAAGTGTCTGTAGATGTGCCACCCATTTAAATTTGTGGAAATGTAGGTAGGCTTCAAGTGTCTATGTGCCTCTTGTGTCTTGGGCCTTTTGAGGTGCTCTAGGGTTTCTGAGACACCCACCTGGGGCAGGTACATCTACCACCAGCCTCTGGGATATCCATGTCTGCAGTGGTATCTGAATCCCAGGCGGGCTGTCCCAGGGCATCTCAGATGGCAATGCATGAGATGGTCAGGAAGCTGCACTGAGCTCCTGGGCAGTACAGTCAGAAGAGCCACCGGATCAACTCAGTTTGCCCCAAAGTTACTTAGAAGGCAGGTGACAACCATGCATTATTTTGGATATGACACAAGCTTTACAGGAGACATGTGCCCTTTTTGATGTTCTGTTTGGCAGCACAAGTTTGATGGGGAATGTAAAATGGCCCTGGGCACCTGCCTCTGGAGACCTGCATTACCCTCTGTCCTCCACGGCCGTATTTATCAATTTTCTGTTGACAAAAACAGGGTTTAAACACCTGACCTGTGCAGACAGAAACAGTTTGAACCTTGTCCTTTGCCTCAGCCCTGAAACAGAGAGGTCAGGCAGAGAGACTGATTTGGCTGATGAGTTGTGCTCCAGCAGGTCACTGATTCCTGCACCTGAAGCTGCTCTTCCTTGCTGGGGATTGCTCTCACCTGTGCCCAAGAATGCATGTGTTGGTAGAAGCCAAAGATTTTAAGGGCTATGAGCAAAACAGAGGCTGTTGCACCAGTCAAGGCTCCAAAGGCTTTTGTGTCCTGATGGTAGATGCTGAAGAATTGGATGAGCATGCACTCGTGTTCTTTTTAAAATATGAGATATATATAGAAATTCTCACTGTGTGATGACAGCAAAGAGACAACGTATTCAAGGGGCACCAAAGATTTCATCTTACCACTGTCCATCTGTGAGTAGTAACGTAGAGTAATGCCATAATAGAATAATTACCATAATATTCTTTAACAATGGGAGTCTCACTGATAGTTGAGCATATTTCAATTAGGGTATGTAATTTCTCATGATGTGGTGAAAAACGGTACTATTGTCTGCCAGTATCCATAACTTTACAGGTAATTGCAGCTATGTATGAGCCATGCTCTTGTTTGATTAAATTTGTTTGCCCAATCATTGAAGGCTTTTTGTAGTGTACTGTGTTATTTCTGAACAATGGAAAAGTAAAGGCTAAAGGGTATCCAGTGAAACAAATTTTCTCCTGCATGCAAATAAATTGTCCAGTTGCTGCTATAAACAAGAAGCATTGTGTTCTGCCAGACTTGCAACAAAGAAATCATTATATGTCTGGCCTGTGTGTTGAAGAACAATGATCTCTGTTTTCAAAATTAAAACCATAATTAACCTATTATTATGAGTCCACAACACAAGAATAAAGAAAATGATAGTGTTAGGCCCCTCTGAGTCTCAGATCCCCAATTAGCAACCCCTGAATCGGTGGTTCAGATTTTTCCCACATGAAGATTGCTTCATGCCTGACTGTCTGTTGGTTGTGGAATCATCACCCCATGGTCTGAGTCACTGAAATGCTTCTCTCATTACCTACCTGCTATGCAGGACATTGCCAAGAAAGGCATAGTCTCATAGGGATGTGCCTCAAACAACTTGGGAAGCCACTTAGGCTCTGTTAGTTACTGGAAACCAGAAAATGATATGGGAGGCCTCTCACTGGTAAACAGTGGTCACAGAATTTTTTTTTAGCTAATAAAAATAGGCTGAAATCACTTCTCATGCCCTTCCTCAGAGCTGCATTTCACTTTCCTTTGGGTATTGCTAGGAGTCTTGGTCTTAATCATTCTGTTTTAATAGAATTGTGGAAAATAGAGTAAAAAAAGACAAAGATGGCATTTCAAGATTTCTACCACAAAACAAGCTCTCTAAATTACAACTGAGAATATACTGATGTGTGTGTATGTAAGTATTTGTTCACATCCTTATTACTGTCAGATGTTAAGGCCAAGATCTTCATAAGTCTTATGTTTCATATGTGTTGTTAATGCGCCATTGAATTTAAAATGAAGACATAGTTCAGGTCCTCTGGACACAGTGACACATAGTAAAAGTCAGTAAAAAATCTCCAGGTAGATCTTCAGTATCACCTAAGCTTCTGTAGCAAATGAGTGAGAACCTTGTGGCTAAAGAATTTGCTATGTTACTTAAATTGGCTGACAGTGCAAAAGCAACTTCAAATTTTGAAATACAAAACTGCAGTGAGTCAGAAAAGAAAGAACAATTTTAACTTGACTCACCCACTCACATCCTATCTCCAGGTTTAAGGCTGCAATCAACTGTGCAGTCTGGAATACCCTGCATATGTAGGGTCAAAACAAAAGCCAGATGACTAGGATTTTTTCTTTGTGTAATGAAAGCTTTGAGGAAAAAACATGATTCAGAGCTAGAAATAAAGGTAAAATAAGTTTTACTGACTTAATATAATGGCCAAATTTCCTATCCCATCAGTTGTTCTTGTTGCTTCATTCTTCCTCTACACTTCTGTTTTTCTGCCTCCTATAGTGCCTTTGGAGAGACTCCTTTAACCAGTGCCTTTCTCAAATGGATCCTTCCTTGTGCTCAGATCAGTTCAGCAGCCACATTTATGTTTTGCATTTTTCTTCCAAATTAGGAGTCTCCAGTGTTTCTTTGAATTGCTGGGAAACAAGGAGAGTAAATTTTATTTGGAAAAGAGTAGGAAAGGTGTTATTCTTTTCTAAAATAGTGAATGAGGGAGCTAGGAATGCAAACACGCATATCCTGAGAAAGGGTAAAATTAGATAATGGCTACAGATGGGATGGAAGCAATGTGTTAGTTTTAACGCTGGGAGTCTTGTGTTTTGTTTTCTTTTTTGCTAAATGCCCTCAGTGATTTATATTGTTTAGTATATCCAGAAGGGGAGAAATTTGTATAGATAAAGAATTATTAATTTGTGTTTCCTTCAGCTGATTTGTAGCCATATCCCTCTCATCCTTATCAGTGCTGCTGTATGGCTATTATCTGCTTCATAGGTAGGTAGGTGTGGGAACATTTTTCTGAAGCTTATTTTTTTTAAGCTTTGATCATTCTCAGTTTTTTTTGCCTGAACAATTTCTAGTTATACCACTTCTTTCATGAACTGTGATACCTTGAAGGGACATTGTACTTCAGCTGATACTTCTGGCAGCACTGAGTAGAACAGAAGAATTGTTTAGTATATATTACAGGCTGTATTTCTGCATGTGTGTCCCAGTATGATGTTTGCTTTCTTTGTGATATGACACTGTTTATATTCAGCTGTGAATTACCACTGCTGCCTAAGGGGCCTTTTCTTCTTACTCTCTCAATTTGTATGCTCCTGCCTTCATGTGGTGCTTTGCATTTTCCCCTTTGATTTTCATCTTGCTACATTACAGAAGCCCACAGGAACCTTCTCAGCCTTTGGCCACAGCCTTCTGAGAGATTTGTTCTTGTGCTTAGTTGAGGAAAGAGACTGTGGGAGCTTCAGACGAGCTTCAGCAGAGCTTGTGCAAGGGAACACGTCTTTGTACAGACAGCTTCATACAGAATTGTAAGCCACTGTTACTGCTTGCACAAAAAATCATGTGCAAAGACATCTTGACTACAGATCTATGTCACTGTATTAAAAAAATCAAGGTAAAATCTGTTTAAGACAATATACACTGCTGACAATGTATCCTTTAAGTACTCATCTGAGTGCTTTGCATCGCCTGTTGCCTTATAGCAAGCATAGATTGTCCACTTTTCTAATTAATATCGAAATTCCTTTTGATACTGTCAATTGTTCTTCGAAACATGGCAGTTATTGCTCTCCCGCAGGGGGAGATGGCTGAACGATGAGAAGGATGCTTCTGCAGCTCCCCCTTGGTACAATGAATAATACAATGCATGATGCTGCTACTGTGATTTTTTATGAAGTAATGTTTCAGTAAAACTGGTTACAAAACACACTAAGTATGATTTATAGGCCTGAAATTATGTCTATCCAGCATTCCTGAGTGATGGATTATTTATTCTTGTAGTCAGAAGACAAAGCTTTCTATATTGAAAAATAGCTGATACCTCTTTAATTACAGCCTAGGTACAATGTGCACATTGTGCTTTTTAACCACCTACTGACAGACACTAAAGTGCAGTGGACCTGCATTTCCTAATGTATGAAATTGCTCCTAGGATCCTGCAGGACCCATGAGAAAATTGCAAAGAATTCTTACTTATCCCTGAGCAAGTCTGTCTCAGCTGAGTGAAACTTCTAAGTCTTTCTAAAAGCTTAATTCTTAAGATCTTATATTGAGATGGCCCCCTAATGGTGCACCAGAATTTCAGTTTAAGGTGCCCAGCTGACTTTCAAATACTTACTTTTAATTATCATTCTTTTCTTTCCCCTGGGATTAATTTTGAAAATGTAAGTCTGTGGGTGCATGTGCTTAAGAAATTGTCTTGTGTTGACATTTCTCTCTTGTATAAAAAAGGAAAACAAACCAAAACAAGAATTTGATATCTCAAGCAAGATTTCTACTGCCATGAGAATACTTGGTTTTCATTTTCTTTCCCTCTAAGCAGCAAGTACAATATGTCTAGACTTCACTAATGCATTTGGCACAGCAAACGTAAGGTTATAGGAAACAGGCTGTGAAAAGAAACCACAGATGAGGGATGCTAATTGCATCATTTGGTGCACTACTGGAGCTCAGATAATGCCAGCAAGGTAAAAGGATTAATAAGGAGTAGAATATGTGTTCTTGCTCAAGATTAGCTGGGAAGCTATCACAAAAGGTTCTCCAAAGAGAATTTGTCAGGCTGGAGAGTAACAGGTAGCTCAGTCTTCACTATTCACTAACTATAATGTAAACAACTTAATTAACATTTGAGAAGACTGTTAGTTTATTACAAATCCAATTAGGAGGTGAGCTGAGCATCCATAGTGAGGAGAATAATACAGAAATAATGCAATATATTCCAAAAGTGTAGAAATGGGTCAAAGCTGTAGCCCACAAGGTCAGGCTCTACCCTTGGGATTCATCTCAGAGATGACTACAAGAGACTAAAATGTGTGAATGATCTCCCACAGGCTTTCAATGTGTTTTAAAGTATAATTTTGGCTCATCTAATATCCTCCCTGTTTTAGAGATGTTTGATCCAAAATGCAGTCTCCACCAGTCCTTCCATCCCTGACTCCAGTCAAACACACGAGCACTTGAGGTGTCCAAATCACGCAGTCTTGTTTTCAGCAGAAATAGGTTAGTTATCCTACATGAGGCACATCTATGGAACAGAAGGCAGGGGCTGGTGGGTAGGAAAGTGTTTTAGAAAGAAGTAACTAGCATCTGGAAAAAATAGAAACTCATTGCACTCTGTGAATGGTCAAAGTCACTTCACTGGAGGTGACACACTAGAAGAGCAGTAATATCTCAGGTATTATTAGTGAATAGAGTGACAGCAGGATATAAGCCTCTGACATGGGAGACATTATCACCAAACATGACAGAATTGTGCTCTTCAGCCACTGTTCAAGAAATCTCCTGGTTTAAAAACAGACTGATACCTCCTTGCTCGTTATTTGGTCTCTGGCTTGCAAAACCAGATGCTTTTTTATCAGCTAATTTAGGAGTAACAGTAGGGGGAAAGGGCTGATAAAAGGATGACCATGAGTTTATTATTTTGGATATTACTTTTCCAATAATTAACAGGGATGCACTGTTATCCATCAGGGTCTTCTGGATGTAGTTTACTCATTTTTAGTCCCCTCCTGCTGTCTGAAACTATAAACCTTGTTTCCAGAGAACAGAATTATTACTATTTTAATTTACTCACTGGAGGTTTCTTTTATGAACAAAGCATCACAGTGAAAAATAACTTCCTTTACCATTTAGAATTGTGCTTTTGCTGTGAGATGTTTTTCAGTTTCTACCATTGTTCAACTTTGACAGCAGACTAAACCAATACATCATTTCTTATGAAAAAGGAACACAGCTCTGAGCAGATTATGCTGATTTCCATAGAAATATTATCCACGTTTCTTTTTTCATGGCAGCTTTCTTTATGAACTGCTATGCTTTTAAACAGTACATGGATAATATAGTAAGGATTGAACAATTTGTAAAACCAGGTACTTTGTGCTATAGTATAAAGTAGGAAGAGAACTGCCCTCCTGTTTTTCAGTCACAAAAATTACCTCAAAATCACAAAAGCAGTTCCTTAATATCATGCTCTGGGAAAACACCAGAGTTTTACTAGAGCAAGGTATTGGTTGTTGTACTGGCTTCCCCCTGGATAGTGTCTGTATGAACATCTGTAGAGCTTTAATAACCTGTTTAGACACAGATGTACTGGAGTAGACTATAAATGAGTAGAGATTATTTCATGCATAGATTAAATAATAGTGGCAGCATGTTTTTCAGCTTCTTGCTTATCTGCAGCCAGCCAGCACTCTGTTCCCTTCTCTGCATTAATTTGTCTCATCCCTAGTTTCCTTCTATATGTGCATCAAGAACTAAATTAATTGAATCCCATTGGTTTCATTCTGGGATCATTTATCCTAGTGCTTTATTCCCTTTATACAAGAAAATGTGGTTGCTGTTGCTCATTTAATTTTGTTCACATCATCCTTCTAAAGGTGGCAGACCAGCTGACAACTTTTTTCTCTCCTGTCCTTCTGATATTGCCTCATATTTTTGTGGTACCTGCAGAATTTATTCTGCCTTGACAGTAGTGACTACAGAAGAAGTTGTGCTGCCAGTTTTATCTAGGAGAAGCTGCTTACCCTACCCTCCTTTCCCCAGGTCGAGGTTCCATGATTACACATGAGTCTGCTTAGTAAGACTGTTTTGTTTCACTTTGTTTAATATGGACGTTGTTAGTACTCTGAAACATTGTATAGAACACTATCAACAAGAATTTCATCTGCACATAAAAACATGGAAATTTCTGTGTCAAACCAATCAATGGGTACTCTTGCTTTTTAAATGCCATTAGCATTCCAGATCTGAAAGGGCAGGACTAAGCCCACTAGAGCCCACTAGGAGTATCACAGCAAAATTAGGAGAGAAATATGTAAGGGACAGATGGATTATTAAAATGGTGAATAAACATGCTGCTTAACTTCTCTTTAAATTATGCCAAATTATTGCAAAATACTAGGAAAATCCATCCCCCCATTAACAAGAGGCAACATGGGAAAATTATTTGAGGATGTGTAACTACAGAGTGAGTTTGCTTGTAAGAGTGCAAGGTCTTTAATAAGTAAGCTTTGTGCTAAATAACAGCAGTGAAGTAGCAGATATGAGCCTGAAAATGTGACTAAGCCCTTGCTGCTGGACTTAGGAAAGACTGAAGCTGCAGCTGATGCTTGCAGAATGTCACTTTGAAGAGTAGCTTCCATGATCAGCTGTTATGTCATCCTATGCAGAGGTTTTTGTTTGAATTTGTGCAACTTCATGTGAATCATGTGAACTAAACCCAGTGCTGTCTCTGCAAATAACAGTGCATAGCAATTAACTACAAATGTCACGGTAAATTCATGCTGCATCAGAAAGTTAACCTTCAGTAAGCTTCAGAGCCTAAAACCACAGAAACAAAAAATAATTATAGTGACTCATGAGGGCTATAGAGGAATTCTTCTGAATTAATAACAATATTCATATGCTACTTTCCCGTCAGCACATCAACCACAAGTACCCAGAGGCTGTTGGTAGAGACACAAGACCTTCTTTGTGGGGGATGACTGGTGATGATGATGGTCCCATTCTGCTGATGGGTTCTTCTGCTGCCACTTTGCTACAGGGTACAGCAAAACCTGTCATTTGTTTAGTGCATTGGTCAGCCTGACAGCTTGGCTGTGGTGGCTCAGAATAAAGCTTCTGGGACAAAAGTGAATGGTTCAGCAGTTCAGCACTTAAACTCTTTAACACTGGATTCCCTTATTAAGATCTTCAGGTGAGAGAATAAGCTACAGCTTGGTCAGACAAGTCTGGAGCCTGGGACATAAGTTGTTTGCTTTTTTCTGTCTTTTTGTAACTGATGACAATTCCTTGAGCAGCTTAACTGCCAGAAATAGCGCTTGATTTGTGTTTATCTATTGACCTTAACTGATATTTAATATTTATTTCAGATATATTCTTCAATAATTATCACACTATGACTTTGGCTTATAATTAATGTCCATTCAATTTAGGTCCCATTTTAAGAAAAACTGTTCATAATTCCCTGGGAATCACTTAAAATTGACTCTTAAGATTTTGAGGTATTTTTTACCTGGGAAGCAATTGTCAGGGATGAAGTTTCACATAGATTTAGTCACAGCTACTCCTACTACTTAATCAGATCTTCACCAGTAAGGTCCTATGAGTTCTCACTAGCTCTCACTAGCATGCAAGATCATTGACTCCTGATTTTACATATTTATTACTGGATGGGAAAAAGGTGTTATTGCAATACGCTTGACCTACAAAGGTCCATATTCTCCTTCAGTTTCTTAGGAGTCTCAATTGAGTAGTTCACCTACCAGCAGGGTGGTCTACTTTCTGTTCCAGGACTTGAGAAAAGTTTAGTTGCCCAAGTGACTTGGATATACTTTTTAGTGCTTCACCATGGCTATAGGCAATATCATCAAACATTTTTCTGTGTGGGAGGAAGCAACATGACAGCAACTTCCTTGTTCATTTCCAGGAAAGAGGTAGCATGGTTTTCAGGTACTAATGCTATAAATTATTACTGTCATGGGCCAAACTCTATTTACAGTTTTATTCCTTTCTGAAAGGTGAAGCATTCCAAGTTCTGCTCTTGGTAAGACAGACTTGTCACTGCCTCTTGAGTAAGCAGGGAATTTGTAATAACGGTTTTTGTGACAGTGTACAACAGAGCTCACATTTGTATCCTAAATTATCTTGTCTTCCTTTCTCCCTCTTTATTTTCCCTCAGTCTGTAGCTCTTGAACTACTTGATACTGCTTTTCCAGTCTTCTGTTTATCTTTGCCAGATAAATGGCATTCCTTTGACTCCTCCAAGTGTTGTAGTAGAGAATAACTGAGATCAGGGACATTCTGAGTATAGCATCTGGATTTCCTTTTTCCTGTTTTTTAAAAGTTCTTCTCTGAACACTGTTGTTCATAGATTCACTCTTGTTTTTGTAGATTTTGTTTGTGCTTCTATCAAAAGCCATTCTTCTATACCAAGCCCCCTTGCCATTTAGCTCCTATATTTAATCAAGGCAGGGAAAAGACACGATGCTACTGGTTAGTTTTAAGCATTGCAGACAAATCTTCCCTGAGTTCAACTATTCATGTGGTCCAGCTGCTGACCTAGTTTGCTGAATCCAAGTAGGGATGCTTCATCTGGCCAAAAACCTATCCTTGGAGGAAGTAAATTGAACAGTAAATTCTTTCCGAGCAGCTGAACATCCCTGTTTGCCCACCAGCACTGCAGACAGATGAATGACTGCAGCTGCAGGAGAGGGTTTGAAGTACTGGGTTCCCCTTTCTGTTGTGGTACCAACACCTCTCAGCCCAGAACTGCTACTTGCACCGCATCCTTTGGTGCCAGTTTCTGAGTCTGACAGCATGAGGATTTCTCCTTTCCTCCCTCTACGTCCCTTCAGCATCACCCAGAGCCTCAGTGCTGCACACAGGTTCTGCACCCTCCACTACCAAAAGACCAGCTTATCCTCAGCTGCTGCTGCCAACAAGGGGATAAGATGTTGGTGGAGGAATTTGGCTGCTGCTGCTGCTTGGATCAGTAGTGGGAGACTGAGACCAGACCACTCTGGAGGAGGGTGTAGACAAGTTATGCAGTGGAGCTCCTCACAGGCGTTCAGCACACCCTGCTTTGCTCTCTCACCCATTCAGACTCCATTGTGTGTGAGGAGTGTTACATGTGTATGATGCTCATCTCTGTAAAATTCAGCCTTTCGGTCTTCTCAACAGCAAAAAATATAATAAATGCACAAAATTAGGGACTGGCTTCAGAAAGTTTTGTTTAATTCTCATGAACGTAGGAGGCAAACTGTGGGAGCCTTAAACACCATGTGGTTAAACTACTGCATCTACATGTATCGTTAGAGACAAAGCTAGGAAATGGTAGGAGACTATCCCACATTGCTGTCTGGATGATTAGGATATTCCTTGGAAAGTCACTGAGGCCTGTCACTCAGGTGTCCTCAGCCTGAGAGACAGGCTTCAGTGTTGGGGAGTGTCTTTTTTAAGGTCAAACTCACTGTGAGAAACAGAAATAGTAAACAGGGAGGGGAACTGACTCCTGCCACCTGTTCTAGTCCACGCTGCACAGTGGGTGGGCTGCTACCCCTGTGGCAGCTGTCATTTGGCAAAACATGGCAACAGAACACATACTGTGAGGTGTGTTGGTTCCTCAACGTGTTTCTGTAAAGGGTAAGTCCATTTCTGAGCAGCAACTCGGTGTGTAGAATAACCTGTGTTTCACTGATGGGCCGCTCTAGCCTCTCATATACCCAGAATGGTACAACAGAATTTGGTTTGTCCTCTGAGCAGTGGAGATTTTCACTTCTGCTGTATCAGAGGGAAGAACCAGAATAGGCATTTAAGCAAAAATGGACAGAAGTTTGTAATTTCTATACTTCTATAGATTTATTGTCATGGAGAGTCTTTTGCTAGATGCACAATGTGGGTGTAAGTTGTGTCCTCTTGTCTGTGAAGCTATGAAATGATTCACTTCCTTAGTAGAAAAAGTGACACCATCACTGTGAAAAACACATACTTACATGATCTATTTTTCTGGTTTTTATTAACTCAACGTTGTCTCCTACAAATATGATTTGTCATTCACCAGAAGATTTGAAATGTAGACTTAAGTTACACATAGGTATAAAAAGCATAAAACAGCACACAGTACCACTGTTTAGACCAGAAAACATTGTGTTGTCCACAGAATAGAGCATTATTCAAGCTCAGCTCAGTTGCCTTCTGCCTCAGGGATTCAGTCTTCAAAGCTGTAGATGCTCCTGCTTCTTATCCCTCAGCAGCTGAAGTCCTGCTGGCTTTCTCCTGATGTTTCTCACCCATGTCTGGAGCATGGACTGGGAAAACACAGGGCAATCCCACTATGCTCCACCAGAGGTTGTAAAACCTTGAGTTCATGCTTGCTCTTCAGAAATGTTTTCCTCTTTCTCTTAATTATGTACAATATATGAAGGGATACGATTTTTGTCTTTGATTTAGACATATCTCTTGCCTCATACTTAAACAATAACTTGAAAAATATTTTACAAAGAAAAAGAACATTGTTCATCTGAATGTCATTCATTATTATATTGCTATATTTTATACCCTATTATTAATATATACAAAATTTCTTAATTGCCTTTTACAGATGCATGGAAGCATATAATATAACAGTTTTAAAGTATCCCATCTTTAGATTTTTTTTTTCCTTGGCTCATGTCACTCTCTTTAATAAACTATGGTTGCTTGGAGAATATAGGAAGTATTTGGAATGTTGTTTAAAGTTTAATAATAACTGGTAGCATTGTCCATTTGCGGCCTGAATGGTTGGAACACCTGTCAGGGCGATCTGGTAGAGATAGCAGCATCATAAGACTTAAACAATCATGGAGGGCCATTAATGTGCAGTGTCAACGGGTGCCAGGTCCTGTTCTTTGTTTGGGGCTTTCCTTTTCTTCGGCTGCGTTTTGTTGTTGTTGTTTTCCCTCTGTTCTCTGTTTTGTCTTCGGGCTGCTCGCCCTTTGCTTTCCTGTCTTGTCTCCTTGCTTTCATCTGTGTTGGATTTTTTTCTTTTCTCCTCCCTATTTTTTTTCCCTGAAAAAAATGATGGCACATTAGAAGATTTGCTCAGGCTATTGCAATTTCTGAGTCCCTCACTTTGCCATAACCTGTGAAACCAGGCCTGGATTAGCACCTCCCATTAGGAGCTGGACACTAGTATTAGTATTTGGAATTGTCCAATCACCACACCCACATCTCAGGGGATTCTTGATACTGCAACATGAATCCCATGGCAAAGTGTCTGCTCCAGCACTGGTGTGTGATGGTTTTCAGACTAATATGTTTCTCAAATCAAACTCTAGACCATTGTCACAAAATTAGGTATTCAACTACTTTATTGCTTTAAATAAGGTAAGATTTTTGAGGATTTTGTTGCTGCTACAGACCTGTCCAATAAAGCATCCTGTCCCCTTAGGAACATTAATACTTTGTCTATTGGCTGTGGAGATGATACAGAGTGCATTTATGCTTGCATCTGAGGAAGAAATTCTTTATGCTGAGTGTGGTGTGGCACTGGAACAGGTTGCCCACAGAAGCTGTGGATACCTCGTCACTGGAATTGTTCAAGGTCAGGCTGGATGGAGATCTGAGCAACCTGATCTAGTAAAAGATGTCACTACCCATGGCAGAGGTGATCTTCAAAGATCCCTTCTAACCAAAACATTTCTGTGATTCTGTGATTCTATTTCTTCTATTTGCTTTACAAACCAGTGCAGGAATGACATTGGCTTGAACTTGTAAATACACACAAGCCTAAAATAGATTAGATTTTTTTGTCTGTGTGGAACTACTGAGCTATGCAGCTGAAATTCACCTGTGGTTAGATGAATCCCAATGATAGCTTCAAAGGCAACCTCTCTGGAGACTTTCCTGACAGAATGTCATCCTGACCCATATGCCTTCTTACATGGACAAATTTCTGGACAAGTATTGAAAAACATCTGGCCAAACTCTCTTTTATGATATCCCAGTACTAGTGAAAGGAATCTATCCTTCTTTGTTACAGAAAGAATAATTTTTGGTTTTAAATTTTAAGAGATAATCCAGGCTTTCCTACACTGGTGTAGGGGGAGTTACACAAACCTGGCAGTAGCTCCTGCTGTTGAGGAGGCTGAAGGCAGGGAATTTTGCCCATTCCTGTCTCCAAACCAAAGATGGGGGTTTTTGATGCCACACTGAGCTCTAGGGGGGAGTATGTCAGAATGAGGGAGTAGGTGCAGGGCAAGTGGCTTTGTTCTTAACCATCCAAGGAGGTGCAGGTCAGATAAAGGAAGAGAGATTCAGAGGAGGTGAAGAGAATGCAGAAAGCAAGGAGCAAGATCAAGATGTGGGAATATGCTGTGTCTTCTTGTTGTGTAGCTCTATGGGAGTATTTTACAGCTTCTCCATTCTTTACCACCACTGCCTGGGATCGGAGAGCAAGGCAAAGTTTAGATACACACATTAAGTCAAGTAGGGACCGATATCTGTCTTTATCATTTGTTGTTTCTGAAACAGAAAAACTTTAAATGTAAAATGACACCTTAAATTTCACAAAACCAGTCAGAGATTACCTGAATATACACCCACATACCTACAGAATCTCCCTCTGAATTTGTAAATGCCATCTAAGATGAGCAGAGGTGAGCAGGGGAGACCTGCAGAACTGGTATGGGAGGCTCAGCAAGAGCTACTACCACTGGGAGAACTGAGAGACCTCCATGCAGAAGTAAGGCTGCGTCTTACCCAGCTGTAGTGCTGTCTCTTACTAATGGATAAATGACAGTATGGGATTTCATTCCAGTGGTTTGTAAATACTGTTGGCCCAAGATGAAATGTTATATGAATGGAAACTGTCCAGACATTCAGTGTTTGACATCACTCACTTGGTGATTAGCCAAAATCATTCAGCTGTGACTTCCCAGCCACAGTTCTTTAAGTCTGCTGGAATGACATGTAATGGTTTCCCATTCAGTCATGGACCAGGATCTATGTATTTATATGTGTGTGGTTATACCAAGAATAAGATATCTTTGTCTAGCTAGAGACTTATCTAGGCATGGCTTTGGTGTTTCTGTTTTAATCAGACTGGTGTCTTTACAAATGACAAGTAAAACTGATCTCTGCAAAATACTTAAAACTGAGTCCTAATTCTCTCCTACTCTGAGGATAGCTAGTTTGGGGTCCTCTGTGCAGTTTTGTACATGATTTAATGTTACCACTTCTATTCTGTTGCCATTTGTGAAAAGATCTGCCCTCTAGACCTGTGCTGTTATGGTAAAGCAATATAGCATAGAAGGGTCATCTTTGCTGATTCTTTAGTTTCTTTCACTACTATTTTTAAAAATTGGAATTTTTGTATGACAGTGTAATGTTACTCCCAGTCAGTCCTTTTTTTCAGTTTAGACCCAAGAGAAGATTCTACCAGCAACTCTCTGCTAGCATTGGGATATAGCCCCATTCTTTTGTACATTGCCCTCCCTGTTCATATCCCTTCTCTCTTCTTCACAGAGATTTGTTCCTGAATATTTTTTCTTCTTTATTCTATTTGCTGAAACCCACTTCATAGCAGCACATTGAACTGGGCACCAGACGTTGTGGAAATTCATTGGAAATTTGGGCATTTGGCTATCTGTGAAATGAAAAGTGCAAAAATTATGTGGGCCATTATGTTTACAAGTTCATCTCTGAATAAGAGATGGCCTTTCAGTACTTAAAGAGAGCTTATAAAAAAAGATGAAGAATGATATGGCCAGATAGTGATAGGACAAGGGGAAGAGGTTTTAAACTAAAAGAGAAGAGATTTAGATTACATGTTAGGAGGAAATTCTTTACTGTGAGGATGGTGAGACACTGAAACAAGTTGTCCAGAGAAGCTGTGGATGGCCCACTCCGTAAGTGTTTGCGGCCAGTTTAGCTGGGGCTTTGAGCAACCAGGTCTTGTGGAAGGTGTTCCTGCCCACAGCAGGGGTGCTGGAGCTAGGTGACCTTTAAGGCCCCTTCCAACTCAAAACGTTCCACATTTGTATGACCTACTTTGCCTTAGACGAAGATGACAAGGCAAGGCCATTATTAAAACTGGAACACAGCGAAGAAGCAAGCGATGCAGTAACATGACCTGGAGGAATATATCCTCCTGGATGTTCAATTTAATTTATGAAGAGCGTTCCTGTTAGCAAGTTCTCCCGGGCTGAAGCCCGTAACATTTTATGCGTGCGTGTCTGTGTGTATCTGTCTCTCGGTGCCCGCCGGTGCCCTCTGCCCGGGCTGTGCTGCAGTGCCAGTGCCGCCCGCGCGGGGGCGCCGCGGTCCCGCGCCAGGCGGGGCGCGGGGGCGGCACCGCAGCCGCAGGTTCCCTTCTCCGTCCGCCTCCTCGGGCTCCCGCCTGTGCCCTTCCTGCCGCTGCACCCTCTGTCTTGGCTTTATTTTGCCCGCGGGTGAACTTTCCCCGTCGGTCACGGAATTCTTACTATGATGCACTAACGTTACTAACGTTTATCTCTTCTTGCAGATTCAATAAAACGGTTCAAAATTAAAAAAAAAAAAAAAAGAAAGAAAAGGATAAGTATTTTTAGACAGGAGATATTGCAACATTTTCCAATAGAGTGTTTTGCTTATGAAGAGAATATATATAATATCAAAGAAGTATTCATGAGAATCTAATACATCCCCGATATTATATATTACAGCTATTGTATTACAAATGTATAATACTTGCAATATATATTACAATAAAGTAATTATTTGGTGTTAAAATAGCTTTTATGTTGGAACCAAAGCTTTGTAGAGACAACTGTACTGGAAGAATTGATCTGTAGGCACTGTGAATTTTCTGGCACGCAGGAGATACTTTGCAAGTTCCTATATTGATGAAAATCTAGAGGCTTGCTATAATTTTGAGAAGTGCAGTAGTTCACATTAAATGCAGTCATGAAATTAGTTTGGATAACAATATAATTACTTGTCTAATCAGAGTCAAGGTGCTGAGTTCTTGTTAATATATTTTATGCCCCCGGGTCAAAGAAATTCCTGTGTCTGTATTTATGCAATCCATGCCTGAATGTCTATGTAAACAAGCCAGGGTATTTCAGAGAAGCCTTTGCATTATCTCATCAGATGTGGTATTTCCACTGGATGTATAGCTGTATGTTGTGGATTACAGGGAGGAATCATTGGCCATGACTTGGGAGGCCTTGGTACTCAGGAGCACTATGTGACAGACAATTACTTAGAAAATCATGGTTGACATGGATTAACACAGGTGACAGATTTTTTTATGCTTTAAGCATTGTCACTTAGTCCCACCTATTATATACAGCTGTAATTATTACAGGGATCTTGGATGCTGAAATCCCAAAACACCACAGGGAGACATAAAATCTGATTGTGCAAACTGCTTCACTTTGATGGGGAAGGGGGTGGGGGGGAAGTGTTACAGGGTAGGCCTCATGGAAATCCCAGGGGGATGAGAATCTGGCATCTGATATTTGTGATGGTTGTATTTCTTTCATCACTCCCATGAAGAAATTTACTGTGGGAGAGCAAAAGGAGCAAGAGGAGTCATGGAATTGCTCCTGTTGGGATTGCAGGCACTGATGTAATAGGCCCCCTCTGGAAGGGTCCCGCTGCTTCTACTGTGACTGTCACCACGGACCACAAATCCTCCGCACTACACTGTAATAAGCTATAATAAAAGACCACAAGCCACTGCAGTAACGTGCCACAGTGTTCTTTCACACCCCTCACAGCCTTGTCCGACCTCTTGGCGCTTTCCTGGCTACTGGAGCACTGTCAGCACTGGTGTTGTAGTACCAGTGCCCCAATCCCTCTGTACCCCGTGAGGTACAGGGACAAAACCTGAGGGTTAAGTGCCATCACCCTGTGTTGCTCTCCTTCCCACCTGTCCACACCCTTATCAGAGGCATTTTTAGTCTTCTTAGACTAAAAGTCTGTCACACTTTCCTTATGATGTGGCCTGGGCAACAACAGCATGATGTAAAGAAACCATGCTGAGCAACGAAACCAGGAGGAGGAGCATGCCCCAGGCTCTGAACTCCCTTACTCTAGCTTTGTCAACAATACAGTCATGCCATATTATGCAAATGAGCAGATCATTCTCATTTTCAAGAAAAGTGACACATTTTTTTTCTGGAACATAGCCTGTAGCATGTACTCACACTACTTGCCAAGATAACAATCCTCCAGAAGCCCAGCTGCCCAGTGATGCAATGAACTTTCTCCTTTCATTCCCAAGCCACAAGTGGCTGATTCATCTGGTATGTCTTTTTGAAGTTTAGACAGCATGAGTGCATAACTTTCTTCATAGCAGTCNGCCATCGGTGCGAAAATTCTTTTTAGGCGTTGTTTTTTTTTTTTTTTTTTCCTCCCTCCCCTTAGCTATTGTGGCCCTATTTTATAATCACTAGATTCCTGGGTAACCAGAGTGTGAGGGTCAACAACTTCAGAACAGTCTAAGTGCTACCTGACTTAGTGCATTTCCTGGCCTACCTTACTGCTGAAGATGTTCCAGCTGCTGAAGAGAATATAGGTAAAAATTTTAACAGAGCTAAGGTCTGAAGACGTTCAAGAAGCAGGTAACTTGGTCAAACCTATGTTCTCCTGCTGCTGAGATGCATCATGACAGCCTACCTGGTTTCCCATACCAGTCCAGATGGATACAGATCTTAAGGCATGTGCCATATCCATAGTTCTGTGTGGTGATATTAGGTAATCCAAGATACCTGGACAAGCTCAAAAAGTGGGCCCATGGGAATCTCATGAGGCTTAAAAAGATCAAGGTGCTGCACCTGGGTCAAGACAACTTGCAGTATCAGTACAGGCTGGGGGGTAAACAGATGCACAGCAGGCCTGCCAAGATTGGACTTGGGGGTGCTGCTGGATGAGGCTGGACATGACCCAGCAATGTGCTCCTGCTATTCAGAAAGCCAGTGGTGTCCTGGACTGCATCCAAAGCAGCATGGCCAGCAGGACAAGGGAGGGGATTCTGCCCTTGCACTATAGTAAGACCCCACCTGGAATACTACATCCAGTCCTGGGGTCCCAGGCACAGGAAGGACACTGATGTTTTGGAGCAAGTCCAGGGGAAGGACACCAGGATGATTAGAGGGATGGAGCCCCTCTCCTATGAGGAAAGACTGAGAGAGTTGGGATTGTTTAGCCTGGAAAAGAGATGGCTTTGGTGTGACCTAATTGCAGCTTCCAGTACCTGAAGGGAGCCTACAAGAAAAATGGAAAGGGGCTTTTGACAAAGTCAGGTAGTGACAGGACAAGGAAGAACGTCTTTATAATAAAGGACAGTAGGTTTAGATTAGATCTTAGGAAGAAATTCTAGAACAGGTTGCCCAGAGAACCTTGTAGCTGCCCCATTCCTGGAAGTGTTCAAGACCAGGTTAGATGGAGCTTCAAAAGACTTGGTCTAGTGGAAGGTGTCCCTGCCCATGGCAGGGTGTTGGAATTAGATGATCTTTAAGACCCATTCTTATACAAACCATCCTGTGATTCTGTGATGATGCTATGCCTCAAAAGCTACCAATACTTGTGGTTGAGCAACTGTATTATGGGTCTTGGTGACTAACTTACATGTCCTATCTCCTCTTAGAAATGGAGATACTTCTCTAGAAGTAGACATTAGATGCCTTTGAGGATCCTTGTAGTTCATTTGCCTCTGAAAATAGGATCTGGACTACTAGATTGCATTCATTTGAAAAATGTTCTTATTTACATTGTGTGTGCTATCTCGTCCTTGCAAGAACAGTGCTGAAGGAGGTACATTAGTGCGAATGAGAATGTTGTTTCCAAATACAGAAATAGCTCAGGCCTGCACCACAGCCAGTTGCATAAAGCAGGCAGAGAGGAATGGGAAGAGGCTGACCAGATTAGTTACGCCAAGACAGGAGATGTCAGGTTTTTTTACTGCTGTAGGAGATAAGGAGAAAATTGTATCCTGTTAGGTGTATGGGAAGTCAGGAGATATCATTTCTTCTGTGGATGGTTGGGAAATGACACTTATACACTCATAAGCTCATAAGAAAGGCTTATGGAAAGTCCCTGGCTTGTGATGACCTCTTGCAATAGAAACTGGTTGAATGTGCCTTTCCTGTGCCATAGAAAAGACATTGCCAGTGCCTGAAAATAGAATGTCTTCCAGTCAAAGAAGCAGCCAGAGGAGGAGGATTCCTATAATGAGTTCTGTTTGTGGAGACATTTACTGCTGCCTCTTCAAACAAGCACTTGTGGGGATTTATTCCCTTCATGGTTGTCTGTTGGGAGTAAGGGAATTTGTTAGCAGCCTTGTTTTAATCAGGACTAATGTGCTAACAACACCAATTTTGTAATTATATAACAGTTTTCATCTTATAAGAACGCTCAGCTTATAAAGTCTGAACACAGCTTCCAAAGACAGAAAAGTAAGGGCAATTTAGCAGACCAGAAAATCACTCCCCATTGCTTAGAACAGGAAGTGACATAGACCATGCTGGTATTTAGGAAACTGGCATTTTTCTTCCTTTGAGACTTTTAATAATGACTTCTGAGTGGGTTTGGGTTTTTACAGCTCTCCTAAAAAAGTCAAAAAGGTCCATGAGTGTCCAAATCCACTCGATAGGCCTCTTTTAAGACCAAGGGAATCAGGAACCAGTACAAAGATTGGGAATAATTGTGATTGGTACAAAAAAGCCCTTACCCTGTTGTTAGGGCATCAGGATATTGGGAGAAATCTCTAATAGCTTGTTTTCCTTTCAGTCACCAATAATCCAAGCCCTCCTGTTAGCTTGGATTGAGGTCATAAATATAGTCCTTTTTAGAGACTTATTTCAGCTGGTGCAGGCTTTTGAACAAAGCAGAAATAAAAATGTGATGCTGCATTATGTCAGATCTGCATGTTTAGTCTGCTGCTCTAGAAATAATCAAGAAAAGTTATACATGATAAGAGACAGATGCTAGTGGCTCGGCAGACATTTAAACTCTTTCTAGTACAATAGTAAAATGGAGAAAACACACAAAGAAACTTGTTTCTTTAGTACTCAAATTTGTGCTCAGTGTGCTCTGAAGGGAGGGATAAGTGAGAAAAGATGTTTTCCTTGGCTTTACTTAAACTGATTGCCTCAATGGAACCTGGTAATTCAGGTGATACTTATATGACCCCAATGTCTGGGTGCATCCCCAGGAATGCCTTTTGCCCTTAGCGACCATAGCTCAGAGTTGGGCTATACTGATGATTGAGTATACAGATCCTGGAGGCATTTGCAAGTGCCAACTCCAACACTTGGATCAGGGCAGCAGTTCCTGCCCTGGTACTACACACCAGGACCAGGGAGCCTGGGCATCTTCCACCATTTCGTTTGCTGGTATAGGTGCACCTATACACTCTCCCTGGAGTCCCCTCCTAATATTTTCTTAAGTTTTCTGATATGTCAGGAAGGTAAAGGAAGATGAAGAGTCAACAGGATGCACCTCTGGCCTCTCTTGGCATGGTTCACTTGTCCCCATCACTCTGAGCATCGTTTGTTTGCATTTCTGCCTGGGGTGACACCTGTGCTGACAGGTAGACAGGAGTCCCTGTGCACCCCATGCCAGCTGGACATCTGGATCAGCCTGTCAGCAGCAGGTAACACACAGGGGAACAGCAGCTCCTGATGGATCCTCTCAGCAAAACCATCAGCACAGAGGCAGGCTGTTATTACTTAAATTCACCGGAGGCCCAATTCTGACCTCTGTGTTGTAGTTGCTCAAACACACGGAGGTCACCAAGGTTGGTGTTTGGTGTAAATGAAGGGAGAATTTGCTTTCAAGGATACTTTTCAAATCAAGTGTTGAAAATTGACTGTCTCTTTCTGTTTTGTCTCGAATGTGTGTGTACTGTTTCAGCTGGCCAAAGCATTGATCTTCCCCTCTCTAAGTAGTGCAAATATTTCCAAATACATTTTCACGTTGATTAAAATGGCAAGTCAAGCTTCTAAATTTCATACAAATCAGAGACTCCAAAGGTTCCCTCTCAAAAAGGGTGACATGAGATTTCACTTTGGCCATTTTCATATGATTCTGAAGAATTTTTCTCACCTATTGAGAGAATACCTGGCAGTTTACTGGGTGGAGAGAAGCTTATGGAAAAGGACACTGGGATCACCAAGGCTCTTGGGCTGCCTCTGAAGAAGGCTCAGGGAATTTATAAGCCATAAGGATTCAGAATTTAGCCCGAGGAAACTTGGGAATCTTGGACCAGGTTGCCAAAGGAATCTCAGGTTTTCAGGCTGTTGAGTCTTTGACAGACTGCCAGGTCGGTTACCAGAGGCCAACCCAATGGACAGGCTGGAAGGATACTAGGCAGAAACCTAACACAAAGGCAAGGTTGTTTCAAAAGCCTGCCTACTTTCCACTGGGACTTCATTGAAATCAGCAAGTTTCTAGGAAATGTGATGACTTTGGTTATCTGGTATTTTCCATTTGGAAAATTAATGCCTATAAAATATTTAAAAAATATTTCTAAGTAGGGGTCATTATGGATATGCACAAAAAGAACTTGAATGCAAGTAGTTTAACATTGCCCGTAAGTCTTCAATTTAACATGAATCACAGATAGGAATTGTCCATGTGAATTTTATCCAGGCTGTCTTGCCTTCTTTTCTTTTTCTTTTTTTTTTCTTTCCCAAGAATGTGATAAGTTTATTCTTTTTAAATCCCTCTGAGGATGAACTGTGCATTTAGAGCTTTTTGTAGTAACACAGCTTTGCACACTAAAGTGAGCAGCCAGCTTTATGAGTAGCTGGAAGTGGAATGTGAAGAATGATGTCACCATGTGACAGTGCATCACTGGAGCCCATTTCACTTAGGATACTTCACAAACTGACTGCCACGCTCTTGAGAGAGATGCGAGTGAGGTCGTGTGGCCCAAAGGCTGAAGGAGAAGCAGCCCCCACTGAGATGAGAACGGAGCCTCTCATGACAGAGCACCCCCAAGTGCTAAGGAAGGTCTGCAACCCCTGATCCACCGCCACCAGGAGATCTGCCCTGTGTCCTGTCTCACACAGATTCTGCCAGCAGTGCACAAGGGCATGTTCAGCACAACTGGCATGTTCTGCTTTTCAATTTGGTGTTTAGCTAGTGCCTTAAGAGTGTTACAGCAGTGCTGGTAAGTTGGTAACATTCCTAGGTGTTCCTGTGGTGTGCGTGTAGCCCATACAGCAGGGCTGGTTACCTGAGCTGAACTGCTGGAATGCAAGAAAGGTTCTGAGAAACCAGAAGAAAAAATTCAGCTACCGATATTTTCAGTACAACAATGTATTGCAACAAGTCAGGATCCTCTCTGGCATCTCTGGGAAAAAAAACTGGGACTGTGGGGATCAGCAGCCTCTTTCTCCAGCTGCCTCCTACCTCTAGATGAAGAAGTCCACTGTACCCTAGTCACCAAATATGTTCATGCTTCTCTTTCAAACTGAGTAACTTTCCTGCCTGCTCCAAGAACTTTTGCTTTAGCACAAAGGAGAAACTGTTCACTATTTCTACAGATTTTAGTACCACCTGCTTTTGTTAGCAACTCCTTAGGCACTCTTTTATAAGACCTGAGACTAACCCTGTAGCCACTAAACCAAATAATATTTTGCAAGAGTCTGGAATGGCATGCTCAGAAAGAGTTTACAGACAGTGTAATACAGGAGTGTAGAAGTCTCAGGGGCAAGAAAACAGCAAATAGTTGGTGCACACATACTGTAGCAAGATACTGTAAGGAGCTGGATGTTTCGTCCAAGGAATTCAGAACAAATAGACTCTTACTCCAACCTCAACCAGAAACTCTAAGAAGTTACTTAAAATTGTTCTTGCACTTTTGAAACAGTTACCCAATGATGTCTCTATGTCCAGGAAGTTGATTTATGTGCTGTGAAAGGGCTTCTTTCAGAGAGAAACCAGACATTCTATCGGGTTTAAATATTCACAGGTATTCAGAGACTCTTCCATCTCCCTGTTACATCTTCCATTGTGCCACATTTAAACTTGATTTATGCATCATAGCTTAAGACAACTGTAGAAAAAAAATCCAGCAACAAAAAATATACTATATTTGGGAATGCAATCCTTTGTCTCAGTGACAAAGACTTTTTTCCTTTGTAATACCATCTTTATATGACTACCTCAGGTTCCACAAGTGTAAAACAGAGATAAGAGTTCCTTTTGGTGCTTTAGAACCAATGGATAAAACCAACTACTGCTGCAAATCAGAGCTGCTGAAGTGTGCAGAGAGTACTCCTTACTTCAATTAATGTTTTGAAGGACAAGATGTTGTACTTCAAATAGAGAGATCAGGATCCTTCTTTACAGAATTATTGTTTCCATGCTCATGCATAAAGGTAATAGGGTCTGGATCACCCACTGGCATTCCCCACCACCACCCACATCCATACAAGAAATAAAGTCAGTTCTTCTGAATTTAAACTAAATCCTTCTGGTGTAGCAATGCACATTTCTACTTAGGCAATAAACATCTGTCATCTGCCATTCATTAATATTAATTATAAATGGTTGCTAGCTCATGGGATCCAAGTCCACCAGCTGAGATTTTTCCAACTTTGACCTTGTTAGGGTTTGTATAAAAAGTGTTCAGAAGGGTTCTTCAAAGCTCGAAGCCAGCAATAACTGCAATTTTCAGAGTACAACATTTAGATTATGCACTTAGAAAAAGGGCAGTCAGAAGGGGTGGTGGGGAGTGGGGGATGGAGGGGAGGAGGGAATACAGAGCCTGAAATGGAGCTCCTTTAAATGCTTAAGAGTTTTAGACCTTTCTGCTGGCTAATGACAGGGAGAGGCATTGTCCATAATGAAACCAGCCCATCCATTAAACATTACTGTAAATGAAAGGTTGCATGAATTAAAGGTTGTTCATCTCATGTTTCAGGAATGTAGCTGTGTTTCATGTCTGAAGCCTGTTTTCCTTTTAAACAGAGTTCTTCAGATGACAAATGAGAGAGAATTTCAGAAAGCAAATGGGCAGAAGTAAATATGCGCTCAAGAACAAAGCAGAGACATAACTGTAGCTGTAAATCTTTACGCTGGGGCTACTGTTTGCTGTAGATATTGGGGAGGATTAGATTAGAACTGAGAAATTTCATTACTGGGTCATTTTGCTTGTAAAACAAAACAACAATGGAAAATCCCCACAGTTAATTTTCAGATTCTGACCTTAATGTCAGCTGTATATGTTTCACTCATGGAACACCAGTTAATTCTTTTGCTGCCATTTTGAATTTCAAGGAACTAAAAATAGAAAATTTAGAAAATGCTTTTTCTGAATCTTTCATGGCCACCACACTTTTAAATGATGAATGTTGGGTTTTTTCTTCCAATAAGTTTTGTCACTGAAAAATTACTTCAACAAATATTACTGAAAAATAATATTTGTTTGCATCTGTCCTAATTTTATTTTTTTTTTTTCAGGCCTAATCATACAGAAATATGCCCCTCATGGACCATATCTTCATCTGCTCTTAAAATAGACACATTTTCATTAGCAGAGAATTGCTGCCTTATATTTCTGGTAAATTAGCAAGAACATCCAGCCCTGTACTCTTCCTGTAACAATTACTCAAAACTGGTGAATGCAAAGAGAAACATGAACAGATATTTCTGCAATGCAAATGACTAAACTGGACAAAATGAATGAAAAGTTGATTTCAGTTCTTTGACTCAGGCCCAAATAAAAGTCTGAGCTTGGTGAATGACAGCAGGAGGCCTTATACTGATGTCAGTGGTCTGAGATACTTGTATTTGTGCTCTGTAAATGAGCAGTACGCTGTCTTGTTGTGGGAGTTTTGCAGAAGGCAACAGGCACGGAAAAGTTTTGTGGAAATATGGTAGCCCTTTTATAAATGCTTATCGAAGAATTATCTAGTCCCTTACTAGTCTATGAATCTGAACTACTATACTTAGGCTGTCTCTGATGATTGTTTGTCTAACCTCCTTAAAAATCTTCCATAGAGGTTCCCACAACCCCTCTCCCGATCTTTACAATCTCTGAGAATAACATTGGATGTTATCATCTCATTGGGAATGTTCTGGAAGCTTCCCTGGACCTTTATAACACAAGGTTATGGCAGCAAGTGCTTAACTTCATAACTTAACTTCATACCCTTTTCAGAGTTATGAAGGTGAAAGAGAGCTGGGAGGTGGCAGCCGAAGCAGACCAAAGGCTACATCAGGTGTCAGAGCTGGCAGGGAGAGTGAGCTGAGAAGAGACAATGAGACAGGAGATGCAGAGACCTGGGTGGGGAAAAAACAAACAGAGCTGCCTGGGTGGGGAAGAACAGGCAAATATCCAGAGAGATGAGGAGAAAGAGCGGCCAAAAAAGTGCTCCTTTGTTTTCGCTTTGTTACAAAGGAATGCTGAAAAATTCCTTCTTTACGGTTAGATCCACAGTACTCTGAAGTCAATGGGATTTCAGCGGGTCTTGGATCAGGCCCTTTAAAATAAGGGCAGCTGTAACACAATAATGAATGAGTGCCATGCTACCCGTGACTGCAGTGTTATAACAGCATTGCTATACATGGAAGTGTTCCACAGTCCAGGATTTAGCTGATTAAACACTGCTGGATGTGTCGCCATTAGGCTTGAAACATCCACAGCCTGATTTACTCTGTAGCTCACATACCCCAAATGTTTTGCATTCTTGGACTAAATTTGATAGATGCGCTATCAAACTTCTCTCTTGCATTTGTTCCTCTTTCCAGGACACTCAGGTCAAAACAGTGAGGGGTTTAGGTGTAAGCCAGGTGGGCCTTGCTCCTGGTAGCCCCCTCCCTTCACATTTACTTTGTAGAAATATTGTCCAGAGGTGAGAAAACAGCTTGATGTGGGGTCTGCTGAAGCACCAACAGAAAGAAGTTGTCAAGGTATCCCACTGTGGCACACATCCTGGAAGAGCCTAATTTCTTATTCCAGCAGTGACAAACCTGTCCCTGCCTCAGAAAGAGCTCCTTACATCACTGGGAGTTAAGGAAAGGACTTTAAAACAATTGTGAGTTGTGATAGAAGACCAGTGTGGGGAGAAAGACGGGAATGCGAGGAAGTTCTGGCAGAGGAAGGAAGGGATGAGGCACGGGAGAGAATGACACGCTGCTCTTTAGCACATGGTCTCTGCCCTGCGGCATTGGGAGGGGAGAGTAGCCACAGTTTCCTGTGTGCCTGTCCCTGAAACAATGGGAAGTCACTGAAGGTGAAGGTGCCATGAACAAGTTGTGCCACTGTTGTTCCCAGCTGTGTCAGGGAGGAAGATCAGAGACTAGGCAGACCCCTGCATATCTGCACAACATAACTGGGAGTTTGCTTAAGGACTCTGTTTGACCTGCCCTCTTCCCAAATCAAATCTGCTATGGAGGGAATAGCCCCAGCTGGTTTGGTGGCAAGACAGAGGGTGCACCTGGACTTTGTGGGCAAGGAGCAGGCCTTTTTCTTTTGCAGAATAGACACAGATGAGGACTTCACCTGCTAAAGCTGGAGCTTTCAATCTCAAACATTTTTATTCAAGAGGGAAGAGTTTAGGCAGGTGCTGGAAATTTAGTGCTGAATGAATACCTGATGGATACTTTGGAAGGGGGAGGAAGAAGGGTTCTTGAGAGGCTTGTATTTCCTCCAGCTTTTCCTATAAAGCTCAGGCATCTAAAATATAGTCAGCTAGCCAATTCTGGAGCACAAGGAGGCACCAAAAGGGAAGATCAGAAGAGAAAAAGAGTTGCTTTCTAGCCCTTATTTGGTTTAGTGATCTGAGGAGGACAGCTCTCACATTGTTCACATTTTAATAAAAGAATATAATCAGATTTTTTCTGATTCACTTCCCTTACAGGAACAATTGACCACATACTTCTGTCTCAGCTTTGACACTATTCATGTTAGTATGAGGTTGATGCTTTTTATCATCAGCATGCCCAGCACATTTTTTATAGCATGCTCTAGAGGACCTCAGGGCATTTGAGTCACCTCCCCACTTATCCCAGGCTCCCCAGGACAGGGAGCCTGGGAGAAGCTGGCAGGAGAAGACATAGCAGCAGAAAAGGAGAATATCTTCCAAGGAGCACAGAGACAGTGTCAGCCGAGCACCCTGCAGTGCTTAAACTAATTTTGATATCTGAGGGCACAACCATTTTCACCTGACTGTTCATCAAGATGCATATTATTCAGAGAGCACAACTTGGCACATGTAAAGAAGGTGTGCATTCGTGTGTAGTACCATATGTGCAGAGTCACACAGCCTGGATGTACTACCTGCTTGTGTGGTCCATATGTGTCTGTCAGAACTGGGAAGTTTGATGAGAATTTAATGTTCACAGTAGCACAAACAAAATAACTTGCAGTGAAATGAAACATTACTAGTAATTAGTTCAGATTTTAATGTCTCCTTTTCCAGGTAGTAACTTAGTAAAGTTTCCAAAACTGCCTGTGATTAAACCTTGAAAATGCCACAAGGTTTAAAATAGCTTTTCCCAGCCTTTTCAGCCCTTGATTTCTAGTCAGTATATCCTCTACTATTAGCTATTTTGGATTCACAAATAATTTTGACTCATTTTGGCCTCTGAAGCCTATTCACCCATATCTCTTCTCTGGGTTGTGCCCATGTCTGCTGGCCAGTGGCAGGCGGGTGCTGACTGTGCTCTGCCGCACTCGAGGTATCCCCAGGATGCCATTTCCCTTCATGTTGCAGCCAGTAGATTCCCGGTCTCGGCAGCCCTACTATTGCAGGCTGGAAATGTGTTAAAGTTAAAGAGTCAAAACCCTTGCAAGGAAAGGAAATGAGAAGCCCTCTTGGCAGCAACAAACGGAAAATAAACAACCAAACTCTTCACAAGACAGATTCCTCAATTATAGTAACTCAGGCTCACAAAGGCCAGAGTTAGGACCCATTGGCATATGCAATATGTAAACACAGGGATGCAGTAATTAGCTCCGTGTTCATTTTGAGGTTTCAGAAGTCCTGTGACCTGCCATGGAGTAAGGTCATTAACCATAACCACACTGGTGACCTTCACACAGGACACCCCATCTCTCACAGTTACACGAGCAAACTGTGTACTGAGATGCCTCCCCAGCTCACATGCTCCAGCCCTTGTTTTAAATGCCACTGAGCTACATAAGAGCAAGAGGATGTGACTTGTGGAACAGGCTGTGATAGGAATGTCTTACTTTCCCACATAGCCATGCTTAGGACTTAAATGTGATTAAGCAAAATTAGTCAATACCAGAAATATCTAAAATTGAAGTCCATTTTTTTTTTTAAAAATCAGAAAAATATTTGTTTAAAAATAGTCCTCTGAGGAATTACTGAAGTGGTGTGGGGCTCCATTGCCTTGGGAAGAGACTTTTATCTTTGGAGTGTGGAGTGTATAGGGACAGACTATTCATTTGAATAAGATGTACAGCCATTACTACACGTTTATCAACACAACAAAATGCTTCTCTATCCTGAGTCTGTCAAGACTAGGTGAAATTAATATTGGATATAACTATTTTTCAAATCCAATTTTTGTTTTACTGTGGCTGACTTGTGGATCCCCTGAAATACACTTGTCCTCCTTGGAATCCCTCCTCACACCACAGCCAACTGAAGACTTTTTCAGACATGATCTGATTAATATGTTTGGAGGCATTATGTGGACATATAAGAGATGGAAGAGCTAGTACAAAGAAACAACAGAAATGAGCTGAGTCTCAGTTCCCTAGGCTATTCAATGGAACCTGCGCTTTTATATTCACATATATGCTGTACAGTACAGAAGTTATTATTTTAATTTATTCACCCAAAATTTATACACTTCCTCATTACAACTCCTTAGCAATAAATCCTGTTCCCTTGGTTCCCTTCTGTTCACCAGTCTGCATCTAGAATTCAGCTCCTCACCTCAAAGGCATTGCTCTCTCTCTTACTCTTACTGTAAACTTAAAAAAAAATCATAGCATAGTGTCTCTATTCTCCTTAGAGCTTAAACCTCACCTCAAGGGGGTTGTAGTCTTTTGAATTTTGACTAAAATTTTCCCTCTTCCTCTCATAACAGTATCTTGCTTTCAGACTGTATGAGGTGACAATTGCTGCATTTCACAGTGAAAAAGAAATATGCTCTTCTACATTCACCCTCCCATGTCTTCATGTCTAATGCTTGAAATTTTGCCTGTCAGGAACAGGAACTTTCTTTGGTCTGTATTTGCACGGAATGGGACATAGTTAACATTGCTTCTGTCCTCTGAAAATCTAAACACCACCAACATTCAAAAATCCAATATAAGAATGACAAAAAATTGGAATGTATTTATTTGCATACAACAATACAGCTGTGTAACCAATGTCATCTGTCTATTGGCTTGCATAATACCCAGATTTCTAAGGTGTCTTCCTTGTTCATAACTAATACTAGTTTTGGTGAGTGCTTTTATTCTCTTCAAATCAATCAAAACATATTCTCTGAAAGTACTTGAAATTGTCTGATCTCCAGGGGGATTTAGTTGGAACTCAACAGAAAGTCATATGGTGAATATTGTCTTCTTGGCAGAATTACTCATGAAAACATGCAATTCTTTCCCCACAAATACTTTTGTATGCAGAATATTGGAATTTCAGAATATTTGTCTTTCGTCCAGAAAAAGTCAATCTCACACATTTGCAGACAACAGTCCAAAGAGACTTGTGTTAGGCCAGAACACATTTATTAAGGCAAAGAAATAATATTGATGAATAATTTGCAGTGTTTGAAGAGCTCTGAAAGTTTTGCTTTTCCAGTACATCTATTTGCCATTTCCCATTAATGGACATGGCTACAGGAAACATGTAACTCAATTTTTATCTGTCAATGAAGAGTAGGAGCCAAGAACGTGTTAAGTGTGGGAAGGTAAAAGTTGCAGTACACTGCACTGGGTGAACAAAACCAAAAGTGTGAGGGAAAGAAAGGAAGAACAAAAAACTGGAGCTTAATACCATATAGTCATGCAGACTAAAAAGAACACACCATCACGGGATTAAAAGAGGAGAATGATGAAATAAATTACTGTGAGGTTTGGATGGGAGTGAACTACAAAAGGAGCCTGTATGTGAAACATGTGGGAATTACCATGTCAGATCACACTGAGATCAGCCAATTTAGTGCTAAAATAAGTAAAAAGAACCTTTTAGGCTAATTGGGCTATTTGTATCCTCATTATTCCCATTTGTTTGCATCCATTCTGAAAATATTAGCATCTTCTCACAGTAGAACATCATTGCATAGCCAGTGAGGGGAAACAAAAAGGGTTGCAAGATATCTCATCAGCTTCAGTGACACACCAGCAGATGGAAACAAACAAAGGAAAAAAGCCCTCTTCATCTGCTTTATCTCGTTTTGCATAGTTGTTCCAGAGACATGTCCTTGCTGCTGTGTGATAGCGGTGCCTTCACTGAGTAACATCCTGTCGCTGACCTCAACGTCTCGAGCAAAGTCATTGAGGCATCTGTGACGAGCACACCCCGTCATCATGTGGTCTTTGCCCTAAATGTCTCAGCCACAGACATCTATCCAACATGGAAACGGCCGAGAGTGACCGAGCTGACCCTCTTTTCATGGCCATGGAGAACAGATTAGCAGCACTGCTGGTCACTGCCGGCTCTGCTGCAACACTTCAAAAGCCAATGCCATGGAAGTTCAGCTCTAAAGCAATGTCTGAGTGGCCACAGGGAGTTGTACAATACAAAAGACACTTTACAATATTTCTCAACATTAAACACAAACTTATTGACTTTCCCTTTCCTTTCAAGTGTTTCTGTTGTCACCTCCTTCTGCACTCACTGACAGGGCACAGCTAGCCTTAAGAACAGAGCCTGGTTTTCTTTCTTGGGCAATTACTCTATTGTTCAAAGGAGAATAGAAGTTTCTTTTTGTGCAATAAGGGACAGTAGCAGTAGGGAAGATATGTTGCCCGGAGATTAACTTGGAAAGCTTTGTGTCCCCATTCCAGTAGGAACAGAAGGAAAACTTATAGCTTAATTCTCACCTTCCTAGCTTGTCACCATAATTCATCCCTTGAACCTCTTTTAACCTGATATTTCATATGTGATATTGCTCAGTTTTATTAAAAATTATCTTTCTTTAAAAAAAAATAAAATAAATTCATCTTCCTGAAGCAATGAATGTGAATAGGAAAGACTTTTGTGAATACTGAGAAGCTGAATGTCAGAAAAAAATATGGCTCTCATACATAGGCATACAAATCCCAAGGGCACAGATAGAGTGGGAACACAGGTTCCTCTTTTGAAGGATTATCTACTGAGGGTAAAACAGGCTATAATATAGACTGTGACTTCCTCAAAAGAAGGAAAAAACCCCACCTTTATGCATATTGCAGAAAAGAAGGAAAGAAAAAGATTCATGATTATGAACGAATTCTTGTGGTGCACAGTATTTTTCAAGTATGGTTTGGCTCAAATCCCATAAAATAAGAATGGATAGCAAAATACGTGAGTAGTTTCTTCTAAAGTTCTCATTACACAGGAACAGCAGGCATTTCTCAAAGAGAAATGTCCAATCTGAAGTGTTTGCCAAATTGCTATAAGCAAACACACAATATCATCGCCTCAAAAAAAAGCCAGTCTCATAGTCTGAAATTACAGTTCAGTCCCATATTTTCATCTCTGTCAAGATTAGGCTTTGGTAGGGAAACAAATGGACTCTTTCCCCAGTTACAGTGGGCTAATGAGAGACTGTTTCAAGTTGTGCCACTGTGTAGGAACAGAAGTAAACATGGATATTCTGAACATAGAAATGGGTAGGATTTCTAAAGGGAATCTGTGAATAGAATGTCTTGACTGTGACCTTGACACAGGTACACCTCTCTACCTCTTCAGGACACTGCCTAACACAAAGAGGAGGAGGTGACATCTATGCCTTATAGGTTCCCATAGATCAGTAGATCTACCCAGCTCTTGTGTGAGGGTGAGTCACCTGTAGCTAACTGGTCCATAAGATCCTCTTTCTAACCACAGAGTCACAGAATCAGAGAATATGCTGTGTTGGAAGGGACCCTCAAGGATCATCGAGTCCAACTTCTGGCCTTGAGCAGGACACCCCAAGAGTCATACCATGTGCTGGAGAGCTTTGGCCAGACACTTCATTAACTCTGTCAGGCTTGGTGCTGTGATCACTTCCTTGGGGAGCCTGTTCCAGTGCCCAACCACCCTCTGGGTGAAGAACCCTTTTTTTAATATCCAACCTAAACCTCCCCTGGTTTCAGGCCTTTGGTGCTGTCACTGGTCACCACAGAGAAGAGATCAGTGTCTACCCCTCCTCTTCCCCTCATGAGGAAGTTGTAGACATCAAGGAGATTTCCCCTCAATCTCCTCTTCTCAAGGCTGAAAAGGCCAAGTGACCTCAGCTGCCCGTCCAGGCCGTTCACCATCTTCGTGGCCTTCATTTGGACTCTAATAACATTATTGCCCTTCTCATGATGTGCATCCCCAGGGAATAAGCCACCCTTCAAAAGGGTTAAAAGATCCAAACCCCTTGAGCATTTCCATAAGTCTTCTGCAGCAACCCTGGCCATAATTTAACAGTGGAACAGTGGGTTCTTACTTGGCACCAGCAGCTACTGCGGCCTCACAGATGTTCACATGGAGGGGCAGCTGCTCCACCTCTTCCACTCACCCTCAAAAGGGGTGGGAGGAAAGAGAGAAATAGATGAGATGGTGAAATGGGAGGGACAGAGGAAATAGGAGGAATGGAGAAAGGGGAACATTCCATATTTCCTCCTGTGTCAACCAGAGTAACTTCACTGAGGACAGAATGAGTAACTGCCCCTCTGCAAGAAGGGGAGAATAATCAAACAACAATATCTACATGGTGGTATTTGTGTAAATTATTACTTCATAGACTTCTTAAGCATCTCCCAGTCTTAACACATGTAATGCCATTTGCTTGCTGCCGTACTGGGGAGTAAGTCCAACAAGCTGCCTTGCATGGAAGGACAGTTCTGCTGGCAGTCTTGCTTCTTGGGTGAAACCAAGTGGAGTTTCCCTTGTCTGCCATGCAACACTGTGATCTTTCTCCCATGCTGGAACTCCACGACCCAGATGCAGATGGCAGGATCAGGCTGTATTGTTCAGCCAGAGCTAGTAGAAAGAGTTCAGGCTGGGAGAGAGGCCACAGCACTGCATTTGCAAGAGTTAAAGTCTTACTTGTAAGGAAGCATGAAATAGGAATTGGTTTGGAGGAATCCACTGTTGAAGCATGAAACTTGGCTGCCTGATACCCAACAACGCCCACCATGACATGTTTTATGATGGATCTTTTTGTTCTGAGCACTACAATGCAACTTTTCGTCTTGGCAACTCTTTCAGCAGACAGAGTTGGGAGAAAAAGTGCCTTCCATTCCAGCCCACCCTCTCCTCTCTAGAGCACACAAAGCACATTTTTTGAGCAGTGTTAGGATTTTATTTACTGCAGGCAAAGGCACAGTTCTCTCCAGCCCAAAAAATACCACATCAGTGGCAGCCTTGATGAAGCTTAAAATTGAGGCCTAAGAATTCAGGTGTGAATTATTAAACAAACACAATATCAATCTCATATTATGATGATGATAACTTGGTACCTTTTCCTTCCTTCTGACATCTCTTTCTTTGTACAACACATTTTCTGCTCTCGGTTGTAGCTGGGCAAGGATTGCCCCTTGCTGACGGATGCTGTACGATCTCTCTGACCCTTACTTCATTTCCTCTTTTGAAACCACAAGTTTTTCCTTTCTTCATGCAAGGGCTCCATGGACTCCACTCACTAGTTTCACAGTGCACTGCAATAAACATAGTGCAAACTTAGTCTGACCAATACATTTTTGTATACATAACATGTATGGTACATTACTTTCATTCTGCATCAGCCAAAAGGTGGCCAAAACTAATGGATTAATCAGTAGTGAATTGCAGCAATGAATTGGTACAAATTGGACTGTTAAGGATATACAGCACAAAATAATGTCAAATAATTTTGTGAGTTACTATTTTTTACTCGCTGTTTTGTAATTCCATTCCTGAAACAAGGCAACAACAACACAACTGGTCTCGATGACATCAATTACTGGGATTTGTTCTGACTTTGCTTTGGTTTGATGGAGGTGTAAATCCTTTTAGATTCAGTGCAATAAACTTTGATCATGCCTGTGTGAAAGGTGAGTGAAGTCATTGGGTCAAGTTGATGCAGCTAGTCCCAATGGTATTGAATTTGGAAATTGATAGTTATAAAGGATCAACTGATATCAAAAGGTGTTACATTAGAAGTCAAGTGTCTTTGGCCATTTAAAGAGCCATTGTCTGTAACACACACAAGCTGGAAACAGGCAGAGCAGAGGAGAATTTGGGTCAGTGCGAGTTTTCAAGGTTTTCAGAACAGTGCAGGTTACCCTTTCTAAACCAGAGTGATGTGAATGTGCGTCCTGTACTGTTTGGAAGTCAGAAGTTGTGTAGTTTCACACTTGTCAGAAGATTGTAAACAAAAAATGGGAATAACCTTGGAAGGTTAACAATATGCTTTTAATAGCTATCCTTCTCTTATGCCATCTCACTATCTTTCTCTTGAAAAAAGATAGTAAATATATATATATTTGCTTTAAGTCCAACTGCACACTTGAGGTTATAAGTCACCACTGAGGAAGGAGAGACTTCTGGCCCCTCTATAAGGAGCAATTAGTAAGTCAACATTTTTCCAAATCCAGAATTTACTTCTGAATTTTCTGAAGCCTAGAAATTTAACAGACTTCAAGCAATCCCTGAGCCTTCCTCCAGTGGCTTGTCATGTGGGTCATTTTTTTCATGTTACACTGGAGCTCTTCTGTTAAAATAATTGGTTGCCATGTGCACAAAAAGGTTCTGTTTTTACTCCATAGCTTTAAATGGCTTTTTCTACTTGAGACTGACTCATTGTTAAAGCAGCTGAGTCTGCAGCAGTTGGAAACAGCCATCAAGAAACAAAAATGATCCCTTGAATTTCTTTCAAAGATGAAAGTCTTTTCTTGAAAATAAAACCATAAAAGCCTACACTACCACCTGAACTAATATGTATTTGAGAAGGAAAATGCTAAACTACTGCACATTATTTTTATTCCTGCATTACTTCCCCTTCCAAACACTTGATGGCAGAGAGAGCTGTGTGCATGATTCTGTGGGGAAGGAGATTTCCATCATGGCCAGACTGTGCCTAAGTGCTCCCTGGTTGCTGGTGGCTGAAGAGGTCACCACTTGCACTGCAGCTCACAGCCCTCAGCCACCACAATTCACAGCCAACACACTAAAAATAAGCTGAACCCTGCCACAGCTTTGGCGTGCCCGTGGTGGGGGATGCTAACTGCAGCTGTTCACAGGCAAACATATCACTTGTTCTTTCCTTTGGAGGGGTGGCAAAGGGATGGAGGAGACAGGTGTGGTGACCTACGAAATTGCCCTTATGTGAATAATTGGAGTCTTTGAGTCAGAGGCTGAAGATACAAAAGCAGGTCTTTTCTCTACAGCCAGTGAGTCACAATGACGTCAGTTTCCCTCCTTCAGTGTCAGTGACACCATATTTGGTGTTTTATTTTAATCCTCATTTTTCTGAAATCAGGTGATTATGAACATATACCATTTTGGAGATTGGGTTTTTTGGGGGGGGTGTTTGCTTAATATATTACTTTCTATCCTTCACCTTTGAAAAGGTAAGCTTAAAAATGTTGTTGCATGCATACTTTGAAGGCTCAGGTAGTACAAGGGAGCTAAAGCAAAACCACTAGTATTTTAATCTTTCTTAAACTACATGTGGGGTCTGACTCAGGGTTTTTGAAACTTTGACGTTAGTAGTGCTGCATTACACTGTAACAGAGCAAGTAAGAGATGTGTGTCATGCTACCTCAGGGCAGACCAAACAGGCTGTCCTTCCTCTGGCAGGATTGCCCTTAGCATCGCGGCTGTTTTTGTGGGACACAACCAAGTTTGTGCCTCTTGTGAAGAGGCAGACTTGGGAAATGCCTTGAGTTTTTTGTGCTGGGGAATACACCTTGTCATGAAGAACATTTTTATTTTAAGTTGCACTTCTCTGGTGTTGCAACTGATCATGCCTTCCTTAGATCCCACACCTCCTCTGAGAAAGCCAGGCAGAACATGGGGACCGGACTCACCGATGTTGGTGCACTCCATCGTGTGGTTGTTGGCTTCCAGCCCATCAGGGCACTTTTCAAGGCACTTTCCACTGTATAAGTAAAACCCACTTTTACACTTTGTGCAGAAGTTTCTGGTGAAGCAGGTATCACAGTCAGCTTTACATTCTGAAATGCAAACAGTAAACAACAGTGTTGTTGCTCTTTGCCATGAACTGCCACGGGCTCTGTCACATATACCAGAATCACACAATTCTAGCGATGTCAGACAATCCTCAAAGGAAGCAAATTTTGTTAGGTCTTCTTCCTGGCCAGTACATGCAGTGAGGCCAGCCACAAGTGACCTGGCATGGGTGAGAATTTAGAAAGGATGGCCTGATGCTGAGCAGCCTCACACTGCTGATCTTCTTGGAGACCTATGCAAATGGCAGACAGAGCACAGCACATGAGAATAACCCTGTGCTGCTTCTGCCCTACACTGGCACTGCATAGGTACTAATTAACCCCATGGGGCACGAGTGCTGGGTCGGCTCCACACTACCTATCTCCATTCATCCAGGAGAAAAAAAATATGCCAGAATTTAGAGTCTACTTAGGAGTGGTTTTGATCAACATATCTTTCTTTTTCTTTAAATAGTTCCCTGATGTTCAATCAGATGTTCTGTAGAATTTCATGTATTCTCTATTTGACTAACCAAATTGGCATTGCTGATATATTTCCCAGTTCTCAGAAGTTTTTAAGACAAATGCATAAAACCTTATGTATGGCACGGCTCATGTTTGATATGCAAGGCCACACACTGCTAAAAAGTGAACAAATACTTTACAGTGTCAAGTTACTCTGTAAGACTTTACTCTGGGGTCCATTCATTAAATAACTTTCATTACCAGGTAAAAACTGGGAGAGTTTCTTGGCCGTCGCTCTTATGTTTTTATATCACCTGTGGGATTAAAAACAGTGAATTCAACAACAAAAAGAGGAGTGGGGAGGACATTGTGATCTTTTCCAGTTCATTTATGGTTCAAAAATCCATAGTGGGGTCAAAGTGTTGCCTGAGCAGTAAAGAATAGAGTTTGCTTCTCTGTCCCCCAGGCCGGAGACAACACGAATCAGTAAATTCCCCCAAATCAGGTTGAAACCTAGCCAGCTGAAGCCTGGCCAGCTTCTACAGGCATTCAGAGGACTACAATGAGCTTGAGACAAGCTATAAAGAGACCAGGGCAAACCGCATCTCCAAAGAATGCCAGCTGCCATCTTCTCTCCTTGCCGCAGGGGTCAGGCAGGTAAGGGCAGTGGGTTAAACAGCTCCAGCCACCAAGATTCAGCATTCCTCGGTCCCTGCTCTCTCTTCAGAGCTGCCGGCCTTCTTTTGCTGCTGGAGGGCAGTGCCTGGTGCCCACTGGTGGTTCCTCTTCACATGGGGATGCAGAGGAGGAGGAGGCCATCACCTGGGTTCTAGGCAGGTCATTCATGCAGAGCCAGGATCCCTGAGCTTTAGGCCATTTTGTGGTCTTTAACTTCTTGCTCAGGTTAATATTTACTGCACTAGTACAAAGAACTGAACAAATAAGGACACGGCCTGTCTGTCTCCTTCTCTGTTGACTTGACTCCTAAGGAGACACAGCATTCAAGAGAGAACAAACAAATCCGTGCGCTTCCCCTTTCCCCAGCACTTACTTGCACACTTATTAATGTCAGGATACCGTGTCCCATAGTATCCGCTTGGACACGAGGAAAGACATACTCCAATCTGTTTCATGCCAATCCTCTCCAGAACAAAAAAGAGCCTGGGCTTACATGACAGGCATCCATTGTAGTCAGAGCATGTGGCACACCCTCCTTGGCAACCCTGGCTCACATTAGGATGCACTGAGAAGAAAAGAATTAAAAAAAACCAAAGTGTGAGAGAACAATACATTAAACAAGACCATGAAATAATGGTTCCTCTGCGCTTGGAAGAGTGGACCATCCATCTCTCTGACAGCCCTTAAAGATTGCTTCATTATTTCTTGTGTCTCTTATGACCTGATTTGTCATTTCAGAAATTATTTCATCTGCATGAAAATGAGAAGCTCAGCTGACATCTTCAAATCTTGCAGAAATAGCCAACAGTAAATGATCTTTGAAACAGATTTTATGGAACAGCAGCATTCTAGAGAACATTCATTTTTCTTTTCCCTATTTTCAGGGGCTTTTTTACCTTGTATGCACTTGGCTCAGCAGATAAATTCATGTTCACTTATCCTTGCTTTTCCTAGTTGGATGATTAAAAATCGATCTACTGTATAATTTCCTTGATTAACTAAATGCCATTTGATTTGAGTTCTGTTGTGCAGCAATATGCCCTTGTATGATCTCATGATACTCTGCCTTAAAAAAAAGACACAGGAGAGCCATCCTCACCCTCCTTCTTACCCTGGAATGTTCTCTCTGGCATGTTTTTAATCTCTAGCAATTACAACCTGATGTTTAGACTTAACTGTGGCATTTACCCTGCTCCAGTCTCAGCATGTAGCATAGGTAGGATTATATTTGCCTTTCAATTGAATTGTTCTAATTCTTCAGACAAGGAAAGCAAAATTTATTGCGCTCACTGCCTAACTTCTTTAGAGTCTTGGGGATAGCAGGAAAGAGGATGCTGTTGCAAACTATCTTTTCAGTAGCAGACATTAATCTACTGTGTGATACACTGAAGTGTATTACTTCCCAGTGGTAGAGAATAAAGTTTTGCATCCTCCTGCACTTTAGAAGTTCTTACTTACTTTTAATTCCTTCTTGCTTGCTTTCTTAAATAAATTGAAACTAAAAAAAAAAAATGAAGCGTCAAGTAACTCCAGACCCTGTGTCCCCTCTTTTTTTGGCCTTGTCTTGCATGAAAAAACCAGGGATTTTTTTAAGTGCAAGCTTTCATCTCTCAGCCAGAGACATCTGGTTACATTTCATATATAGAAGAAATATAGTCCTCATTTACATTTGTAACTTGTATTTATAAATACTATTGGCTTCCTGCTCTGCCTTTTCCTCAGCCCAGTGATAATTTTATAAATATGCACATGCCATGGTGCAATCTCCTATATTAGTGCTTTGATTTTATTTTGATCTGCAGACACTTCTAAATAGCTTGCACACACAATGAACTTGGTTTTTCAGTTCCTTCCAGTGGAGCCCTTGGAGGCAGACCAGGAGTCCATATGAATCCATGGCTTACATGTTGAGAGCCACCACTGCCTGCTGCTCAGGGGAGGGTTGCCTGGCAGGAAAGGTCAGGAACACCTCTGTACTTTGTTCACTTACACTCTCAGCAGAAAAGACAAGTCCCATGAATGGGAAAAGCACTTCCCCATTCTCTGAGGTTTCAATGACAAGTCCTGCCGTCTGAAGAACCTCAAAAGGAATTCAAGTTCACTCTTCCTCTTTCATTAATAAGATGAGGAATGAGGGTTATTTCTCTCAGTATGGCTGGACATGCATGAGGTGTACAAACTTTGGCCTTGCTGTGCACAAACAATTTCAGTAAGAATACAAGCTCAATTCTCTGTGCTCACTGAGGCACTCATTTTGTAGCACAACCTAGAGGAAAGTGTGCTTACAATGAGGACACAACACCACTGTGAGAATAAATGACATTCAGCATAGTGAGAAGTTGCACCCCCAATTCAGTTATCATACTTGCTTTCACTAGATTCTCAAAATACTGAGTACTTAATAAATATAACATATTTTTTTCTGAAAATATTCCAAAGGTACAGAGCTTATTGATTCTGAAATTAAGAGCCTGGAATTTTTTTTTTCTTTTTAAAGCTAAGTAAATGAAAACGTTCTTGTCTCTCTCTCCTCTATCTTGTGGCCCTTGTATGAAACTACTTTCAAAGGCAGACAGTAATGTGATCTAAGAAGCTGACATTATTTAAAAACTATCTGTGACTTTCCTTCATTAAGTCTGACAGTTGGTTGAAAAAGCAGCTGAAGTACAAAATATTTGTCATCAAAGTTGCTATATAAAATATGGATGATCACTTTTAACGGGAAATATATTATGTGTGAGCACCTGTGACACATCATTATGAATAGATTCTCTTGACAGAGAAAACATTATGTGCAACTGCTCTGAGGTCAAGCTGTGTGTATGAGCTGAGACAGGCAATTCTTTACTATTGAAATATGATAATTTTCTATAGCTAAGATCCATTACATGGCCAATTTCCATCGCCCCTTTAGCTCCAGAAGTACTAAGTATAAAAGAAAAAAAAAACGTATTCCTAGCCATTTTCACAATTTCTGCCTCTTTTCATGCATTCCAGATACATCTCATACAAATAAAACAGCAAAAAAGGAAAGTCTGTAATTCCAAATGGAGAATGTTATTGCTAGTGTTACGGAGCAAGGAATAGGATGAAATACACAAGACAAGCACCACTGATTTCATGTCATGTTATAACTAAATGTGTGAAGCAAAATAAGCTCCAGTTCTTGGTAATTCTTAAAGAAAAACTATCGCTGAACTGTCAGAATTAACATTTTAAATGAAGCATGGGTTTTTCTTCTTAAAAATTATTAAAGAGATGCCCTTTTTTGATTGTCTCCTGCTGTGTCTGGCATTTCTTTGAGTCTTGCGTCTGTGTAATAAAATAGTTTGTTACTGCACTTGCAATAAGGGTAGACCCTTATTCTGGCTCAGGCAAGAATCAAAGCAAGGAGGGACAAGCCGCATGCTCCAGAAACTGGCATTCTTTGAAAGCACTGGACTTTGTCATTGAACCTGGAAGAAAAAAACTTGTGGAGCAAAAATATTTGTGCCTAGAGAATGAGATAGCGCATTTGAAATTAGGCATCTCCAAGCTCCAGCCGAAGATCTCGTTCTTGTTACCTCTCAGCCTCCTCCCTCTCTGCTTCAGAACTAGATGCTTGCCAGATCCTTGCAATGTATGGGCCAGTCCTTCCCCTGCTGCAAAGGCTGGGTGGGATTGAAGGGATTCCAGAAGGAAACACAGCAAACTCAGGCTCTAAAACGTACTTCTGCCACAAGGAGGGAACTTAATAGTTCTTGGTACAGAACTGGCCCTTACTCTTCCTTTTCAATTGCAGCAAATTCTTAGCACCTGCAGATCTCAAGTGCTTCAGCAACTGTGCACCATAACCCCAAGGAAGCTACCAGAAGTTTTACTTCTTTTTGTCCCTGTATCATACAATGAGCTCAGAGTTTAAGTGATGTGCCACAGAAGCAGGAAACATAATGTGGTGAAATCCAGTCACAGTACCCCAGGTCTAAATACTGCTTCAACTGTCTATACTTAGGTTGACAGTAGAAATGGCTAAGTAATGTATATTCACTTTAAGAAACGCTTTGAAGTGAAAAAGCAGGTGAAAAAGCACTAGGAGAGCACAGACCACTCCTGTTAGCCCCAAGTTATAGATGTGGTAAGAGGGACGAAGAGAGGTTCAGTGCCTTGGCAGAGGGTTGGGCACTGTGGCCTTGTGGGTTAGACGCTGGCTGTAGAACCAGGAGGTATGGACGGTAGCATTGCAAATATGTCTGAGAAATGCTCTTGCTAAGTACTCTTGCTTGAAACCACTTGGTCTTTAGTGTAACCTACTCGATTACAAAGGAAAAAAAATTAAATAAAACATTCAGAACTGACTCAATGAGGATGAAATATTCTATGCATGACCCTACTTACCACTGAGCACTCCACCCTCTTGTATCCAAACACTTTTTGAGCACAGTGAAATCATAGACTCTCAGGAATGGAAAATGCAGCATAGCCGTGGGCAAACCAAATGGTGGGAGCACAGAGACCCACAGACAAGTTCTTCCTCAGCTCTTACACAAACATCAGCCAGAAGTGGTACAAACTACTCATTTGCAGACTCATGACTAGCTACAGGTCCAAAATCTACCCCTTCTTTTTTCTTTTTGTAAAACCTAAATACTGGAGATTAGAGAAGACCCTAAGGGAATATAGAACTATTCCCTTCTCCTGTCTGGCTTTAAGCCCTTTTTTTCCTGGAGGCCTCTTTTTGTACAAACTGTTTGTCCAGATATTAGTTTTAAGTCTCATTAGCAAATGAAATCTCAGAATATTTTCCAAAGCCCTACTCTGGAAGCACTGAGTTGTGGTCTCTGTTAAAAATAGAAAGTTAAGGATAAGGAGCTGAGTTTGAATCTGAACTTTAGTGGATGAGGGTCTAGATTTGACTGTGTGCAGCAAATAAATTCTAAACCTTTGCAATGACAATTTTCAATCAGTTTTACTCCATATATAGATTAAAATATATGGGATCAAAAAGCCATGGAAATAAGAAAATGGAGGAGGAATCCAGCTGGGCGTATGTTCTGGCAGCCAAGGGAAAAGCACAGGGTAGAAGCATATTATTTGCCTGTTTGCCACAGCTGAGGTGCACTGTCTCATCACCTCTCTCCAACAACAAGATGCCCATTTAGAGGTTTGCTTTTGAAATGGATGTGCTAGGCAAATTAAATCCATCCCTGCTGCTGCTCCTGGTTCCTCAGGCTTGCGCATTCTCACAGGAAATATTTTCACAGCAGAGCTGCTCTGGAATTCGGCCTTCCCAGCTGGGCTGCCCCTTGATGCGAGAGCCAGACCCCACCTCAGCTTTTACCACCAGGCAGCACCCTCATGGACATTAGCCCTTGTGGTGGTGGGGATTTGGGATGGGAAGTCCCATGGGTTCTCGTGTCGTTCGATTGCTCTGTGCGCTCACTCGCGTTCCTTTCTCTTTCCCTTGCCTAGTGAGAAGCAGCTGCCTGTGGTGGTGGCCTGGAAACAATACTTCATGTGAAGCAGAGCTACTCTCAATCATGCAGACTGTCCTTTAGGCAAATACAAACAGCATTTGGCAGTCAGCTCTTCTAATGAGAAAGCCATTAAGGCATTCAGTTTGCAAACCACAGCGTATTTCCTCAGACTCTTTCTTGGACAGTGTTTCTTTGTGTGGAAATGCTTTAGAGGTGGGATGCACAATGGTGGGGCAAAAACGCTGAATTGTCATGTTGGCAACAGGCAGTGTGGAGCAAGGACAAAGCCCAGGAGTGGTGGGACAGCCGCAGGAGAGCCAGTACGCATGGGCTTGATAAATTTGTATTATCAGTGCTAAATAGACTGCCAGCCTGGGCCAAGGTGAAACCTGAGTTCAGTCTTGCAGGCTAAGTAAGCTCTGCTTGATTGCTAGGCCTTAAATCACCTGCAGGGAGGCAAGGGACTGGATGTGCTGTGATGGGGGAGCAGCTGGGGAAGATAAACCTCTACACGGCAATTACTACATTGGATTGGCAATAAGTTCTCTGGGATGCAACTGAATCAGTGGTGATAGCTGAGGAATGTGGACTCTGTTCAGCCTCCTCTGGATCTACAGAAATCTGAGGCGCCCGCAAAGAAGTCAAAGAGGAAAAATCAGTCTAAAAGTCAACTGTTAAAGGCTTAATGCCTTCTGCTTCCCTTTGAGATTTGTTCTTCACAAATATTTTAGGATTTCTTTCTAAGAGGGTGGTAAGTCCTCCAGAGATTTGCCTGACTTGTATTTTACTTCAGAGAATTGCTGCATTGTGATACAAAACATGTAGCAAAGAGGATTCCCAAGTGTCTTCCTATGTTTTGAAGGAAAAAGGTCCTTTATAAACCAAAAAAAATTTTCCTCATACCTCTGCCTGGCTTGACAATATTTTTGTCTTCAAGAGGCACTTCACATCTGAGGGAAAATAACCCAACCTATTTTATTCACCGAATGTCAACTGTTCTAAAAAGCAACAGAAACATGGGTATGGGAATGTTCCACAATCTCAGGGAGTATCCGTAACTGTTTTGTAGTGGTGTCTACGAACAAGGAGGCCCTTGGCCCAAATGGCCAAGACATCACTGGGGATTGCCTCATCATTATTAAACACGTCTGGCAGTGTGATCCTGAAAATTAAGTATACTGGCAGCCAGAACACATTTCCCCTGAATTCAGTTAGAAAGAGCATCAACAGGCTGAAAAATCTCACCAGGGGTGCAGAGTTTTATGCAGTCTCCTAGCATCTTCAGCACAACAGAAATCAGCCACAGCAACCACAAATGGCTCCCTGTCATTCCAGAGAGTTTTGTAAATAAACTGAAAAATTCTTTTCATGGAGAGAGAAGGGAAATTGACTTTTTTACCCCATACACTATGGAGCACCACCAACACTCAGTGATCCAGGAAGTTCAACCAGTATAGGAACCAAAGAGTATCCCTGAGAAAATTGCCTTAAACACCCTGATAGTGATGGTGAAGGTAGGACCAGGTCATGCAATATCTTCTCACATCAAGATCTAAATCCTATAAGCAATTACAGATAACTCCTTTAGAGTCAGCCTTAGTTGTTTCCAAATACCCAGTCTTCAAGTCTATAGATTATGAATTTTTTCTAAAATGTAAACTCAATTGCATAATTACATAATTATTGTCTAGATAAAAAGAGCTGTTATAGAAGGGTAAGTATGTGATCTATTAAAAGTAGTAACCTAGTAATAGTAGTAACCCAATAATTCTATAACCAGCTGTGTTATGACAGTTGTCAGATTCAGCTACTTGCAAATAAGGCATCTCTGCTCAGATGAAAAAGGATGTGTGACTTTTGGAAAGAGATTATATTTGATGAACATATAGACAGTATTTTAATGCTCTAATCCTGCAAGTTGCTGTCATGAAGATCCCCAGCTGATTTTATTCTGTTTGTGTGGACACAGATCTCTAAAAACAAAGTTGTCAACATCACTGTGACTCCCTTGACTCTCCAGTCTCTTCCCTACAAGAGATGCATGCTTCTACTGAGTAAAGAAGAGGAAATGTGTAGTGTACAGGCTCATTCTTTGAAATGTGCAGTCTTTCTGCTTGATGGTAGTGTTCCATCTGCCATTTTTGTGTTTCTAACAAAGGTCATGAATACTTAGGCTATCCTGGTGGCAGCAGAGCCTGCACCCCTGCCCCTCCACCCCCAGACCCATTTGCTTTTCCTGTTTTGTTCTCCTAACATACTGGAGACTTTTACTGTTGCGTATTACACAGATGCTCATGTATTTCCAATCTGTATAAGGATCACTCAGCTCATACTGTCAACATTACACAACTGCAGTAGCATTTGCAAGTTTCTCATTTCCCACAGGGTCTTTTGAGACCAGAGTTTTTCTCTCAAAGTTTTGTTTCAGAAACCACAGAAAGAACAGCAGGATGTAACAGATTTTACTTTCCATGCCTGTGACTAGGGAGAAGGGTTTAGACAGCAAAAGCCTGTAATCCCATGTCGAAACTATGATTTTCTACTACCATGTTTACAGCGTTAAAAAATTAATAAGCCAGACAGCAAGCCAGCCCACTGCCTTGGCAGTCCTCAGATGTGCCTTTGGTCAATTACTTAATATCCTCTCAATTTAATGTATTTTTCTAAGTGGAACTGATCAAAAGTTTGTACTGAATGAAATGATTTCTTTCGGTGTAATCATTAAATTCATACCACACTGAAGCTAACTGGAAGCCCCAAGTATGTTGCTCACAGTGGAACTGTTCTGGATTGATGCCTGCAAACATTAACATGGAACCTGTCTCTTTAAATTCAAGACTCACATCAAGATTTCAAGCCATAGTATAGGTATTAAGGAGTATCACAGTGCTGGAAAATATCTAAAAATTGTGTTTTACAAGTTATAACAAGGAAAACCTCTGATGTCAAATTTTCATTAAGGTAAAAGGCCAACTTCTCCAGGCTGACTGGACCATCCATCTGCCAGTAACACAAAATACTGTCCAAAATTCCAAGCTGAAATTATTTATTAAAATACTAGGTCTAGCAACCACTTCTCTGCTGCAGTGCTATGTAGCGACAATCAGCAAATGATGATCCACCCATTTTCACCTTTCCCTTGTGTCACTGGGACTCATGCTTGTCTAAAAGATAAAGGAGTCAAAAGCTTCTGGGTGCAAAACATGAGCAGTATGATGTGAAATCCAATTCAGCTCTGGTGGAAAACAGACAAGAGACATCACCACCAGTCAGCTTGGACTCATGGACGAAAGTCCTGGGCCACTAAAATCAATGGTAAAACACCTGTGAAGAAAACGGGGTGAGGATAATTTGTTAATCAACATTAGTGTAGTCCATGGTTTGGACCACAATTATCAGATTTTTAGAGGGCGGTATGATTGGATGGCCTGTTTAGATTGGGATTTAGTAATAGGATGGGTGTGATTTAAGTAGGCATCCGATTCCTGAGAACTGACTCAGTTCCACAGCTCTGTGTGCCTGGATTTTCTAGTGAAGTAACCATGAATGGCACGTAGTTAGGGCTTGCTTCATCGCCCCTTCTGCGTGCTGCCCTCCCTTTGAAGTCTGAGCCTTTCCCTCCCAACCAGCTTCACTGCTGCACTCACTGACCCACATGAAAGAAATTTAGTGCTCACACGGAGCATCATTCACATCCCCAAAACGGTAATGCATCTGACATCACTGCAGTGACACACAGCAGGCAGATTACTGTTGAGCTTCAGCTGTGCTATATAGTATTTCAGCTGAATTATTGGGGTGCTGGTGACAAAATCAAGGCTAACATCCATTTTGTGCTAAAGCAGAGAAACGGTTCATTTTCTTTGTGGTGATACACCACCACTTCTCTGAGTATTTTTGCACACCAATCAGCTCAGTTGATTGGAAGGAAGAGAAAATGAATTAAAATGAATTAAAGCTTCTGTTTGTTTTTGTTTGTTTTTGTTGTTGTTGTCTTTTTAAAATTAATGTAACATCTGTAATAGTATGTTTGTTATCCCAAATCCAATTAACAGTGTAACGCTGACACATCAAACTTTGTCAAGGTATTTGACAAAGTATTTCTATTTTTGAAGAGTGTCATATTCTAACAGAATTTTATTCAATTAATAATTGTCTGAGTGGTTTTAATTTAAAATAACAATAGCAACCTTGTAAAGGTGACAAGGAATTATAAGGTATAGAATTTCAATTTAGAAGAGAAAGGAAATTCTACAGTAAAAAAATTAACTGAGGCCACCTATTGACAATATTAGGTAAAGAAAAACAAAACCTTGTAGCCCAATAATTATATATAAAATCAAGAATTAAATATCCAGGAAACTTTGGGTTAGTGTTATGAGTATTATTAAACATTTTATAATAAAAGCTGCAAAGCCAATGGTTTTGAAGCCATTTTAATGTTTCTGTACAATAGCAAAACAAAAATACGAAAAAAGTCTAATTTGTCTTTGAAACCTGTCTTTAGCCTAAACTGCAAAAAAGAAATCCCAGATTTGGAAAGATTAATGGGCAAACTATGAGCTATAAATTTTGAGGTTGACTTTTTTTATTTGTCTGATACATTATTTAATATCGCTGATGCACATCCAAAGTGACATCTGACATTTTTTATGCAAAATTTAAGAAGTGGTTATAAAATATATACTTTTGCTGAAGTATCTCACTGGTAGCAATAGCAGAAGTCACATCATTTAGGCTGGATCAGAGTATCCTGAGGGTGCGTGTTTAACCTTGCTCTGCGCATTCACGTACAGAATTTTGAGACACATCTTCCTATCCCAGCTCTTGCACAAGAAAGCGATCCATTTACTATTTTGTGACCTAAGAGAGCTGCTTTTCAGGTGTCGGTTGCCTTAGCCAGCTTGCAAAATATCTTTAGCAATTTGCAGCATGCTCTATTGAAGAACATTTTTCTAATAACTCCAGTAATGAGGAAGAGAGGACTGTTCAGTTCTATTTTGTCACGCTGTAACTTAATTAAGCTGATGCAGAATGAATTATAGAAATAGAACCCATTATTGCAAATAGAATTGTCTAATATAAGTGATACCAGCAATTAGTTAGGTTTCATTGAAAGCCAAACATCCCCTAAATATTAGAAAAACATGAAATCGCAGCAGTTATTTTTAAAGCGTCCAATATGATGAATGTTTGGCAGCTCAGCTGGTGGCTAGTGGCTTGCCACCACATTGGGCTGCCATGAGACAGGGCTCGGATGTGAGATGACCGCAACAACACCACTCAAAATGCTGGGCTGCTGCAGAAAAGTTGTGTTAAAAAATGTCACAAGCAGATGCCAAGATGGAAGAAGTGAAAGGAAAGACTGAACTGTGCCCTAGAATGAAAACATCCTCCTTAACTGGCTCCTTGACCTCCTGGGCTTGGATGAAGCAAGTCAAGCTGTTTGCCTTGCAGAGGTAGCAAACTGCTACCCCAAGTGCCCAACAAGCATATTCTCCTGGTGACAGCAGTCACAATCACACATGAAGGGATCCAGTCCTGGGGTAGAATGATGGACCCAGTTATCAGCTTGTAATCTGTAGACCACCAGACCTCTGCATAATGTTAGAAATTGAGAAAAATTATTGTGATGGTGTCAGTTTCCCACCTCCAAAGCAAAAATATACAGTCCAGCACACATGAAAAAGAAACCATGTGGGAGAAAATATAAGGTATAGGTTAACTTTCAACATCTAGTTACTTTTTCTTTCCTTAACAATACCACTGAATCACGTGCCTTTGAAGAAAGTTAGGGGTTCTTGGGTTTGAAGGTTGATAACATTGGCTGATTATGGTCTCTTTCTAGCATCGTAAAGTACTAGAATCTAAATTTTCAAACCTAGGGCCTCCAGTGAGACAACTTTTCACCTGTTTCATTCCTATATATATGCCCTCATTTTCAGAATGGCTGCAGAAGATGCAGGTGATCAGAAGTCTGAAAATGCAGCTATTTATTCAGGAGTCCAATCAAAGTATTGCTACTTCACTTCTAGAGCCAAACTTAGAAATTTTGGCTTTGTCATCTTTGTGCTTCAATTTTTCATCGGCAAAGGAGAAATGTTACCTATCTCTTAGGATTGTGAGGTGTTTAATTCATGGATATTTACAGTATGTCCCCAGCTTTGGCTGAAATTTCTGGCTTCTTTGCGCACGCAAGTCTTCATGAGAGGTCTGTTCCTGGCACCACATTAAACCTTCCTTTATAGAGGCTTCTCTCATATAGATCAGATCGTTATGGGCACAACTATTGAGTCATGGGAGCAAGCGTGGTAACAATTTTTTGTAGTTATTCACACAACATTTCCATGCACAGATTTCAAAGGCGGACTGAAACAAGTTGAGAATCCAGTTCTTTTAACTTTCTGATTTCTGCTCTGTGACTGAAGAGATTAGATTATTGGAAAACATGCTATTAGCGCTGGCTTGCAGCCAAAGGGACTGCTATGGATTCTGCAAGGGGTGCTGTACTCACTGTAAATTAAGGAAAAGAGCTGGGTAAGTTACTCTAGCGAGGAATGTTCCCTTTGGGAATTGTCCACAGCAAATGAGAGCTGTGGTTGGTGAGCAAAGAGCAACAGGGAGAAGAAAAATAACAAAAAAGGTCAGAAATTTCAGGGAAATAAAAGGCTCTTTTTCTCCTCTACACTGAGCACTAAGTTAACAAGCTTTAATGTGTCTTGATCCCTTTTATGCTACTTTCTGCCTACCCAGACCAAATTGGAAAAAAAACCCCCATACAATTACGGTGTAAGCCCATGATTAAATTCCTCCCCATTCGAAAAAACACATCAGCATATGGTTACCTACACACATATGTTACAGACCCCTTGACTTCAATTAGACTTAAATACCTGATTAAAATTAAGGACTCATTCTTGAATGGAGGCTCTTGTGCTTGGAGTAGACACTTATCTTCCTGAAGTAGGCGAAAGCCTAACTCCTAACATACTAACTTTGAAAATAATGCCTTGAACTCCTCAGTCATTAACTAATTTAAAGTTTGAACATTTCTAATTTTTAGCTTTTCAATAGTTTTAGGTAATTTTGTATTGAGGAAAATAAAATATCAAATATTTTTGACATAATGACCCTGTTTTCATGGTGTCCCAGAGAGTGAAACCATTATTCTTTTCTCCTTATTTTTAGAAGATTGGAAAAAAATTCTCTCCCCTAATATTGCAGAGAAAAGCATAGCTATGTGAATTCAATAGACTTATGAAAGGCTTCTAGCACTACTTTATTAACTTTTTAAAATTAATGTTCATGCATTTTAAATCATTGCCATTACATTTGGGAGTAAGATTCCTACAGTGCTTGGAGTCAGCAGCCCTATTCCTTTGTGTCTTAGAGAGATACTCAACAAAGATAATAATTTTGGTGCTTTTTTTAGATTACTAAATAGTTTTATAAGGGGCTACTAAGCTATATCCTCACAGGAAAGCAAACAGATTGCTTTGATTTCAGTAAGAATCAAACCAGTGTCCTATAAAAGGAGAGACTCAAAGCCTGTTCATTAATCTCTAAAGTATCTTTTTCAGCTTAAATCTGCTGTTTGCCATATAATACTTTCCATACCAACATCATATGTAACACTCCATATGGACAAAAGCCAGTACCACAAAGGTATTGTCACAGAAAATTAGAAAGAGGTGTTCAAAGGCAAGCTAAATAAAAAGGAGGCCAAATGATCAGGGAAAACATTTACAAAGTTTATCACGCACGCAGGAAAAAGAGAATAAGTATAATTATTGCGAACTATTGTGATTTCAACCATCCTTAAAACCCCTGAGAAAATTATATAATCACATAGCAACAGCAGTAGTAAGACTCCAAATATATGTGCAGTTCTGTAGGACTTTTCACCCTGTGGTCCTCAGAGCACTTTATAGCAATCAAATGAGATGCAACTCCATGATGTAAGTAAATGCTTTAGGGGCCATATTACCTATAAAACACATGTTTGGAGAAGAATGGGAAAATGCATTGCCTGTCTCATGGCTGCTATAACCAGCCTGAACTGAGCCATTCTCTTGGGTTGGAGCTGTGACTCTTGCCAGCTAACCCAGATTGGTTGCTGTTGGTCTTATTCTGCTCTGCATTGCAAGGAGGAGGCACAGCCATCCCAACGTCCGTGCCAAAGCAATAGTACAGTACCAGGGATTAAGAAGGGACAATGCATCACCTCAATGCTACTTTTCCGTCTATGAAGACCTCTAAGTTTTGAAGTGCCTTGTTGCTTCATAATGCTTGAGAGCTGCCAGTGGCAGGCAGGGCACAGCAAAGGAAATTGGGATGTCCTCATGTCTTCACTTTGAGCAGGAACAGAGTTTCTTGGTAACAACATAGGGACAGCGCTGTGTTAGACCCTGCCACAATTCTCCAGTAACAACTTTGTAAGCAGAGAACAAGTACATGAATGTTTAGCACCAAAAGCCTTTTGCTGGCTGGAACAGGGCTGAGCTCAGATATGCTGAGGCCTCAGTCAAGCCTGTCCTGAGAGATAAAAAGCATAGTAAAATCTGCAACTAGCTTAGGGGACTGTTTTCTCCAAAACCAGCCTTTTCTGAGGCACACTTCACAACAGCAGTTCTTTCTCTAGGCAGTCAAAAACAAAAAAACCCAAACCAAACCAAAACAAAAAGAAAAGGCCGTCTGTAACAAAGGATTGCCCCTAAAATATCTATGCTACAATGATATCTGCTGCTGGAAGTAAAGATATAACCGATCAGTAGTTGGAAATAGGTATCAGTGAGATTCAACTGCATTAATTAAGATAAAATTCAGAAAGCCTGGGTAGAGAAAATCATTGCAGTAGTCTCAGGGAGGCACTGTAATCTCAGTCACATGTATGTTTCTAATCAGAGGTGAGATATCTTTTTAAAAGCATGCTGTAGCATAACTATAAATTACTGTGCCTGGGAAAGGAACCATTGAGGGGATCCAACAGTTTACGCTGGGCACCTTCAGACACCTCTCGCTGCTGTACCCCTGTCTAGGGGCACATGCTGGCAAGCTAGCCTTTTATTAGCATTTTGCCTTAAGATAGTAGCAGCAATATCACTGTTCACAGTGGGTTCTGTTAAGCTTATCAATCTAAATCTAACAATAAAAAAAATAGAATGAAATAATTGTGGATAAAAGCAAATAAAAGCGTTATGTTTCTAGTATAAGGTGATGATCCAATATTTTCTTTGTGATTTGAGAGCTACTTGTTTCACAGGAGATTTCAGAAATTATGTAAACTTTAGTTTCCTTATAACAAACTCCACATTGTTGCCTTATGAAGAAAATTGGATTCTTAAGTCTAGTAAGGTTTCTATGTAGCATATCTGCTGAATGAGGCATCAGTGTAAGCAAATAGATGGTATGAGACTTGTTGATTTTACGATTATACATTTGTGCAGGATGAAGAATGGGAGAATATCAAGAAAGTATCCTTTTGAGTCCACATAATTTTCTCTTGTTGTGTCTTAGCCACTTGTCTTAGCCACTTGTCTCATCCAGTTTAACATACATATGAAATTATTGGCAAAACAAAAGAAAATAAACAGTAGCTTTTCATTTTTAAAAGCCTAAACATGCATCTAAATTTCTTCAACTGTATCATCTCTCCCACAGTTTTATTCTTTATATAAAAAAAAAAAATTTAAAAAGCACTAGTAAATTAGTATTTTAAAGAGGATGTGAATATGTAATGTTGTTTTACATTAAAAAAAGGAATGAAATAATGCAATAGTCCTCTTCCAAAAAGCTGAAGGAAAAAACACCCAGGTTGTTCACTGCTATGGTCTTTTATGAACTATGGTATATACTCCAGTCTCTTTCTTCAAGTGAGCATGCTGCAGGAATGTTAATGGTGCTGTCCTATGCAGAACTTAGAGACACCATTAACCTAAACAGGATATTCCCTCAGCCAGTATGGCTGTGAACAAAAGAAGAAAAATTACCATTATAGCTATAGCCTCCCTTTTCATACTTTTCTTTCATCCCCATTACACTGTGACTCCTCCTCTGAAGGTGAAACCTGTCCTCTCCTAAAGGGATCTCCACTCTCACTGCCCCAGGTGTGCATTCACATTCGGGCTACATGGCTGTAAAGTATTTGTCTTTTCAATCAGCAGTTTCACACTCAAATTGCATGTGCTTAAGCTGTAACTTAACATGGAACAGCAAATTTTGAGAAACGATTGTTTTCATTGTGGCCATTAAGTTCTAAAACAGGTGGTAATGGCCCACAGCATCACAAACTTGAGACATGATGACTAGCAATCCCCCTAAAATGATGCATAGTTAAAATATCTGCTGCCGTTGAACAGTCAAGCATGACTCCGGAGTAGGAATTAAAAACTCTGGAGTTCTTAACTATTTGTTTCCCCTTGTAGGTACTGCAGATTTGGACATCCAAGGCTGAGACAGCTGTTCAGGCTCCACAAGAGTCAACATCTGTCTTGTCAGGTTTAATTCTTCTGTGGATGGAGAGGGGGAAATCCTCTGGGCTTGCGGACAGCAGACTTTGTAGTCATTGGAGACAAACGAACACTTGTAGGGCTCAGTCCATCTGAACTATTTTATACCTCTGCCTTGGGATGAGGTAGCCCCAGAGCTGCCATTTTATGTCCCATGGATAGCTCAGTCGTTGATGTTCATACTTTCAGTATCTGCAGTCAAGGGATGTGGTCAAATTATTTATTTGAGCCAAATGTCACTGTCCTCTAAATATCAACAGATCTCTGCCAGACTATCCAGTGAAAGATCCTTGAGATCCGTTGAGATAAAGAGGCGTGATCACCCAGATTTTAGCAAGATTTGCGAGTGGCCTGTGTCTTTTAAAATGAGATCACTACTGTTGGCTAGTCTTAGAAGAGAACTTATCTGCCTCCTCTACAATTTTGGAAAAATTAGGAAAATGCCCTCTTCTAAAAAGAAGATTGATATGAACAATGAACTGATATTTGTACAGGTTTTGAAATGTCTGGTGCATTCTTGCTGCTTCTTGCTTTTATTATTTTAAGGTGAATACAGTCATTTAGGGGAGTTTGTGGCAAACAACTTCAGCTGGTCTCAGCTATCCAAGCCCACTACCTTACTAATGTTCCTCCTTCTTGAAGAGGCCACAGAGTCTGCCCCTCTACAGCTTTTCTAGAGCACGAGTATCTCTTCTGCTTGGCCATCTGAAGTTCCTAAATATGCACACATGGAGGTACAGAAGAAGGTAAGTTGCCTTACATCCTTACCTTCTTCCCTGCTGTGACACAGAAGCCACCAACTCTGTAAGTCACCATGATCAGAGATGGGAGTACCCACCAAATCAGCACATTCCTGCTCAGTAGCTTATACCCAACCCTCCCAGTTGTCCAGGTTGCTTTTACTGATTTCTCCAGCTATGATCTAAACTGACTTATAGAAAATGGTGACTAATTTTGAAAGGCTGGATATGACTATGAGACTGAGTTGGAAGGATGAGCACAGATTGATGTCTAGGATAACCTGAACACTATGCAGATATTTTACTTAAGGTAAGCGGACAAGAAATGAGAAGGAGACTACTAGCTTTAAAAATGAGATGTGATGCTAAGAGGTCTGCCTTACATGCATTATTTGTGAGTACTAGACTTTTCCACCCTGGGAAAACATCATAAGTGGTCTGGATAAGCTCCAGGCATTTTTTCTTGCAGGACTTAACATGTTCAAGGTTTTTACTGGAGTAAAATGTTGTGATCCAATTTTCACCCCTTCTCTATTGGAACCAGCACACTGTACTCACTGATTACTGACAATAAATAAATTAAAATTTAAAAAATCCGTATCACCAGCCTCTATTATGATAGAAAAGCCTGCTATGGTATGCACATGCATAGACATATACCTGCTGTCCACTGTGTTCCTAGAATATCTTTATTTTTAAGCAAACAACTTGGCTAACATGTAGATGTGTTTATGCATCTTCATTCATCTCTGTTTGCTGTAAAAGCAGCATTTTTTATTCTCAAAATTATCTCCACTGGAAACAGACTTCTGCTAGAGTTACTTCTTAATCCAGAACAGTGTTAGTGTTCATCCCTTCTCTGCTACTAATATCTACTGCAAAGAGAACATTTAAGATACTGTATAAAGAGGATAATTTTGGAATACAATAAGAGTTAAAAAAATCTGCCAGACCAGTGCTTGTGTTTTCCCCTGTAACAAATCACAATTCTTGATACATTTTGAGGTGAAAGGGGACTTGGTGGTTTTATATAAGTGGTTTTTTTTGGTTTTGTTTTTTTGTTTTTTTTTTTTGGAGGGGGGGTGTTATATTTTTGAGGTAGACTGGAGAAAAGAAATGTCTTAACAGGGACTCTAAATACTTTTGGGGCTTTACACGGATCATTTAAAATACTTTGGTCAGGGTAACACACTCTGCCCGATGCTGTCTGGAAGATTTGCAAGCATGGTACACACATTACAGAATGCTGTCTCTGTGCTGATATTTGCAATGATAACACACTGACGCTCAAATTACACTGTGTTCTGGTTGCTGCCTTCTGTCTTGCCCTTTCTTACAAGCAGCCTAGAGGTAGGACTTTCATATGCATTTGTAAAGCATCTATAGATGCAAATATTAACAAGAGCTATCACTTAGGAGCAGTTACTTACACTTTGTTTAATCTCTAATGGATTCTTCTAAATATTTACAGTAGAGCAGTTGTCAGACCAAATGCTGGACATTACTGGCAACTTTCCAGCAGCCAAAAAGGAAAGAGGGAGAGGAGAGGAGAAGAGAGGAGAGGAGAGGAGAGGAGAGGAGAGGACAGGACAGGACAGGACAGGACAGGACAGGACAGGAGAGGAGAGGAGACTACTTGTTGCATCTTTCTGTGGGGTTTTAGTGAGACAGGTTCTGCATCCAGTATCTTGGTGGCACTGAGCAAGAATGGTTCAGAAGATTGTGCACACCCCAGCATCAAATTATGCTTTGGTCGTGTAAAACTGCCTTTATTCTTGTTTATCTAGGGGGAAATGACTATTTGAATGCTTACTTTGCAGACACTGAAGTAAATAAACTGTATGAAAGGCCAGTGGCTGCTACAAGAGGTGGAGGAACTCCAAATTGTTTGGGGGTGTCAGCATAGCCACCTGCTGTTCTCTTGGACAATCTCTTGGCTTGTAGATCTGGAACCTGCAGTATTTCCCTGTTGTTGTGGCTCCCTGGCACAGGTTGATATGGACTTTAAAATAAATAAAGCTAATCCTGTGAGGCAAGTTACCTTGGCTCTGCTGAGAACAGGGAGTGTGAAGGAGGTGTGGAGGAGGAACAAGAGGATGGGCAGCAGTAGGAGACTGTGGCTACTGGGAGGGACCTATGTGCCAGCAGCAGCTGGCTAGCAGATCACCTAGCAGGCTGTCCAGCTGTGTCCAACGAGTGGGGTTTTGGGCAGGCAGGAGGAGGGGACAGTGGCTGCATTGCTGCTTTACAGCTGGCAGGAGTGCAGGTACATGGGAGGGGAGAGCCTGAGACACAAGGCACTTGTGTGCCTTGCTATCCCCCACTGTGACACAGCAGGCCTGTACTTACACAAAAAGGCACCAAGGATTGCTGTCTTGCTTGGGAAAAATTTCCATTGACTTTAAAATGAGAGCCTGGCATGAATAAGAATCTATGAATTTACCCAGAAATGTAAGTTTTCTGTAGCATTTGCTATTGTAAGGGCCTGTCCTAATTTTGAGACGTGTGTGTCTGTGTGTGTGTGTGTATATATGAATGTATGTGTGAGAGGGAAAGAACTCTCACTGCCTACAACTGTTCTGCCAAGATAAACTTTGGAGCATTTTATAAATTAACTCTGCTCTATGTGTTTATTTTTCTTTTGGAGATTCTAAAAAGAGACTGTTTCAACCCATCTTATTAGGGGCAGCACATTTTTTAAAGAGAAAAATAAGTTCCTACTCTGCACTGGAAAGTATTTGCTATTTTCAGCGAAAAGTATTCTTTCCTTCTGACCTGGCATATTAGATAAGATTTATGTTTCTGACCTGACATTAGGTAGTTAAGATTTATTCTTCTATATTAACTTTACTGAACTTGCAAGCTATTCATTTACAGCATAGGGAATATATTTATGGCAGAAGCAAAGAAAGTTCACTACAAAGTAGTAAAATATGTTATTAGGAGTGTCCCATAGACTGATGAAAATTGTGAGTACCCTTGCAGCTGGCTCCCTTCTGATTCTTTTTTCCTTCTTTGTTATTTCAACTTTAAAACTTGAATTTGAAGTCAGTCTCGATGGCAAATAACTTAAAAGAGTCCAGATGATTCTAATATATCCACATATATGTACATACATTTAAGCTGTGATTGAGAGGTGCAGGGAAGGGGATAACAAGCGACTTGAATCCTCTCCGTGTTCTGCTGGCAATGACCCAGGCATAAGTAACATTGGACCTCACTCTCCTGCCAATATAAATCAGGAGGAACTCCACTGGGGTATAAAGCTGGTGTGTGAGTGAGCACTGAATCAGATCTGGAGCTTTTCTCTATCCAAAGGTGTGGACCCAGGCAATCTGTTAATGTCCAATTGACTTAAAGAGGGGAACCGCAGACTATGATGGAAACCTGGAAGCACTTCAAGACTCTATAGGCAGAAGGTTGGAAAGTTAGAGGCCTCCTATTGAAATCAGTGGGAAAACCTCCCATTAACTTCAATAGGAAAAGAATCAGGCCCTAGAAATGTCTGGAAGCTAGAGAATTGCATGGCTCAAGAAAAAGGTAATAGGAGCTGATGACTTGCACCAATAAATCACCAATGCAAACATGGCCGTGCTTGGTTTAGACTCAAAATTGCTTTCATCTGATGTTTGCTTGAAACCTTTTCATTGTAAAACCTTCAAGAAGAACTGGCAGTTGAGAGAGCTGTCTCAACACGAGGCCGATGGCTGGACAGGGTGTGGTACCTCCTCTGGCCCTGCGTCATCGGAGGGAGTCCATCTTAAAGAGAAGCAAGAAGCACTGGCCTGCCTGTAGAGACAGCAGTGCTTGCACTCTGCTGGGAACCAAAGGATTTCTATTTCAGAAACTGTCAGACTAACTCTGTAAATCCACTTAGACTGAATATATTGGGGGAGGGGAGTTATGGCTCCACAGCAAGCCAGGAGGAGGAGTGGATATTTCCATTTGTGGACATTATTCAACTCCTGTCACAAGACGGAATAGAGATGTGCAGAGCTTTGAGTAATTAAATGTGTTGGAGAAAGGGCTTGGCATAGGGAAAGTTGGGAGCACCAGGCATTACAAAAAAGCTGCAAATTGCTTATAGAGTGCAGAGTGCAGAGCTGCACATTGCAGTCCAGCTGAGGAACTCTGCTGCCCATCCTGTCTGCAATAATGCAGCTGAGGAGGAGGATTTTTAAGTTGTACTCAGTTGAGGCCTGTTGCCACAGATCTTGACTGTCCCTGATAAAATGGTGGGGAAAAGCACAACATTATGGAGGGGCTTTCCTCACCCCACAGTATTTTTACGAACACTGCATTTTTTCTGCTGGTCCCTCAAGGGGAGAGCAGTAGACAAACTGGGTGAATAGTCTGGTATCTGTGCCAGGTCAAACAGCCATAGACATGTTTGATGTCAGCTGATGCATTCAGAATAGTTCACCGCTTTACAAACTCCATACTTCATATTCTTGTATTTGATAGACCTCAGGGCTACATTCTCTGTTACTCTATGCAAACCTTCCCATCCTTCCTCATGTCTGACACAGGCTCTTTCTGTATATGCAGAGATTCGTGGCTTGTTTTTACAATGTCTTTCTAAATCACAGAAGTTGTTCACTGCTTCTTTTCTCTCACCAAGAGACCCACTGCTATCATGAAGTCATCACACCACAGCTCTAGGGCATCCTTTCTCTTTCTGCCTTTTCTCCCCAAACCCCTGGTATCAGCACCATAAGTTGCAATAATATGTGGCTTGACATTGAAAGGGAAAAGTATGGTGAGGGAGAAACTTGCTTGTAGGTACAAACAAGGGAGTGAGGGTGAGGGAACACTAAAAACACGTTCCTCTGGGGTGACACTAAGGAAGAACAGAAACTGCTAAGATTATGAGAAAATAAATATTAAAAAAATTGATTTGACAAGAGGCACATTATTATACACTCTATATGTTGGACATACGATTCCATGTGAATTCCGGTGTGTCTGTTCTGGTTCAAGGCATTCACCTGCTAGTTCTCATTTCCAGTAGGCTTGGGCTGGATTCATGTGTTGAATGGATTATGAGAAGGATATGGATCATGCATGTATTAAATCTGGCAGGCTAATGGAACTGATCTAGACTTATTACTTCCTTTACCACTTGCCACATCAGAAAATGCAACATTTTGGGTCTATTCCTGTGCTCACTTATTTAGTTAGTCTGCTCTGATATACATTCTCCCTCTGAATTACTTCAGGCACTACTTTGAGAAATAGTGCTCAAGTTCAATACCTGTAGGAAGAGGGGGAAGGCAGAGAAGGAAAATGCTCAGGAATACACAGTGCTGGGCAAGGTGAATAAGTATAGCAAGGGGAAGGCCATAGAAGTATCCCTCCTACGCTTTTAAGTGGCAAATTTCAGCTGTTCTCTGAAAAAAGATGGCGGAATACTCTCATGTCCTGTAACAGCAATTCACAAAGAGAATTGCAGACTGCATTTCTGCTCCTTTTCTTGGTGACTGGCAACAAAAATCTCCCATTTATCATGTTTTTTAGCAGTCTATATAAACATTTAGGCTGGATTCTGTGCACATGCAAATTTTATGCTGGCAGGGCTCTGTGAGATATTTGCTTCCTGACATGAGTTGTAACTAGAAGCAGAATCAGTCCCCTAACGTTTATGACATGTTTATTCTGCCTAAACCATCTCCCATTAAAAATGCTGCTGCATTGTCATAGTGGCAAGGAAAGACACTTTTTCACTGGCACCTCCACTTTTCCCTGCCTAGGGCATAACCTATGGAGCATCACCTTCCTTCAAGTGGCTGAGTAAAATTCCCAGTCTAGTGATACAGGTCATTTGAAAAGCAAGAAAGGTCTCATAACCAAAAAGGAAAGGGTCCATTTACCTTTCTGGTACAGTTTTAAACATGCCGAGCTCATCAGAAAAAAAGACCAACCTTCCCAGGCAATTTTTTTGTTGTTCTATTGATTTAGCTTTTGGTTTAACCAGCACAAAATTAATTATTTTGTTTTCCATGACCAAATAGATTATAAGAACAGTGGGAGAAGAGATGGAGTTTTCAGACAAACCAAAGGACTTCATGTGGAGTCAAAGATTTCTATCTGAGGTTATCAGCATGCTTTTCACCTATATTTTAAGACAATTTCAAAGTGAAAATACTTTAGTTCTTGCTTGTGTTGATGTGAACTTTTGTGTATGTATATGAAGGTGCATATAGATAATAATGTGTAGGGGAGAAAGGAGAGAGACAATGCATGAGCATGAGTTTTTCCAATTCTAGGACAACAGCTGTAGGGTCAGGGTGTTCCAGGGAATTAACTGTATAAGCCAGAGAAGGTTTATATAGGAGTCAAGGAATATGAGATGGAAGATTCCACTCCTGAATAAACTCTCTTATATGCAATACTGCAATTTCTGTGACTGATCTCTTTTGAAAAAGATGTGTCCAAGGTCTCTGCATAGTTCCAGATGAAAAACACAGGCCCTTTTTCCTGTTCCCAGAAGTAACCACAGCCAGTCGTGGAACCTGACTAGAAGGCTCATCCAGCAAGTTCCATAGATGAATAACTTACTTTTCAAGAAATTATGCAAGGCTTCAGAAAGGATTATGGATATACTTTCATAAAGTTTGGTGGTCTTTTAGTGGTAGCTATGGTTAGAATCCTCCTCTCTCACATAATCAAGGAACCATGGAAATGTAAGAGAAGGCTGCTCTTTTGATTAATCTATTTTATCTGGTCTCAGGTGTGATTTATCCTGAAGGAGAAATGAACTTCTCTGCTCACCGGGTAGCTGGAAATGATGTGATTTCAGAAAGAGGTGAATAGCAGCCTGGTTCACAGTTTCCTTTGTGGCCAGCCAGATCCTGGCAACGAGTAGTAAGATCTCCCCACTCTGATCACTCTGCCTCCGGTGCTTCTAACCTCCATAAAGCTTGGGAAGATTTGTGTTTAGCAGAGTATCCAGGTACAATATGTAGATACCTTATAAATGAAAGCTTATTTGAAACTTCCTCCATAATTTTCACATTCATAGAGTGATTGACACCACACAACCATAATATATGTCACTGCTTGTTAGATATACTGAGCTTGGAGTTAGTAATATGACAGTTTACTTGTTCTAAGACATAGTTTTGAGGGAAGTTGCAGCTTTAAAGCAGGATTAGTATCTTAGCTAATTACTCAGAAGAAAGAACATGGTACCCAGGCATGGAACAGAATAAGCACTTTCAAATCATATTGATTTTGTAGGTTTTTAGCAGAAATAAATTATGCCAATGGAGAAAAAAATGCAGTATTTTTGTCCACAATCTGTCTAGGGGAACTTGGTTTTTATGTTTACCTGTTCCTCAAAATGACTTTGGTCTATTTTTCAGAAATAATGTATGACCTAAGCAGACATGAGGATGTCCTTTTGCTGGCATTCAATTGAAACTGCATCCTACTGACAGATTTTTAGAGGTCTGAAACTTCCCCTCAATTGGTAGCTTAAAAAGCACATTTAAATAGTTTCATTCCTAAAGTCGGGGCTGTGGTCTTAAAAATACTTGTCTAGGACATAGCTCAAGTTATAAATTCTACACTCTCATACAGAATTCTCTTTTCCCTTTTAATACACTCTCAACTCTGAAACTTGTCAATTGCCCAACTCTTCATAAAACATAAACACAAGAGACAAATGTGTGATTTCATTTTGGACTGCACAACAGAAACTGTTGTGGGTTTGGTTGGGTTTTTTTTTTTTTTTTTTTTTTGCATAACACAAAATCATGTCATTTATTTGCCTTCCAAGCCTTCAGGATCTTGTCTATTAGACATCTGTGGCCAGTGTGCCCAGCACAAGGAGGTCTCATCCGAGCTGATTATTTTTAGTTCTGTGTTATACTAAAACTTTCTGGAATCTTCATCCATCCCCATGTGTTTGCGAAACACTAGCACTTAACATCTTCTGACTCCCATGTTGAATAAATAGCCTTTGCTCCCACTTTTTTGTTTTGGAGGGCTAGTTCTTCACTCGGCAGTAACACCAAGTAAAATAACACTAGCAGCTCATTATTCAGTGGCATAGAAAAAAAGTGAAATTAATTATGGACATTCTAGGAAAAGGAAACAAGGTTATGAAACACTTGCCGACACTGGTTTGTATAATCTTCATGAATAAGCAACGCAATAATTCTGGGCAAGTGTGCGTGGGAGGCACACTCTGGAGAAACTGGCTGTTTTCCTCTCTCTGACCGGTTGAGCTGTTATGATAAAAAATGTTGTTGCTAAAGAAACCTGTGATAAATCCTGATGGGAGTATTGCATGTGCTGATAACATACATAAACTTTGTAAACATATTAAAGTGTCGGGTTTTAGTAGCTCTGGTTCATGTGGACGTTTGTAAAAGTTTTTCAAGGAATGCAACGGAAATCTTGTTTCACCAGCTGGTTGCTCCTACTGCTGTGGTTCACTTGAGAACCTTGTCTTCCTTCCCCTTGAAACAGAGCCTCAGTCTGTAGGGAAACTGAGTTAAAATATCTCAAACGCTACCTGTGCTGTAACTTCCCAGGAAAACACTATCACCAGTGAAGCTGTGTACCCAGGGAGTTATTTGGGGAGAAGTGGGGTGGATGAGCTGATGCTTGGTAAAGGATTTATGCTGTTCTGAACATTGTCACTTTGTGTCACGATGTACTCAATTGACACCTCCCTTAAATTACAGCTGGCAGCTCTGAGCAAGAGAGGTGGTGAGAATTGTTAGGTGCCTACAAAAGGGACAAAATCCAGCACGCTGAACAAAGGAGTCTTAACCTACTCTGAAAAGATAAGGTCAGAAACTGTGTCAAATCCTGGATGTCCAGGGCATTTAGGTGCCCTGGCACTACTACACAGCACCGCAAACCAGTCTATTTTTTAATAAATAGAAGGCAAATTCACTCTTTTCTTTTGAAACACACCAAAAAGTGAGCAGCAATCTTGCTGCCCCTTAATGTACACAAAAATTTAGATGCTGAAATATTTGGCCAGGAACTGACAATCTAAGCTAAATTAATTCTTCCATATAGCATGACTCTAGCCTACCTTTGCTGGTGTGGTCTAATAAACTGATGTTTTTTCACCTGGATTTGCATGTAATCTCAGGTCGTTGCTCGTAGCAGTTTTAGTTTGCACAGGAAAGGCAAGGGCTTGAGGGCTGGATATGGAGCAGGAATGCATGTGACTATATTCCAATATCAGTAAGCAGTCACCTGCAATATTGTGTGCACCATGTGGAGGAATTTTGCATAGATATAGTCATTATTTGTCACAATTTATTCATTGCATTTTTTTTTTTACACAGAGTTTATTTAAGACAAAATCTCAAAGTCTCTGCATGAAGCAACATGAGCTCAGATAGATGCTCAATGCCAATAAGATGAAACATCACGTTAGAAATGACAGAGCATCTAAGAAATGTCCATGTGTCAAGGGTGAGGTGGAAATTAAGCATCATTGAAGGTGAGGGACTCATATTTAAATCCTGTCCTGGACACACCTTAGGCACCTTATGCCCTGTTCTTGGATCTGAGCCTTTCTGTGTTTGCCCTTACACTTTACAGGAAGCCGCAGGAATCACACGTCGTTAGTATCACAACATCTATCAATGACCTCCTGTTTCATTTTACAGTGTCCCAAAATCTTCTTTACCCCGCAGAAAATATCACGTCTGAAGTCCCATCTAGGACTTTGCAATTTTAAACACAAAACCTGTCAGCATGTAATACTGACATACATTAAGAAGCTTGAAAGGATAAACTTTATAGCAGCACTACCTGAACTTGGTGTAAACCTGTGGTTTGGGGTTTTACTTTTATTTAAGAGTATTACTATAAGCATTCCTTTATGTTCTTCCTCCGAATTTTTCTGTTGTGTGGAGCCAATGGAGCTAAAATATCAGTGCAAGGCTGGGGTGCTGCTTGGAGCAGGCAGGAGGTGGAGCTCGGTGCCGCTGCCACAGCCAAAGGCTCTCCCAGTTCAGCTCTAGTCCCCATAGGTGAGTTCTTGCCTAAGAGCACTGGAGCAAGACGTGTTTTGTGGCTCCCTCAGTGGCTGCTATGTTCGATCACAGGAGTAAGTAACACTAACATTTTAAAATGCAAGGTCGATAGCTCATAATCTTGAAACTGAAACACACAAAAATGTTTATTAGTCAGCTGTCGTACAACCATAGTACAATCATTCCTTAAGTAGCATTGCTCATCGCACTGCTCTGTACTAGCAACAAAAATAAGGTTAAAGTACTCATTAATAAAATCTGCTAGATTTTATTATGACAAAGCATCTAATTGTAATCATTCTGCTGTCATCAAAAACTCAGTTATTCAATTATTTATAAAAAAGTTGA
>WEKY01058524.1:170181-190422 GCA_013390045.1 Picathartes gymnocephalus | reverse complement strand
CCAGCCGCCGGGCGCAGGTGGGCCGGGCCCCCCCGGCTCTCCCGCCCGCCGACCAGGAGCCCCGGGGCTTCATGCGGGAGCTGCTCCTGAGCGGGGCCCCGGGGGAGAGGCCCCGGGGCGGGGCGGGCCGGGAGGAGGCGAGCCTCAGCGCCCCGGCACGACGGGAGGAGGCTCCCCGAGCCCGGCCGAGCCCCCTCGGGGCATCGGCGCCCGGGCATCCTCCGCTAGGGCCCGCGGGCTGTGGGGCTCTGCAGCCTCGCTGGCAGCCCCTGCCCGGAGGTCTCCGCTGGCCTCCCCTCCGCCGCCGACCTTCCCGGGGTCACCGCGGAGATGCCGCTGCCCCCGCGCCCCGGCCCCTCCGTGAGGAGGGGCGCCCCCACTCGCCGGGGAGACGGGGCGGGGTGCTCAGCCCCTTCCCCGCCGAGGGGGACACAGCGCGGCACCCTCTCTTCCCCGAATTTGCCCCTTTCATCCTGGCTCGCAGTGGAGTTGGGGAGATGGGAGTGGGGCGGTGAGGGGTCTGCAGCCTCTCGGGATTTTCTCAGTTGAGGCCCTTCCCCACTGGACAGGAGTTTTCCGGGGTGGCTTTTCCGGCGGGACGGGACAGCTAACCCTCCTGTCCTGCCGGGGCCGGGGACCGTCCCCACGGCCGGCTGGCGGCAGGCGAGACACAGGGCTGGCCCTGGGCTGGGGTGGAACGGAGCCGTGAGCCCGGGGATGAAAGCAGCCTTCCTTCCGTGCCGCCGGGACCCTCAGCAGAGCACCGGCACAAGGGCACAAGCTCAGCTGCACCTCGGCGAAGCGAGGCCGCCGGTTTGACAGAAGGGTATAGCGTTTCTTTTCTCCGGCAAGGGTTTCCTTTTGGGGTGAAGGGGAAGGCTACAAGGGGGGTGGTGAGGTTGATTCAAGGTAAAACTGGCAACTTCGCTGAGATCTTTCTTTCTTGCCTTCTTATCTCGCTGCCTATCGCTGGGACGAGGGAGTGAGCCGTGTAAACCGGCGCTGATCGCATCAAGAACATCAATGGTGTGAGGAGCGGCCACTCTTATTTGTAACTGTTTTCCCCACTCTCTCCCCCCGCTGTCCCTCTCAGAGCTGTTAAATATCGGTACCATAAAATGTGGGAGATTTAAAGGTCTGTGGGAGGCTCCCTTTGAAAAGGACTCTGGGGAAAGTCTTTCTAATCCAGGATACTTGAGCCGGATGGGGTGGGATTGCCAGAGAGGCATAAAATAAAAGTCATCAGCAGACAAAACTAGGGGCTTCCCTGACATGTAGAAAGTGCATTTGTTTCGGTGTTTTGTTTCGTTGGACATTCAAACTTCTTCTGCGCTAGTGTGTGTGTATATAAACATCTGAGCAAGCCAGGCGAGTGGCATAAATAAACAAGGCAGGGGAGAAAGGATGGGACATGTATGTGAGCCAACCTGCAGCTAGGCAGCCAACTCACTCGAGCAGCATTAGTACCAGTGGGCAGAGAAAGCATGTCAAAAAATAAACGCTCCGCGAGAAACATAAGGAAAACATTAAACAAATGGGGAGTGCACTCCCTCTCCTTGCCCTGACAAAACACGACAGAGAAACTCTGCTCACTGTCTCTCCAGCCTCTTCCCTTCCCTGTGTCCCTGCTCCAGCAGAGATGCGTGGGACAGATGTGTTGGGAGACAGTCCCGGGGACTGCATGGGTCACCCAAGAGCCTCAGCAAAACCAACCTGTGGAGTGTGCACCAGCCGAGGGCCAAGCAGTAGGGCAGGGTATGCATGAGTGACCAGCAGCGGGGGGGGAGAGGTGGTTTATTTGCTGTGGAAGAGGGGCAGAGACATAGACCGAGGAGAAAATAAAAGCTGTGCCTTGACTCAAGACAGGATCCAAAAAGCGGCAGGGTGAGAGGACGCCAGGAGCCTAGTTGCCCCCACAAACCAGCCCCATTAGGGGGGAAGAAAACCACCCAACAACAACAACAAACTGAACCCATAAACAGTTACTGCCCCTCTGCGATAAAAGGGGAAGATTTATATTGTTGAAATGTGTGGAAGGAGCTTGTTCCAGAGCAAAACTCTGGCGTGCAATTCTCTGTTTATGTCGCTCATCCCGATGGATGAGATATCAGTGGCAAAGTTCAGGCTGACATCAGCCCTGGGGAGGCAGAGCCAGCGACAGGGCTGGGCTGCACAGGGCCGCACAGCTGTGCCTGGGCCTGCAGTCGGTGGATGATCGGTTTTGGGGGGATCCAGCACACAAAAATCCTCCCCTCACCAGGCCAGGATGCGTGAGGAGCCAGCAGCAGCACACACGGTGGAGGGAGTTGGATGTAGTGTTTCCTTGCAAGTGAAACAGATGAATCGGAAACAGTTCCCAGGGTGGTTTTATGCGCCTCTCTGTTTTGGGGTTTATTAAAGAGGGTGGGGAGGGAAAGAATGGCTGATGGTCTGCGTGTTGCTGGGAAGTCAAATATGTCTGTTTCACTGCAATGAAGCCAGCAGCAGGAGTCTGTAAAATCAGCTAGGTATTGTTTTGCTGTGGTTTTCTAGGGTTTGGGTGGGGGTTTTTGGGTGGTTTTTTTTTGTTGTTGTTGTTTGTTTGTTTTTGGGTTTTTTTTAAGGAGAGTAATCCTTTAGTCAAAGAGTAATACTGTGTGTTGTTTTCACTATTGCAATTCCTGCCCATCGGTTTCTCTGTGCGAACTCCCACAGCTAGAAAATGTTGATTTCAGTCTTTCAAATAGCTAATACATTGTATTAGAAAAAAAGGTGGCCTCAGGATCTTCAGATTATATCCCAAATAAAATATTAATATTCAATTAATAGCCGATATTGTGTTTGCTTAAAATAGCACTCTAGTTGTAAAAACTAGCCATGTGAACAGGACAGCTGAATGCTCACCCTTTGTCATTCTTCTCTAGACTGGAAATAGTTTGTGTAAGTGAACAAAAGAGTCACTAATTTGGCTTTTCAACTTGGGAAACACAGTAAAGGAATAAAGGCCTTGGATTACTTGTGATATATAACTCAAAAATGAAGCATACTCTGTCCGATACATATCCTTATTTTTCAGGTACTGATCAGGGTGTAGATGGCATAGGTCAGACTTCACCACCAAGGAGTCATCCCTGGTAGCTTCCCCACAGATCTGCGTCAGTAATGTCTGAGAAGGGAGAAGGGTTGGAGGACTGGAGCAGGAGCCCTGAGTAATGGTTGCACAACCCGACACATCTACTATTTGTTACACACCCACAATATTCTTGGCACCACACAGGAACCCAAATCATGATAATCTTTGCTCCAGATTTCTCTTTTCCTGTGCAAACTAAGGGCAAGCAGAGTTGGCAAGGCACACTTATATAAAGAAAGACACCAGTAAAGAAGAAATTACCCAGAACACACACGCACACACACACACACATTTGTAAATATTTGTGTCTGTGTGTGTGTGTGTATTACTATTCTTTTCCATATTTCCCAATCTGACAGTTGTTACATTTCTCTGTGTTTCCTAACATAAACCATTTGTCCTTTAGCCACGTGAATTTGAGGTTAATCTCCTGTAACATCATGAGTATTCTCAAAAGCTGTTAATATCACAAACAGAAGATTGTATTTGAATAGTCTAAGTATACTGAAAAAAGTGAGCAATGAAAAATGCTTTACTCACAACAAGTTGGACTTAAGTATACTTTTAAGAAAATAAACTGATTCCTAAAGATCTAGTCCCAATATCCTTAATAATGTCTTTATGTTTCAGATATTTAAAATATCTAATGGCAGAACACTAGCAACATGTGCAGCAGAGAACAATCCTACACTGGCAACAAATAGACTAGATGACCTAATTGATTTTTCCCATCTCCGACTTGTGCAATTCTGTCATTGTAATAAATCCCAGTGTAATCACAGTTTACAGGATCAGGTCCTAAATTAGCATGTCGATCTGGACTACCCCTCTGCTGGGTCAGGTCCAAAGCCTGCTGCTGTCAGCTTGACCTTTTATCAGTCCGAGAGAGGTTTGGATCTGGTCTTTGGGATTACACTGGAGGAGGGCTGAATTGTTGTTTTATTGTATGCAGAAAAAAAGGCGTATTTGTGGGAAAAACACACGAATGAAATTTGCAGCAGAAACCTTCCAGATGCAGCTCAGTTAAGAAAGCCCAACAGGAAGGCCTCAAAATGAGAAGTTTTTGGCACAGAGGAAGTTTTAGCAGTTAATACGAGGATGATCAAACCGTGCTAAGTCATTGTTTCCCTGTATTCATCTATCAGTTGGTCGTCTCTTGGACTTGTGATCTGATTGTAAAACTCTTGGGATGCAGACCAACTTTTTGTTCCGTGTTTGCAGAATCTGTGCCTAGAGCAACTGTATCTACAAGAAAAAATCTCAGCATTGCTCTGGAAGTATCTGTGTATTTTGGGTGTAAATACTCATTCTAGAACAGAAGCAATTAGCATAAATGTTTTTCTAATATATGCTAAATTGAAAAAAAAAAAGCTTTTCATGTAGACCATCTTTAACCACCCAGAAGGCAATAGCAGAGTAACTGTACTGGTTACTGTACTGGCTTAAATTCATGCATCAGTTTGCCCAAGTCTGCTTCTCCTGAGGTGACAGCCTATATGGTGGAACTATAACTGAGTAAAGCTGGAGGATGTGAGTAACCAGCAACAAAGGTTCACAGCCGTCTGACACATCCATTTGTCCAGGCATTAATTTCTCTATGATTTCAGTTGGGAGGAGCTGTTTTCTCACTTTGGCAATGTTTCCTGTGAATCTCTTTGGTGTTAATGTCCATCTGAGTAGATTCCACACTTGCCCAAGTGAATTGCTCATTCCCACTTCCTGGGTTCTGTTGGTCCAAGGGTTTGGGAAATATCAGGCTGAAAAATGAAGCCCTAAAAGGGTTTTTGTTCAGCATATTCAGTTTCCTGATCTGGTACACCATGAGGAAATGAAAAACCTAACATGTAAAACAGCAAGGGCAGGAAGTGTCTCAAATAGGTCAGTGAAGCAATCTTACTACCGTAGGTGAAATTACAGATGTAGGGTTCCTTGGAAAGGCAGGGGTAAGGGAACAAGCCCATTTCTTTATGTGTGTGCTCACTCTGCACACGGCATGGGTGATGGGCAGGTTGCCTTGTGTGCATACAGAGGAACAGGTGGGCATGAAAAGGGACTATGGTGCACGGTGTAGATGGAGCTCTTGGCTGCACTTCCAGCTGTCCTCAACAATGCCATCCCATTGCCAGGATATATTGAAGCAGTTCAGCTTATGACTTCAGCAGTGGCCTGAAGTCATAAGAGGTATTACAGCGTTGTCGGAGCTGTAGCTGAGGAACTGGGCAGCCACTGCCACAACACGAGGCACAGAGCGTGCAGCCATGGGTTACTCTGCCCTGTCCTTCACTAAACATTGGTAAATGTGTCACTGATAATTAGTCTATGGGATGTTTCAGTATTAGGCATATAGTGCTGAGAAGTCTGGAACACTTCTGTACCCAAATGCTCTTCTTGCTTATTTCAAGGTGTAAAGTGAAATTCTGGAGAACTGTATAATGGTAATCCTAAAGAATTGTCACGTGCTACTCTTGAGAGGGACTTTTAAGTGCAAGCTGATGTCTGTCACTATGCCTGGAGAGCTTGAAGCAATTGGATATGTTGCATCAGTTCATATTTTATATTCAGTTCATCAGAGCTGAAAAAAGCCCTTGTACTTTTCTGAAGAGACAGACATTCCCTAGTCAGAGCCTTACCCTTTTTGTGTACCTTCCAGCATATTTCTGACCACTGTTCATGAATGGAAAGAATCACATCATGTTTTACTTCTGAACTTAGTTCTCTTTTTGCATGAGGCTGATGACTAGTAGTTGAATAACAAGGAATAACGATGTGGATCTTCTGCTAAGCTAATATCTACATCTACTACACTGAACAAATTACAAATCAGGCATCAGACAGCTACAACTTGAAAGCCAAGGTCTCATTAAATAGGGAAGCATCTTCAGTTTAGGAATAGTAAATCCTACCTTGTTGGCATATGACTTTGCAAGTGACATCCAACATTCAATATTTAGATATCTACACTCTCCAAATAAACTATGGCAATAGGTGTACCTTTCAAAGTGCTACCAGAACCAACATTCATCCTGAATTGAGAGCAAGTAGGAGCTAGCAATAAGGAAACATGCACCCCAGCTAGGATTTTCTGCCCAGCTAAATATCCATTCATGCCTGAGTCAGCCAGCCTCCCCCATTAGGGGAGAAATTAAGATCCTTTCTTTCAAAAAAATAGTCAGTTGTGTCTTTTTTCTAGAGTTCCCTTCAGCCCAATGGCAACAAAACTTGGCCAGTAGGTGCACCTATGTGTACCTTCCATGGGAGTGTGATTTAGGGTGCAATTGCACCCCGCACCCCGAGCTCTCACTTATCTGATTCTTTGGCTGAGGTTGCTGCACAGGCTGCTTTGCTGCATCTGTGCCACCATAAACATTCCCAGTGTCAGATGATAAGAAGGAATTGATTTTAAAGCACATGAAGGGAAATCTTATTTTCTGTTTCCTTTTTGAAAGAATGCTTGCATATTTCACATTAAATGGAAATTTCTGAGCAGAAACTGCTATCTTCTGGCTGCATATACAGTAACCACTAAGCAAAGTTGCTATTGTTACCATTTCTATTTTTCTGTCGCTGCTTTGTAAACAAGCTTTTACACTCTGCTTGCTGAGAGGGGCCTGGTTCCACTGGTAGCTGGGTCTAGATCTTCAGTGAATTTAGCTCTGTTTGGCCCACAATCTGCTCATGCAAGAGTCGTGCCTGTTCTGGCTCTGTGTCTCTGTAGGAGCTGTACTCTGAGGAGCATTCACCCCAAACAAGGAAGGACATCGTGAATTTAATTAGGTTCTTCCAGCCTCAGCTGCTGCTGAAGATGATTCTTAAATCACAGCTTTCTGCACAGCTATCAAAATGCCTTTTGGATCAAACCTCTCGTACCAATTTACTTTAATGTGCCTGCAGAGTTCACATACACTGATAACATTCAGAGCATCTCAAGGAAAACTTTCATTGTCCTTACATGATGTTGTCCCATCAACCTTCCATCTAAAAGTGCAATAATATCTCCGACTGCCTGATCTGTTAGTTACTCATATTTAATAGTTAACTGTTTGAGAGGATTTCAGTACCCACGGACCCATAGAAAGGCATCTAGGGCAGCACTTTGCAGCAGGACTTATTACTAAGGCTTATTAAGGGCATTATTAAGACTTTTTAAGGACATTGTTAAGAAATTGTAGATTCCTGGATAAAACATGTATTTATAACCTGTGGAGTTAAGAGGGGGTTTTACCTGCAACAGTGGCTTCTACAATTGGTACTGGCAGGCTATTTAGCAGAAGCCAGGCTGTTTAACCATGGGGTATGCACATAAGGAGCACATGTATACATCTTTCGGGAACTAGAAAGCTAATTTTCTAATATGGAGTCAAACAGGGCATATGGTAGATAACAGTCCCCTTTCACATTCTAACACAGGATTGAGATTTCTTAACAAAGGCAATAGAGTTGCAAAACAGCATGACTTTGTTGCAGTTAGTAATTAATGAGGTGCTAAAAGTGCCTAAACAGAGGATCGCAGACAGAGAATGCATGACTCAAGAGGATAAGAAGCCCCCATCATTTCAAACAACAGTGTCATTTAAATAAACAAGCAGCAAGTCGCTGGGTGTGTGAGGTGGGAAGGGAGCAGCAGGCAGCAGCAACATGCTCTGTCAGCCAGCACTATTTTGCCTGTGAGAAACCAGTTGTGCTTTTCCAAATGCAGCCAGAGTCTTTAGGTGTGAAACATTTGTTTAATCCATTATTGGGGAGCGGGGGAATCACACACTCCTCGATGCTGCCACTTTTCTGGTGGCATGGTAGTGAATTCGATTTATAATCAAGGAGCAGTAATTGCCCTGAAGGCTCTTACCAGCGACATACTGTGCAGGATGAAGTCTACCTGGCAGGCTGCTTTTTGGTTTTTCTCCCTCATAACAGACATAATTTTCTGTGTTCTCAGATGAGATATAAACCACATGGTTTATGTTTTCTTATTTTCTGTTTTCTTTTCTTTTTTATTTTTATTTTAACAAGCTTGGGAGATTTTGGGTCATTCTGCAGAGCACTCCAGGATTATTATTTATTTTAAGCAAAACCAATTCCAGTTCAAGTATTATATGAAAATAGCAAAGGTTTATAAAGTGTTTGTCCTGTAATGTTTACTTTCTTTCCAACTAAACATTTATAAATAGATTGAGAGAAATGTGGCAAAGCACCAAAGTCATCCACTGAGATATTTCATAAGCAACTACAATGTAAGAGTGGAATAAAGGAGCACTTTTGGAAGTGAAGCTTGTAAGTGAATTCTTTTTGTATAGGGAGATGTGATGCAATATGTCATGTTGACTCTCTGGAGACTACGAGAGAGTGATCCAAATTTATTCCTGGAGGTACTGTTGTGTAGTACATATGTTGTAGTCAGACTGAATTTATCTATACATTTATGCAACAAGAGATGGCAAACTTTGGGTTTCTTTTTCCCTGTCTTTTGTGGCTTTAAAAAACCTAGCAACTGAGAATCCATCACATACTGGGAAGTAATGGACCTAGTTAGTAAGAAATCCAGCTTCTCTATTTTCACATCCAGGCAGCTCAGTAATTTTTTTTTTTTTTTTTTTTTTTTTTTTACGGGNTTTTTTTTTTTTTTTTACCCAGGTATTTTTTCATCTTACTTTCTGGCAAAGAGAGAAGGAAAATTGTGCCTGTCCTGTATTGCCTCTTCATTATTACATATGAAACTTATGGAATGTATTTGATGTTCTGCTTTTTTTTCACTAGAAACATGGACATAAATACTTTGAGAGACTCTGTGTCTTGTTTCCACTGGGCTCTTTCATGAAAATTCAGTTGTTTATCCTGTGCTACCTTTTTTCTGTTCAATATCTCACTACCACCTTGTAAACAAATCTGTGCAGCTCCCCAGAGTGGCAGTAGGAGCATTAGCAGATAAAGAGAGAGGGTACATTGGTGTTTCTTGTGTCCTGCACAACATGACTGAGGGAATTTCACCAAAAAGGCTAGTAATGACCTCAGTGACTACACTAGCCCTGCTCATTTTGAAATGGGTGGCTGATCCTCATTTTAGAAAAAAAAAAAAGACATTTGGGATCTTCAGATGTTGCAATCCTGTGTTGAGTTTGTTTGAATCCCCAGGGGCCAAAGTGAATGAAGGTCCTGTTCTACAGCAGGTCCCCAGAGACCTGGGTCTACTCTGACTCATCACTGCAGAGCAAAGGAAAGCCCTCTTACTGCCTTCAGCGGATGAAGACAGGAAGGCTTTGCTCTCCTTTCTGGAAAGTGTAGGCATGCATAATTACAGCTCTATCTCCTCTTATTGAAAGAGAAGATACACCTTTGTTTTCTGGTGTCAGTGAGGCACTGAGGTGCTCTGGTCTGAGCGCTGCAGGGGCTTGGCTGTAACTGGCAGAGAGTTCTATTGAAGAGAGGCTGCTGGGCACAGAGGGCTTCCTACACTTGGAGAGAACTTCGGTGGGACTACCCTGCGTTTCTGCAACAAAAAAGGAATCTTCTGATTCAAGCTTTTCCTTAAATATACTCTAGAGGGAGTCAAATCTAAAAGTTTGTTTATCTTTAAAGTATTTCAATTGCTGATCCTTCTTTTAAAAGGTTCTGTTTGTTTCCTGTTTATTTATTTTAGGCTTGTCTATTAATATAGCAATTTTGATTGAATGTTTGTATTTTTTCACATCAGGTAGGTGCTAATAATACTTAAGAGGCACTACTCAGAGTGATATGTCACTGTCATGGCAATAAATAGCCCTTGAAACCAGCAATCAGTTTTGTCTTTGAAGGAAGCAGGGCCCTGGGAGACAAAAGTAGAAAAGAAAGTGAAAGAGTTCCATATTCCAAAGAAATTGAGGTATTGCTTGTATCAAAATCAATTTTCTACAGTACTTAGTACGACTTCAGTGTCTGGTGACACCAAGTCTATAACATGGAAACTTCATAGTAGAAACATAACTCTGAAACAGATATCCCATCAATTGCACACTAGAATCTTGGAGGAAGGCTGTGGCCATATTCTATTTTAAAACAAGTCCACTTTTAACATTAATATTTAGTTTGAATATGCAACTAACCTTAGTCTACAGTGATCACTGGACTATGTTTTATGGTATTAAACCTGTATAAAAGGGGGAGGGAAGACTGTGCCCCTTCAAAAGTTGTTTTGGGTGACAGTGTCTCCTGGAGCAGATCTACCTCTCTTTAACCTCATTTTGCATACTTATCCAGTGTAACAGCAGACAGGAAATTTTCTGCTTTTATTTAGCTTCCACTGTTACAGCTGCTAAATGTCTCCTGCCTTTCTGACAACAGCAGAAAATGAGCATTGGTCAGAAAACCATGAATTCAATTTCTTCCCTTAGAGGAGAGAGTGAGCAATGCTCATGAGGTTCCCCTCTAGAGATTCCTCCACAATCATTGAAGGAATTACATCCACTGCCTCACAGAAAAGCCTATCTGGTATCTGGAAACCGAGAAACTCCACAAATTCCCTGAGATCTAAACACTCAGCAGAGATGATGAGTGGGAGGCTAGAGCTAGCAGTTGAATTTCAACCTGGTTTCACTCATCAATGAACACAATCTGGTGTAACTCTGCAAGAAGAGCCCTGCTTGTGCTGAGCTCTGTGCTGTGAAGGGATCTGTATTTTTTCATGGGGGAAATGAGAAGGATGTGGGGGGTATAGTCATGAGGTTAAAATTGATCTGATCGCATATCTGCATATGAACTTGTCTTCTCGACAGCTTTCGTAGTCAGTGGAAAGACACAGGTATTTTATAACTGATTTGTCTTGTGATAGATATCTAAAAGAGCTGACCTGAATAGTGTCCTAAAATATGTAAATGCCTGAAGTTAGATGAAATAACTTCCCTTCTGCACTATTGTGTATAGACAAAGGAATGTGTAAAAGGAAGGTTAGGCAACTGGTAGAGTACAAGAAAGTAAACCCAAGCTCATTGACCTTTCTGATTTACCAAATCATTCTTGTTAGCTTTGTTTCACCCAGGCTTGAGGCATTTTGCATAAATCCCTGGAAAGCATCGCTCCCTCCCCTCTCTTGTGCCTGTGTCTCCTAGGGTGATGAGGGAGCTTGTCTGTCCTGTGGGAAATTCATGCTCCTGTCCCTCTTTGCCGTTACATTTGCTATGGATTCTGCAGCATAAAATTGAAAGGCACATCTTATCTAATGGTTTGCATCACATGGGCACAGGCTTTCCCAGCCCATCATCTGCAGCTTACTGCCCATGCTCTTCCCAGCTTTCCAGGTCCAGGGTAGCACATTGCCCATGTCACTCTCACTGACAGTTTCTCTGCTGAGAAGCTGAGCATCCCTGTCACTGCAGGCAGAAGAATGTCCCTTCCTCTGTGGCGTCTCCCTGCTGGAAAAGTCTTAACTGATTTTGGAAAAAGGAAATAACTGATCAGAACTCACTGGTTACATCAGTGGAGAGCCACCTTGATAGCTGTGTTTGGAGAGAGTAGGAACGAAGGTTTGATTTCCAATTCTCCATCTTCTGAAAGGTGCCTTACCTTACCTAACCTAACCCAATCCAACCAAATGCGATCCAATGCCATCCACTGGTTTATGTTTGGCCCTGGCTGGAAACAGTCCAAAATTTCCTGGTAGCGTCAGTGAACACACCACAATTTTCATAAGACACTTTAGCTTCAGTTCATCCTCTTTTCTTACAAAGCTGCTAGTTTGAAAAATTTGGTTAAATTCCTGAGCAATATTTTTACTTTAGTTCTTTCTAACCATAGCATTGAGCCTCCCTTAGGAGCAATGTGGGCCATAGCATGGGTGGATGAGCTATGGCTATGTTTTTCAAAGAAATCAGATGTATGAAGAGGAAACCAGGGTTAATATGAAACATTGCCCTACATCTCACATTGACTCAAAGAACATATTTTTCTTCTCTGCCTCTTTCTTTCTCTCTTTCTCTCTCTTCCCTGTTTTTCTTTTCATTATTAAATGAGATGGATGAGTTTTTCCAAAGTTCATGAAGAGGAAGTGCAGATTTTGGTGTCACTGTTTATGTACAGAGATTGACTGTTGCTCATCAAATTCAGAAAACAACATCACTAGAACATTATAAAAGGATATTTTATTCAAATTAGATGACTGGCTGCTGCTTTGGCCTCATCTATGCTTTCATAACTAAGTGGAATATGTCACACTTTTCATCTTCAAAGCCCCTTATAAGTGTTTACTCATTAGTCATCACAGTGACCTCAAGAAATATCGTTTTTTACCATGTCCATGAAGAAAGTGGAGACAGAGAGGACCTGATGAAAATCTCATTTTCTTTATGAGTTGCTCCCCAGCAGAATTTCTGTTGTGATACTTACGGTGGGAGATCTGGTGTAGACAAGGCAGCACCAGCCATCAACATGCAAACACTGCAATCTGCCCTGGGCCAGGAATAGAAGATATGGCTGTTGAATTAACAATGATCAGTCACAGCAGTGTTTTCCTACCTATTGGAGGAACTGCAGCAGCGGGAATGTTCTTTGGACTAAAATCAGTACAGACAAAGCAAAAGACATTTGCCCACAACCAAGCTTATTAGATATTGCAACACACTTCTTGTGTAAATACTCCCGTTAAATTCAGCTGGAATGACAAACTCTTAACTCAGGATGCACTGGAAGTCATGGCTAGGTTGTGGAAAGGTGAAAATAGTAGTGCTAGTAATTCAGTTTAAATGGCTTTTCCTGGTTATTTGTCTTTTTTTGTTTTTTCTCCTCAAAGCAATTGCTGATCTTGAAAGCAGATGCATCCAAGCCTGTCTTTTTCCTCCTGTGGAGGAGTGTGTTGCAAACACTCTTACATGGCAATGGGATCTGCTTCCCACAGTGCCTTGGAGGGCTGAAAAGGCAGAGAACATGTGGCAAAAATCGGGGCTATTGAGCAGTTTTTGAAGGACAGTGAGTAGCATTAGCTCCATGAGACCCTAATTAATGAGAGAAATGCAGAGCTGTCATCAGAAGTACTGTGGCCCAGATTTGTACTCTCAGGTGATCCAGACTGCAGAGCTGTCTGCCTCAAGACAAGATTTTCCACATATATATAAAACCATATATAAAACCCTTTAGGGACAGATAATTAAGTTTAAATTAATAAGCATTCCTCATCCAGATTATTTTTCAGTAATCATCAGTTCCCAGCATTTTGCCTTCACCCAGTTTAGTTAAAGAGGTGAAGTCAAACCCACCCAAGCCCTACATAAATATTATTTCATTTCTCAATACTAGCTCATTTTAATTCACTTAACAGCTCTTCTTGACAACTAAAAAGGCATTTTAAAAGAGGTGGAACTACCTCACTAGTTGGGATTTATGCCAGCTATTGAAACCACAGAGAATGTTGTACTGGGGTAGATTATGTTGCATCTGCCCTCCTGGGGATTCTTGTTCCTGCCTTTGCAGTGCCTTTTCCAAATTACTGCCAAAGACAAACACTGCAATATTCACAGATTCAGGGTTGTTATGTCTCTGCTGCACCAAAAGTTCCCTGGTTCAACTAAGCCACTTATATACAGAACCTTAAGAAGATCCTGTCTCCTACCCAGGATTTAAGAGTAAAGTTCTCAGGTTTTTTGTCATTGCTTTCTTGGCTCATTACCAAAACCACTGAGGAGCTCTCCTTCTGTCCTTTGCAAAATCTCACACAAGCAATATGTTCCCTGGCAGCCAGTGCCTGTGTGAAAGGGAGAGGCACGAAGACACACAACTAAACTAAACTCAACTGTCTTCAAGTTGAAGCTGAAGGAAAAATCTGAAAGAAACAGAAGGGAGGAAAAAACTTAACAGACTAAGCTCTTGCAAATGTCATTCTTACCTGTGGCATTAACTTTTTGTGGTAGATTTTGGTAGGACTGGGTCCTGAATGAGTATAAGATGGGTGCAATCTCACCCAGTGTTGGTCAGCATTAACATCTGCACAGTTTTGGTCAGTGGTGTGCTGTTTATGTGGAGGGCAGGGTAGCTGTGCCACGGTTAGAGCTGCTGTGACAAAGGCTCAGGGATAATCCCATGAGAATAGGGCTGTACTACTTCCAGTGCCTGCTGGGATCCAGAAGTCAGGTAGCTGCTTTGCTTGAGGATGGCCCCCAAGATGGAAGGTCTGCTGGACCTGGGTTGGTCCTGCAGGGGGACTGCTTGGAGCGCCTTGTGCTGAGCCAGGATGACAGATGATACTGTGCCTCAGAAACAGGGTCACATGAAGGCAGATGCTTAGCTGAGCCTGGCCCTGTGCTAAAGATCTCATCTCTTCCCAGATGCCCAGGTACTTATGGGGTAAGTGTGTGCAGAGGTGGCTCTCTTTTGGGATGGCTGGCACAGCCTTATAGGGCTTGAGCTGCCTCTGTGTTCCACTTACTCCCACTCATCTCTGCCTTCCTGTGTTATCTGAGCTTCATTGAAGATCCCCACTCTCCTCATCCTCCACTCCAGACAACACAGGGTTAACTGAATTTGTTGGACTGACTGAGCCTAAATTTTAGTTTTCTCCTGCAAAAACCAGCTGCAGGAAAAGCTTTGGTAGAGATTGGTCTGACTATGAAAAGAGGTGTCCATCAGAAGGCTAAGAATAAAAGTGCCACCCTAAAATGATAACCCCAGAAAAGACCAAGAAAACAGGAGAAATACATCCACTTAATGATGCCCCGGACTCTCTAGGTGGCAGCCTGCTGGGGCAAGCGCCCTGGATTAATGGAATAACCTCTCACCCCTGGAAACTAGTTTAAATCTTGCCTTAGGGTAATAAAGGAAAATTGCATCTGATGGTGTCAAATTAGTCCCTAGTGGACTTTTCTGCACATCACAAATTCACCACAAATTTCACATAGTTTGTCATGATTGGCAGAATCTGCTGGGGAGAAGTTTAGGATGAGAATAGCTCAGGTTTTTTAGGATGGAAGTCAAGAGTGTTTTTGCAAATGGCTTTAACACTATCGGCCCTTCGCTCTCAGAACAAAGCCTCAGATTCACCCCCACTCCTCAAAGCAAGGGAAACAAATAAAGCACCTGCCATCTCATGACAGAATTAAACCATTATTTTCTCTCTTGTCTCTAGAGCCAAGGTGGTTTGTCAGACACAGATCTAGCCTACACCAGATCCACATCAAAGTCTCATTTGTGAAGATATTTGGGGTTTCCACTGGTCTATAAGAGATAAAAATAATATAATTACCTGCTAGGTTTTAAAATAATCAAACCCTTTAAAAGACAGTGAACTTGGCATAAATAAACTGCAGATTCTCTTGAAACGTGACCATTTCACACATACTATATTGTGTGAAATACCAGTTGGGAGACTCCCTGTTTTAGTCTGCAGGTGTACATCTGCTTCAGGCACAGGCACATATCTACATCTCACACTAGCTCTGTACACACAGAATTTGGGGATAAACAACACAAAAAGCATATCCTGTGCATTAGAATTTTGAAGAAATTATTTCTAAAGAAAGAAAAAGACCCCCTTTAAAGGTTTCAAAGAAGACTTACCAGGGCAGGGGAACAAATGAAAAAAAAAAGAATTCAAAACAGCAGCAGGAAGATGGGGTCTGGATTCATTCTCATAGTTAATGGGATGTCAGGTCTCTCTTCTCTTGGTTCTGGTACCTGAGCAAAACCACCTTTGATGGAGTTGCTGGACAGTGAACTGGGGAATGTAGTGAAAGTCCCTTCATTCAACAGTGTAATTTGAGAAAAAAAGATCTTTTCTCTGGCTGCTGTGAGAAAGAGACAGTGTGCTAGCCCATGGTGTTGGAGTAATAACACTACCTACTGTTGCAGTCTGGTGTTACCATACACTGCTTTGAAAATACCACAGCCCCTATTTGTGTTATTACTGGATGTCCTTACTGCCAGTCGTAGCACTTGTCAAATGGCTGCTTTCCAGATTTATTCACTTTGCTCATATCCTGTTGAAAATCCCTAATAATGGTGTTGAATTGGATATAAACCTGTGCTTAATGTCTTTGAACATGAAACTTAAGCACTTTGCAAACATAGCTGAAATGAGCAGCAGTAACGTGTGAGGTTTTTTTTAAACAACAGGTAGAAACACTACGCCTGTTTTCATGAACAGTCTCTCTTGGCTAAACAGAATTTAGAAACATTAGCTACCCTGTCGTGCTGGTCGTTTTGGGCAAACCCCCCAGGATGGAGATGGCAGTGCCCTGCTGAGAGCCTGGTGCTTCCCTGAGCCCATGATGGGGATGTAGATAGGCAGGAGGATGGCTGCCAGTGAGCCTGCAAGTGTGAATGGGCTAGAAGCCATTACTCTGAAAGTTAGGGTGTTATCTGGGGGTGTGGGAGCCTGAGGACAGCACCAAATCCAGCCCTTGACCTGTTGTGTGCCCCACAGGAATGCAGTTTTCATGGACACCTCTGACAGCATGGCCAACTCAGGGAGCTCTGTTTTGCTGCCTTTTCTACCCATCCTTCTTCCCTAGCCTGCCAGGATGCCCTGTCATGGCATTTTGTGGAGACCTCTCAGCACAGTGTCTGTACCTGCTACAGGGGATGGACACCGAATAATGCAAATTAATAGCATAGTGGAAAGTGTAAATTTAAACTTTTTTCCAGTATAGGCATGTATATTGTAATTTTCTACACAACTAAGGAGCCTGCAAATAAGATAAACCTTAGAAGTTCTATCTGAACAAAAGAATCCTAGTGTCTATACATACCTACATGTTTTCACCTTTGGCCTCTCCATTTGAATGACTAATGTCACAATTTTGCACAAAGCTTTCCTTTAGCATAGTCTGTTGTATTGCAGATCCCTACCTAGCTCTCTAACATGAGCAAGTGCTAACATTTAAGTCTCTTTTCTGGTGGAAGCAAGTAACTGGATCAAACTTTGAATGAACTGAACTTCTGTAGCTCTAAAGGCCATCTACAAAGCTAAGAAGTGCATTATGAAATACTCAGGCTTAAGTCACAGAATCACAGGATTACAGAATAACTTGGGTTGGAAGGGACCTTTAAAGGTTATGTAGACTAACCCTGATGCCTTAAGTTTTTAGCTTTTATATTTTTCAGATCCTGTACTGCATTAGTATATAACTCTGAACTCCATATAGAGTGTTGGTAAGCTCTCTTCACATTTTGGTCAGACAAAACCACCCTTCTAAGCCTGAGAACCAAGAACATCCTCGGCCTCAGGCCCTGAAAAGTATAAACAAAAGTGAATCGGGGAGGAGAGTAAACTGGGGTAGTGACTTCATTACCTGGAGCTGTAATTGGACAATTAACACCTCATATGCAAATAGACCAAGCTCACATTGCCAGGTCATGTCCAGCTTTTTGTTCACCAGTATTCCCAAGTCCTTCTTAGCAGGGTTGCTCCCAATTCGTTCTATTCCCAGCCTGTGTTTCTGTTTGGGAGTGCTTCAACCTAGGTGCAGCACCTGGAACTTGGTTTAGTTGAGCCCCAAGAAATTCCCAGGGGGCCACTCCTCGAGCTTCTCCAGGTCCCACTGGATGGCATTCTGTCATTCAAGTCTCAAATTTGGTGAGGGTGCACTCAATCCCATTGTCTGTGCCATTGATGAAGATATTAAACAGCACTGGTTCCATTATGAGTCCCCGAGGGACACCATCTGCAGCTGGACATTGGAGAAAAAAAGTTGTTTTGTACCTCAACCTTCTTCTTGACAATTGTTACCAGTTTGTCAATCTTGTCCATTTTGGGAGTACGCTTTCTTTGATCTTCCTTTTCTGGTTAACATGTCTGTAGAGGCCCTTCTTGTTATTCCTTGCATCCCATTCCAAGTTCAACCCCAGCTGCACCTAGGTCTCCCTGACCCCATCCCTGCACAACCGAGCAGCATCCCTGTACTTATCCCAGGGTGCCTGTCCCTCCTTCCCCTGCCTGCACATTCGCTTCTTTCCCTTTATTTTGGCCAGCAGGTCTCTACTGAGCCATGGCAGTCCCTTGCCATTCTTGCCCAATTTCTTGTGCATGGGGATCGAGAGCTCTTGCACTCTTGCTCTGACACAAGGTTTCCTTTGTTGCCTCTGTCTCTCACCCATAAGGGTTCAGCCTGCTGCTCTTCAGAGGCAGCTCTTCATGCTCTATCCATTTCTGGAGGTAGAGGGCAAGCCATTCACCCCTCCTTCCTCTCCTGACCTTCCTGAACAGCCTGTAGCTATCAAAAGCCACATTCCGGTCATGGGGTTCATCCCACCAAGTTTCAGTGATGGCAATCAGATCATCGCTTTCTAGTTGCACAGTGCCTTTCACCTTCTCCTCTTTGTCCTAACTTGATACTGGGAAGGTGAGGAAAGGAGAGAAAGGACTAACAGCTGAAATATATTCAAATTGTTTTAAAAATAAGCCTCTTTTCTAAAGTACTCTCTCAGTTCCTGTTTTTCGTAAAAACTAAAATAATCCACAGAGTGCTCTGAATCAAAGCCTCCTATACCATTTGCCACTACTTAGGAGTAAAGTTAACCTGGATTTTGACTTCAGCTCAATTTCATATTCCATATAAACAAAAGAGCAAATGATTCTCAGTCTGTGCAGAGATGAATAGAGACATGTCCTTTCCCTGTCACACATAACCTGCCCCAACCTCTTCAAATTATACTTTCATCAAAAAGTACTGATAGAGGGAAAGGTCATGGGATGTGATGTACAATGGGTAGCTAAGGACAACCAGAGATGATGTCATGGGCAAGATCTGACAGCAGGGGAAGAAGGATACAGATCTACACGTTCATTAGTCATGGTTTCTGTACAAATCTGTGCAGAATTTTTTCCTTCAAAAAAATACATTCCTTAACTATTTTAATTTAAACCAGCACTGTTAGCTAGTAAAAACAGTGAAGTCTCATCTTTTTGCTGTCTACTTGCCAACAGCTTAAATTAGACTTAGAAAATTCTTTCTTCTGTGGATGTCTGGGGCATAAATAACACCATATGTTCAGCAGCAGTTTAAATAAAATATCATTATTACCTTGACAATGACACTACAATTTAGGAGCCACAGCTGCAATCACGATGTGAACACTGAAGTATTCTGCCTAATCTTTATAGAATATTATATTACTTTCTTGCTGCCTTTAAACTGCATTATAAATATAGCATTATATTTGTGAGGGGAAAACCCCATCATCTTCTAGCTTTGTGCTGCTGATATATACAAATCAGAAAATTTAAATGTCATGAGGAACAACCCACAGACTGAAAAACTTGTTCCTAAGAACATATGGACCTCACTGGCCTCAGGAAATATTTGAAGAGTGAACACATATTTCATCAAGATTTTTGAAATCCCAGGGGTGAGGAAGGAATGAAAACATGACAGACTAATTTAAAATGGCAGGTATTGCACTTTTCCTGTTCAACACTGGAAATCAGATACCTAATATTAACAGAAGTAATTATTTTTATTACTCCTATTAAAGAGGCTAACACCTGCCACCTCCCAGATTTCTGAGAAGGGGTTAATTTTTCCCCTCTGCAAAGGTGGTTATATTGCCCTGGCTGGGGGCAAATGCCATTACTTTATAGAGTGGCATCTATTTTATCTTCCCAGGAGACTGTACCTGGAAGAATTTGTTCTGTGCAGAGGGAGAAATAAATTCTTACTGCTGGACCAGAAGCAAAGGCAGCAGCCTCTGAACCCAGCAGGGCCAGACCTTTCATTTGGGGAGGATGGGAAGCAGCTGCCCTGCTGCCTGTTCACACTGAGGATGACCTTCTGTGCTGCAGCCTGGCTGCTGGTGGTGGTGGAGGTCAGGATGCTCGGCACTGCACCATGGGGATCTGCTTTCCCCTTCGCTCTTCTGCTATCCCACAGCTTGACTTTGGGAAAGTCATTCACCTCCCATGTTTCCCTCTGCCCTTTGTGGGGGTTATTTAGATGGCAGGGGACAAACTCCTTTTCTTATTCAGGACTGAGCAGCTTTTAAACCCATTTTCATAAATAAAACTGGACACAGCTTAAAATTGATAACAGGCAGTTGAATTTCTCCTTTTCCTGAGTATATTTTACTGCCTTCTTCAGCCACTTGCCTGCTCATCAGACCCATTTTACTTCCAAAGTTCTGGAATGACACTTTAAACTTTTCATTCCTGCAACTGAAGTGTCATTTTCAATGCTACATATAAC
>WEKY01058524.1:84844-170109 GCA_013390045.1 Picathartes gymnocephalus | reverse complement strand
GTAAAGTAGTATTTATATACAGAGATAAGCTTTTTAACTTTCTGACTATATGCAAAAGTGATTTGGGTAGTCTGACATAAAGTCTGATTCCAAGCAATTTTTGCAGTTGCTGCTGCTATCATAGTCTCTCAGCACAGGCAGGTAGGCATACAGGATAGTGATGAGAAATTTTCTACCAACCCTACACCACAGGATTTCAAAGACATTGCACATGTTTTTCAGGCTGCTGCATGAAGCATTCCCTTGAGAACACAGAGGGCTTGGATTTACTGCTGCTGGCACAGGGTATGTGTTACGCTCTAACTAAATGAGTTTTGCCTATAAATCACATGCAAGTCACCTACTTTTGCCTTTGCAGCAGAGGAATGAGAAGCCTGTCCCTGGTCATGTATGGTTGATTTTTTCTAACAGCATGTAGCTGAAATATTGCGAAGTTGGAACGTTTTACAGAGATGAGTTTGCTGCACTGGCATTTAATGCAGCAAAACACTGTCGCCACTTCCGAATTTCTCAGAGGTTTTCACAAGGTTGGTTTTTCTCAGCTTCAAGGGCACGAGTCATGTTACTGCCGTCAGGGGGAAGAAAGCTTTGGTGACAGAGTCCTCCTCAAGACTGCTCCCTCATCTGGGCTTGTTGTGTGGTCACTGATTTCCTGAGAGAGGCAGTAAACCAATGAGACTTTCACACAAGCTATGTTCTAAGTATATTCCTTCAGCTTTGAGGCCTTTACTGCTGCCAAACCCCACTAAGAGGTGTGTTAAGTGGTATAATGGCACTGAGCTTCACTGGGCACAAACACATTTTCAGCGGTTGTGGAGAAAAGAATCCGCCTTGGTAAAAATGAATGTGTGCTGTGAAAACCCTGGGGATAAGAAATGCGAGCTGTTAAGATACACCAGGCTGGTGCCAGTTTTCAGTATTCTTATTGGTGGCTGGCGCTGTGTCTAGAAGCAGGTCAAAGAGCCAGCCTTCCAAACGCCATGAACAAATGACATTGGTGTCTCTTGCAAGTGGCTTTCTGCCTATATGAGAAGATCTGCACGTGCTGGAAGAAGCAAGAAGAGGCGAAGAAGGAACATGAGAGAAATTAACAGACAAGAAACTTCACTGTGTGCACCAAACTCCAGATTCAGAGACATGAGCCCAACTTCAGCCCTTCTACCAGCACCTATGTTTAACCGTCCTGAGTTCTCAGCCCATACATAAGTAGTAAGGGGAATTAGAAATATGGACTGATAATTACCATTCATAAATAGCACAGTTAATACAGATCTGAGATTTGGTGCCAGATGTCTGTGCTGGCATTGGATGAGGTTTCTCCAGGAACAGAGAGAGCGTCACCACATTGGTATGGCACGGGACCCAAGCAAATGAATCTGGGGGAAGTGGCTCAGTGCAGTGCTGCATTCTGCTGCCCATCTTGTTTCTGGTGTTGTCACTCATGGTGCTGCATGGTGCCATGAGGCACTGAGAGTGTGCTCTGAGGTCATGTAAGGTCATAAGGAGGTCTGGCTGAGTGGTAGTTGCCATTCCCAGGGCAGAGCTGTAGAGGAAACAGCCCTTATTGTTGTCAATGCAAAATCAGTGCAGGACTTTAAACAATCTTTATGGTGGGATGCAGAGGGATTTGTTTCAACCCCCAAATCTTAGTATGTTTTTGTCTTTCCACACCGCTCTATCTCATGTAATGTGGATGCTAGAGGCTTGCAGGCAGCATCTGACCTGTAGGTTTGATCTCTCCTTCCAGGAGAACGTAGACAAATCCAATACAGCATATATCAAAAGAATCCTCTCCTATTTTTTTAGGGAAGACAGGTGTGGACAGGAAGCATGGGCTGTCTGTCTGGCGTTTCCTTCTCTTTCTCCAGTATGCCAAAGACATTGCACTGTGCTCCACACTAGAAATGCACAAAACCGGAGAAGTGAGAGGAATTATTAGAAATTGATGAATAGGAAGGTAGAGATTGCAGATAATTGAAGTGGGGTACTTCTGATCTCACCAGCCTTTATCTGTACATGGTTTATCTAGACTTTTAGTTAGCCAGCCATGGATGCAGAAACCCCAGAGTAGACCCGTGCATCACTACTTTTAATCTAGCAGTATTTATGAAGTCAGCCTTTGTGATGTGTAAGTCACTATGCTACTTCCGACAGCACTCAGCCACTTTTCAATGTCATCCAGGCTAATAAACCTTGACAACCTAATTCTGATTCCCTGAAGGGACAAAATGAAGGTCTCCGTTCTGCACTCCTGGCATATCGGGGTCCAGAGGGTTTATTAATGCCTTGAGTACTGCAGTAATTTTCTTGAGGTTGGCGTTCACCAATACATCAACTCTATCTTCAAGGCTCTTCCTACCAGATCAAGAGATACCAGAAAAACATAATGCAAAATACTGATTAACCTTACTAGTGAATACACTAATTTTGCTAGTATCAATTTGTTGAGTTGATTGTGTTTGCTTATCTTCGCATTGGTTAGGTTTATGCGGCTCTGGCATTGTCCATCCTGTGGTTGCTACCTTGAAAGCATAACTTTAATAGACTTTAAATCATGTGTTCATGTGTCGGAAGAAGGGTTGCACACATTTTGTCCAGATAAAATGTTCATACCTAAATGACCTGGGAGTACTCAGATCTGGTGTTGTCATTGTGGACGCATAGCCAGGCACAGGAGGAGCTTGTAAGGGAGTGGAGGAGAAGGAACTGGTTCCAATTCCAGGCAGACATTGTGGTCAGTGTCTCAGTGCTTCTCACTATGCTGATGCTCTGCTTCATTTTGTCAGGGCTTTTACATTATCTGGGAAAATTCCAGCCTTGCAATCATCCTGTGGCACCCCTTGGGAAAAGAAAAATGACACCAAAGCATAATAAAAATAGCTGCTACTGTATTACATGGTAGTTCTCCCGCAATTAAAACCCACTACCCAGATTCTGGATTCCTCATGGAACAGTAAAGTCCTCAACAGCAGAAAAATAGTTATGTAGATGGGAAGAAAACTCCAGAGATATAAATCTATTTATATCAAAGAACACTTCCCTCATGAATGAGGGCTTTTTGCTGGCTCTGTAATCCAGTCCAAAAACCTTCCAAAGCCTTTGATTGTTTTCTCTGCACATCCTGCTGTAGCATGTTTAAATTCTGCTTTATGATAGCACTGGTCAGCAGGCACATGATTTTATGAGGTGGGTGGCAAGAACACCCAGTGCAAGATGCACTGGTTCTGTACAGGTGATAGAGCACTGGGGTGATGACAGCCCTGGATTTTCTTTCTTAAAATTTATTTCACATATGTTTTCCTTTCTGCTTTAACCAGATGATGATTTCATTGATTTGATTGCTATCTTATGAACCTCGTAACATCTTATATTATCATGAATCATCTCATATCATCTGCCTGCAATGACACAGCCCTCCCATTGAGAAACAAACCGCCAGGTCAATCTGGATGCATGCTGGTGACAGTGGTAAGTGGCTTATTGACAAAGAGCAGAAGAGGATAAAACAGCATGAGTAGAAAACAAGTTTTAGAGTAAAAAGAAGTATTTCCAAGGCTCAGGCAATCATGTGGTCAAAAGTGCCAGAGTTTATTTTGATAGGTATAATTTACTGTCATGACTCAAATCCCAATTTTTGTCAAAGTTTCACAGTCATAGATCCATAGTCTACGTCTTGCTTGAAAAAAAGGTAATATTAGCTGAGATTAAGCCTTCATATTATACATATGGTTGCGAACTAACAACTCCTTGTTCTGTGTTTCAGAATTGTGCATTTTATACATTGTGCAGCTTTCGATTCTTGTGTGATTTTAAACCAGACCTTTTTAATCTCCAAAAAAAGCAAGAGTATATCTTCCAGCCAAGCCTTTTCAATGCAGAACTTATTCTAGTAAAATACCACTAACAGTGATACCATTACATCCTTTCACCCAGAAGGTGAGATTTGCTTTTATTCTGTAGATTTGCAGCAGTGGGTTTGAAGGAGGCCGTGGTGGTTTGCTCATCTCACTATGCTACATTTCAGAATAGTTACACCTTTCATTTTCATGACCAATTAGTGTTAATGTCTGCAGGAAAGTTTGGATGACTGGAGCTAGCCCCCAGGGCACCATATCCCCACCTCAGCTGGTTAAGGTAGTTTAGTGGACTCTTATTAACCTACTCCTCCTGAAGCTAAGGCACACCAGGGAGCAATAACAAGGTGAAAGAGGATGATATTTTGGCAGGTATCCCTGACCTATTTACTTTGGAATAGCCTTAGAAATAGTACTGACCAAATTAGGATAGGTGGGAATAAATTCTACCTTTTACTTAGCACAGGCTGTGTTACTGAAGTTGGTGGGAACAATGCACTCCCAGGAAAAGAGATTTTTTCCAGAAAAAGGAACTTTTTCCAGAAGTCCCATTGTTTCCTTTGTCAGGCCAAAGTGAGCAAAACTGACATGAACAAGTGGCTTCATGAAACACAGCTTTTGCTGGAAAAGCCCAGTTCACAGCCATGAAGTCTGCAGCTGGCTTTCAGATAGCTCTAGTCAGGTCATTGCCATGGGATAGGTGTGTGCCATGAGGCAGTGCCACCCTGGCAGAAGCAGGGATTCAAGGTTTCTTGAAGTTGTACAGTGCTGTGGATCCACAAATCTTGCCGCTGGGAGGGATGAATAATCAAGATAGCCAGTGCAGGAACATACCATCAAGGAGAAATCCTTGTCAGCACTTGCCCATCAACAAAATGGCTCTGTCCCCACTAGCCCTTATATCCTGACTCTTCTTCCCATGATACACAGGGGAGACCAGAGAGCTCCAGTTCCTTCATCCTCTTACAGGCTGGAGTTTCTGATCCACATTTGCTCTTTTTCATTGCTGGCAGGCAGCACAGTTTTGTGTTTCTGAAGATGTAAGAAAGGAGTTGATTCAGCAACGAGCATAGGCCGTGCTGATTTGGCTTTTCTAGTGGCTGTCAGCCATGGGTATTACTCATGCCATACCTTCAGGATCATTTGAATCTGGTAGGAATCCAATCTGCTGCTGAAAGCGGAGGTCTCATGTTGTCCTGTGGGCTCAGTCATTCACTCCCACAGCACTCCCTAGTGCTGTTACTAGCACTAATGCGGGCCTGTGGTGAGCTGGATCAAAGAGGGCACCCCATGGCTAACTAAACTGCCTCACCCACTCCTTTGCCCATGGAAAACTCCAGACTGATATAAGCAAGTATATCTACTACCTCAGAAGTGCTTGATCTATGTCTGTGAGGAGTTTGCTTCCCATAAATGTCTCAGGATAACAAAGGAGGAAATTAAAACGGCAGGAAGGAACTTCGTGCTCCCCAGCAGTCATGGCATTTGGTATGCTTGTTTTCAGATAATCTCCAAATGTCAGAAATGGGGTAAGACAGTTCCATTTCAAAATACTTGTGACTTCACAACACCCCTGTGTACAGGCCAGGAAAGTTACATCTGCTTAGTCCACACTGCATAATGCTATTTCATGCAGTGTTTCAATAGTCCCTGCTATTTGAGAAAACTATACTGGAAATGTCAGGAAACCTGGTTGAAAATATGTACAAGAAACTTTCCAGGGCAGTCTGTGAAAAAGACGGTGCAGTTCAAGTAACATCACACGTTTAAAATTGCAAAAGACACTTTGAAACCATGTGTTGTGTAATGATCATGGTGCTAAATCATGTGTCAAAGCTGAAGGATCTGGTTTCTCTGAAAAGTGCTAATATTTTTTGATGCTTAATAGAAGCTGTGTTTAAAAGAAATGATCAGAAAGTAGAAGTCAGTTTATGAGAGCATTAGTGCTTCAGATGTGGTTTGTCTACTTAGCAGCAAACCCAGCCTGTAGCAAACATATTTTGGACATAAGAAATGAATCCTCTTATCTGTGCCCAAACCTCACATAACCATTTGCCTTGATAGTAAAAGTGACCACTGATTAAATTCCTGCAACAGTGAAGTTGGTAAAAAGTGATGTGTCAGAGAGAGCTCACTGTTTAATGGTTGATGCCTTTCTGTTGGAAATGAGGGCTTACTGCTGCTTCCTGGCGAAATCTGAAATGCATTAGCCATTTCAGTGATTTGAACTTCATCCAAGACTTCCTCATAACAGTTCTTAATAATCTGTCTGCTCTGTCTTGCTCTTGCAATTGCCCCAGAATGTCCCTGCAAATGTGTTGTACCTGATATACCTGGTGTCCAGAAGTCCAACCAGTATTTTGAGCTGATAGTTCGTTAAGAACCTGTCTATGCTATGATGAGATGGACCAATTACTCACCATTTTCATAAGAGGAAAGTTAATTTCCATTCTGAAAAATGGGAACTACTGAAACTCAGTTAGAGACAGAAAGACAAGCAGAGCTGGAATGGCAATTAGTAGCATTGGGACAGAGGGAATTAAGCAGATTTCAGTCAAGACAACCCCAAACTGGGATTCTTTGACCCCTGTAGGGATAAGAAGGAAGACCAGACTGGAAAGGCCAACAGACAAAAGCCATACACACAGCAATCTAGAGACCACTGTCCTTAGTCTTACTATGGGGCCAATAACAGCTCCAGAACTTTTCTAGTACTGAGAAATCATTTATTGAGGTGTAACATATTCCTTGAGTCAACTGAGATTTTCTACATAAAGTTTTAGCTGAGTGTAGGACCTCCATTTTCTTTGTTTCACTTTTGATCTCTAGCAAGTGACACTCAGGACAGCCTCTAAGTAGAGAAACCACATAATCAAATACATAAAAAATAGTTTACAGTCTTAAGTGGATCACAGTGCAGGCAGTAGTGATAGAAATCCCACAATTCTTGCAAGTGAAATTGCAGGATGCACTAATATAGGTACATTGATCCTTATGTTGTTGGGTTTTTTAAACTTACTTGAGATTTCAGAGGAAATTTGGGTTGAAAGCCTAGCGTGTAACTTCAGTCTACTGGCTGACCTGAGATCACTTTAAGCCCCAAGCACTTGCAAAGTGCAGGAATCTCACAGCAGCTTGCAAGGAAGAGGGTTCCTGTAGCCTCACTTAGCATCCTGTTCCTATTAGACCAAATTTCAATGACTGCCGGCACAGCGGTGCTGGGCAATTTCCTTTGTAGCAGAAATTTCAAGGCGCTGTGTTGGAGAATGAACTCCTAGCAATTTTTTTGTCACACACATATTTCCTCAGTCTTCATTGTAGTCTATCACCAAAGCTTAAAAGAGGTCCACAAACAGGTAGATATGCTCCTATCAAAGGCCTACTCTGAGCTAAGTTCAGCTCTTCTAGTGCCAATTCAGCCTCAAAGTATGACAGCACTATAGGCTAGTAAGAGATTATTACTCTATTGTCTCTTTTATCTTACAACATCCAGCTCAACAAAATACATGGAAGTCCTGAAATTTGAATTGTTTGAGGATTTCAGAAATTTTAGAAGTCTTTGACTGTACCAATACCACAGCAATGACTTACCTGTCATTACAGTCCTTTGCAATTGTCAGCATTAAACTGTTATAAACCACAAAGCTTTGGCCATCTGAAGGTCAGTTTTTAGGGAGATATTTGAAAACAACCACCCATTTCTGGCTTGATGGAGTTTTTCTGATTTATGCATCCTTATCTGGGTTGGAGCATGCCTCTCATGCAACTGTTTAAAGGCTACCCCAGAAATCATGGCAATGCAGTCCTGGCACTCTGTTCCAATATTGACATTCAGCATGAGGAAATGTTGTAGTTATTAAAACCTGCTGTATCCACTTGTAATCTCTGTGATCTCCTTAACAAAGCCAAGCTGCCTTCTTCAGATGCCAGTTGCCCTACTATACACCTCACGTCTCAAAATATGCTCTGAGGCTCTGGAATGAAAGCTGGATTAATGTCAACAGCTAGAACAGGTCTGTAGAGTCTGTGTCTTACCATTTGTTAGAAAAAAATTCCTAGACAGAAATATGGAACATAACAAATAGGAAGGAAATGTTGCTAAGTTGGTGGGCTGTAAGCACTTCAGCATAGGCATCTGGAAAGGAACAGGGTCTTTCCCAACACATAATGAAAACAATTCAGGGTAGTGCCACTTTATACTGTACTGTGAGCCACAGGATGTGTTCTTATGAGTCCTAGCACCTCATGTGAGAGGTGTGCACGTCTGGTTGCAGCAATGAGAGGATGGCTTTCTGCAGTGGGTGTTCAAATCCATGCTCAGCTAACCCAGATCCTAGGGAACACCTGCACTCAATTCACTAGGGGTGGCCCATCCTAATACACTCTGAGAAGACATGAGACTCTTAAGATTTACTCTCCACACTTGAAAAACCTATCACATGACCTTTGTTTGAGCAATAGGACACACACAGTCCAAATCAGTGTTTAATATGAGGATCTGGGTTCGGGGACCAAAACAAAGTCAGTAGCCAAAAGTCAAGCTGAAGGTCAGGGGAAGGGCTAGCAACAACAGGCTTCAGTTGTCAGCCAGCCCAGGAGCAACTGCAAGTTCTGGCTGCTCTTTCCAGCCAGCAAACCAGGGTTACATTAGCATGACCCAAAACGGTTGCTTATTCAGTCATTCCTGCCAGGCCTCACTGGCAGGGAGGTCTGGTCCAAACCTAGGACCCAGAAACATGCTCTCAGTTTTCGTTTGAGAAAATAAACAGAGATAGGATTTCAAACTGTGGGTGTTAAACGCCCATGAAGAACTTGCACAGTACAGGTCATCCTCCCTTCTCGGCTTGAAATATTCCACATGAAAATCTGGCAGACCATATCTAAGCAACAAACACATTTGTCCCACTGTGGGATCTATTTTGAGGCAATACTTAAGCAAAGGAGGGCTCAGCCTGAGGAAAACATTTTTTCCCAATCACTGCTAACTTGCAGAAGCAATTTCCAAACATGCGTGATGTTGAACAAAATCTGCTATTAAAGTGAATGTATAAATTCATGGGCATCAATGGAAGCCAATTAAGGGCAGACAGAAAACACATTTGAGTCTCTCCCACATAATTCCCTGTGTTGGAAACAGCATAGAAAGATTAATATCCAATAAAGTTAATATGAAGAAATGCAGAAAGCGATCATCCTTTCAGCTTCTTGCATTTTGTAATTCTCTTATTGCAAAGAGTAATCCTGTCAAATGTCATGTCAGTTTTGTAATTTTTTCTTAATGACAGCATACTTTAACAGCCATTACTAATATCTCTTGGTATGCAAAGCATGACCATGATACAATGCAGGAAAACTTCACAATTCAGAGAGCAAAATGATTACATGCAAACCTCAAAAACCTTTTCCACTTGTGTATAGATTTGTATGAATTAATTTCTTTAGAAGAGGCTTGCAGATTGTGGACAGTATTATATTAATGTGTTCCCCCGAGTGGAAATTGAGTGATGATATCAATTACATCACAGTGCAGCATCTTTAGGAAGCTAAACTAAGTTGATTGATTTAAACTGGAATCATTCCAGATTTGTATAAATATATCTGAGAACAGAACTTAGTACCTATCTTTCCATTAATTAGGGAAGTAGCTCAGGAGGTCTCACTGAAGCTGATGAAATACCTATTTGTTACTTGTGGCACAACTGATTTTTTAGGTTTGCGCAAATTAAAGATGCCACTGAGGTTTGTCATGTACTAAACCCCAAGTTTTAGTAAATGATTCAAAAATTTTTGCACTTCTCATGTGACATTTTGACATGCTGACAGAATGAGCATCATGTCATTTTATAATATTGCAATTTGTAGGAAACTACAAAATAAATTTGCTGCAGTTCTAAATTAAATCTAGTAGCATGAATTCTACATTTATTATAAAGAACAAGTAGTCTTTTTTTTTCAGCTTTTTTCATTAGAGCAAGAATGGATTTATTTAGAATAGGTGGTCACAAGTTTTATAGAAGGTTGTGTATGGATTTACTTGTAGTTCTGGAAATGCCCAATAGAATGGTATTGCAAGCAACAGTACAAAATCCAATTTCTTCAGAAAATGTGTAGTTAGAATATCATATTTTCTCAGGACAATTACATAAGCAAAAATTTTGATGGCAAAGACACACATTCTTTGCTTCCTTTCCCTGCACTCATTACCTCACTATACCTTCCCATCCCACTCTGAAGCCCATGTCTCTCTCAGGTAGGCCAAGGAAAGCTGCTTCTGAGTCCTTACTATAAATCAAGCTACTGTGATGTTATCCCAATTTTAAATAAATCAAAAATTTTAAATAAAATTACTTAACAAGGAAAGAAACCCCCAAAATTTCCACAGACTTGTGGCTGCTTTCACAGAAGCACAGAATGTTCTGAACTGAAAGGGATCCACAAAGAGCATCAGCTCTTAATTGTGAGGATTGAACCCACAAATATTGTCATTATTAGCACCACATTCTAAGCAGCTGAGCTAATCTCAGGGTCTTTCTTCCATAAATTTCTTTTTAAAGACACTGGGAATTCTAGCTAACATTCCAATTTACCCTTTCTCTTTAATTTAATTTCATTTCATTCAATTGTTTCATTTTTAGCTCTTTCCTTTCCTCTTCTTTTTGCTAGACCAGATGAAGGGGTTAAGCAGGCCCTCATACATATTCTGAGATTGAAACACAATCATGTGATAAGAACACAGTATTTTATTCATTGGGATTCCTAGTTCCGTTGCTGAAGAATATGACGAGGTTGTAGAGAAAAGGGGATCTCAAGGGAGGGACAATCTCACAGGAAAGGAAGCCAAGTGCTCTCCCAGACAAATCTTGATTCCATCACAGCAAACTTCCCTGCACAGAGATTGGCAAAACTTTTCCATATCATAATTCATTGCAACAAAGATGGCACATTGGCTTGTAAGATATACAGTCTTTGGGCCTTCTCATATGTATGGAGTCCAAGCACTAATACACAGAAGAGAGTAATCTAAGCCATTCGTCAATAGCTCTCCATATTTTGTCTGGGTTTTTTGGGAAGTATCGTGAGATTTTACTTCCTGGAAGTTTTTTTCCACGTCTATAATTTGGAGGTATTCAGAAAAACACAGTCTAGCTGACAACTACTCTATACATTTCCAATCTATTCTCTGCTGTTTTGCTACTATACCCACCATAGAAAATGTGATTCTCTTTAGTAACGTGACCCTAGTGCTCTCCAACAAATATGAATCCATTCAGCACAGGCAGGGTTCACTTTCCTGTTTCAAAGGTTTTCTAGGCAATTTTCTGAGGTATTCAGAGCAGTGGAAAAGCTCTTACTTTTTCATTTAAATGTCAGTACTTTTTTCAGCATCCAAATATAAACATGGGATTTATTCATATTTTGTGTTAATGCAATTTAATTTGTTAGTTTCTACTTTCTTGACTTATTTGCATAAACTATAATTCTTTAGCTCTCCCTTCTTGCTAGAAATCAGTCTGTCATACAACAAAAAGCTTCCCTGGCAGTTCTGCTTTCTGTTACTTCCAGATATCATTTTAGTTCTTTTCTTGCTGATTCTTCTGGTAAAAAGTATTTCTTCTGTCACATGCAATTTTACTGTTAGTATCTCAAAAACTGTCTCTCAGGATATTCAGTCTGTAAGCATTTGTGGGGAAGAGCTATTTGCTTCCATGAATATTTTTCTTTGCTCTTCTAAACACACACAAGTAACTTCTTGTTCTTAGAATATGGAAAGAACTGATGCCAAGGAATTTCCCCAGAGAAGGGAGCTTTTTCTTGTTTGGCCAGACTTGCAGCACACTCAAATTGATATAAATCCATTCAAGACAATGAATGAATGACATATTGATAATTTGTATGGTGATAATCTAATGCATTTTAGTTTAATTATTTTATAACATAGTGAAGGTTGGTGTTTGTGTCATTTTGATCAGTTCATATATCTCATGTTAATTACCTAAGGAAGAGGGATCCAGACATAAATTTAGAGGCATCAAAACCCCATAGTCTTACAGTTTTTTATCTTGGAAAATATAGGTGAAGGCTGGTTACCACACAAGATTCTTTTCTTCACAACAGTGTTTCTTCTGCCTCAAATTAAAAGATTTATGCTTTGCTTTATTGTTGGCAGAGTCAATCCTTTTCTAAAGGTTTTTTAGGAGGCCTCAATGTCTGAAAAAACCCAGACAATAATGATAATTTATATAAAGCAGAAAACTAAAGGGAAACAGCTCCCAACATTTTAATAGAAAGATTATTAATGATATTCATATAATCTGTTGTTCTTATTGCTGTGAGCATGTTTTTAATCAAACCTGTTTTGTTTTTCTTCACTATTTCACATATAAGATGACAAAAATGGCACACAAAATTGCAGGACAGAACTATGATTTTTCTGAAGTTAGCTTTGCTCTTTTCAGATCTTGTTCTCCAGTTCTGTCAATAAAGGAAGAAACCTCAACAGACTCGAACACAACTTTGCTATCTGTCTGCTGTGGGCTGTGCCAGCATGCTGAGTTTTATGCTTCTCTTAAGGAGCACAGATTCACTAAAAGCAATTATAACCACATAGGAACATTCAAGACAGGCAAAGAAAAGAATGAATTAAAAATGAAAAAACATGGAAAAGTGTCTTGCACAAAAATCAATGGCTAAAGCAACTAGTGTTTTTTAGGAATGAAACTGTGCAGATATTAACCACATCAGATAGTGATGAAAGGACAGCAAGGGACATTGCCATACAGATGATGTGGAAAGGAGTCCAGCCAAATGATGTTTTCTGGATGAAGCCAGCAGCAAACACAATCGTGCTGTGCTGTTCTGTGCTGTGCTGTGACAACCTGTCACCCTTGTTGCACATTTATTTTTTGTTCTCTTTAATTGCAAACTAGGATGACTCAGCACATCCAACCTTCTTGATTCGCTTTAGGCATTTGGTACTTCTTGGGAGCTGAGTTTGACTATATGCCCAAGACTACCCAGGTAACATGGGTCAAAGTGGAAATCTGGACACAGGTGAGGAAACATGGTGAGGAAACAGAGGCCTTTCCTTCCTTTTGACATCAATGAGGGTGTCATGCAATATCTGGGTCCTTCCAGAAGTGGATGTTTGAACATTCTATCATGAGAGGATGGACTGGAAATACTCCAGTGCCTGCTGCAGTTGTGAAAAGGGAAACTCTCTGAGAAGGGTATGTATCCTAAGAAAATCAGGAAGCCCAGAGAGCCCAGGTAACTCATGGTCTAAGAGATTCTGGGATCCACAGGCTGGACATTGCTTTGCCTTTCTTCACCCAAAGATGAGAAAATGCCTACATGAACCAGGTCTGTGCAAAACAATGTCTTTAGCCATTCCCTCTCATGACAGCTGGAAGTGGTAGGTCATCCTCACCCTCTCCAGAGAATGTGCAGTGTGTGATGGCATTCAGGAAATGTGAGAATCATTGAATATTCTCCTGCCCTGAGAAGGCTCTCACTCTCCTTTCCATCATCAAAGAAAAGGCTCTAAACTGCACAGGTACACTCACAGTAGTTCCTTCTTACCCTGTTCATGAATATTTAATTACTAAACTGAAAACTCAAACTGTTGCCAGCTAAATGATGCATTCCCTCCATTAGTTCTCCCCCACCAAAAAAAAAAAAAAAAAAAAAAAAAAAAAAAAGAGAGAGAGCGAGAGAATTGTAGGAACGAAACAGAAGTGGTGTCATCCCTTTTTTTCAAGTAGAGCAAGAAATGAGACCCAAAAGGATACCTGTGCCACAGTGGCGCTGAGAAGAGAGTTTAGCTTGGAGACAGAACATTTAAAGTAATCTCCCGCTTTCCACATTTCATGGTAGTTGCAATGGACACATCTGTGTGGAACAAACTGTCTTGTCCCAATTCCCTGCTGACCTCCCTTATTCCTTTGTAGCAGTACACCAGTGGAGCCTGGGAGCTTCACTTCAGGCTATCAGCTGTGAGTAGCAGGAAATATCAACATAAAAACCCTGACAGGCAGCATGCAGACCAAATAGACTTGAAGATTCAATCTTTGGTTTCATTAAGGTTCACTTACCCTTCTGTTAGATAACAAGCTTTTAAGTCTTAGGCTGATCAGTGGAAATATCTTTTGTCAAAGACAATGAGAAACAGAAGACTTATGGAAATACTTATATTTGTATAGATCTCTTTTTAAATGGAAATGTGCTTGCAGTACTAGGAAGACAACAATAGCTTTTGTGGCAGCTGGAAATTCATCAAATAGCACTTAGGGCTTTTAAAATTAATAAAACTTCTCCTTAGACACTACACATAAAAGCCTAGCTCCTAGAATTCTGTGGGAGTTTCATCATCAGTTCTAGTGGAGTCTGTATTTCAATGCACAAGTATGAAGTCATAGAAACCAGAGATGGAAAAAGCTGCTTAATCATTCAGACCAGACACAGAACTATGGGGATTTTTTCCTTATTATTTTTGTCCTCATAGACTTGTTTGGTGTCTGAGAACATATTGCAGACTCTTTTTCTTCTGCACCCTTCCTTCCTTCCTTCCTTCCTTCCTTCCTTCCTTCCTTCCTTCCTGCCTGCTTGCCTTCCTTCCTTCCTTCCTGCCTTCCTGCCTGCCTTCCTGCCTGCCTTCCTGCCTTCCTGCCTTCCCGCCTGCCTTCCCGCCTTCCTGCCTTCCCTCCTGCCTTCCTTCCCTCCCTCCTGCCTTCCCTCCTGCCTTCCCACCTTCCTGCCTTCCCTCCTGCCTTCCTTCCCTCCCTCCTGCCTTCCTGCCTCCCTCCTACCCACCCCCCCCTAGGATGCTTTCCAGTGATAATGTACAGAACAAAATCCCTGCCAACTGACAACACACAGCAGCCTCCAGTAGTCCAGGTTTGGCCACTATGACTTTGATCTGCCCCATGCCAGTTCAGTGTCATACCCTACCTGTATGTAATGTACCTTCTCCATCTTTTTTAGGTTTTATGCATCTAATTTTTCACATGGTCTAAAGTAAACTCTGTTAAAGCATACCTCAACCTTAACAATCAGGATGCATAAGGAAAAGGAAAATAAAAATGTTCTCTAGTTGGGAGGAGAATGATGCCTACTCATAAAATATTGTTTGAAAGCTTAGCAGATTTGGTCTATATGATTTAAACTGATATCTACAAGCAGTCAGGTTTCCTAAAAGGGGTGGGTAAGTTACAGAGGGAGCGGGCATGAAAGTGAGTATATTTTTATTCATATCTTGGCAACTCTGTGGAGCAATACAGGAGATCTTCTGAAGATAGTTGAGCAGGTGCTCGAGTAAGGTTAAAGAAGGTGGAGCAAAGTGCCAGGTATATAAAGTTATTAAAGTAGCAGATCACCTGCAGAGATATTTTCAGAACTGTCAGGGGCCCTCACACGTTTTGATCATGGGCAGGTCTGTCACTAGTTCTACTCTGTCCTCATATTGTGTCCCTCTTGCTTCCAGTTTTTAAACTTGGTGGTGTTTCATTAGCTCTGTGGGTTAGCATGCAAGGTATGTGTGGTATCCGCAATATCGATGTCTGCACAAGGACTAAATCCCTAGCTTCTCTTTACTGCCAACACATTAAATAAAAAAACCCTCAAACCAACAAAGAAAAAAACCACTTTTTTGGGGTGTGATTAACAGATCTACTTTAAAATTCTGCTTCAGGAAGACATGATAAGTGCCTTCCAGGAGCCTCTTCCTCTACCTCTCTGAAGGAAAAGTTGGGTGACCAGCTCAGATGTACATCTACACTGCTGGCACACACATGAAACAAGAGGAAGCCCAACTAGGTAACTGTTAAGACATCTATATACCAAGGGAGGTGCTAAAATCAAGTTTTACAAACCAGAAGTGAGCTAAAAGCTAGAAATTGATGTATTTGTTCTAGACATTCAAATGTGAAAATTGCACCTTTCAAGACTGCAGTGAAGAAATGCATTAATCTTTTCACTGTATTTTAGTTTTTCTAAGACAAAATCCTGTAGTTTTATCCCTATAGGGCTACATCCTATATTTGCAGATCAAGACTTAAGGATCTAGTGATCAGGAAATCTGTAAAATCTTAGATAAGATCTAGAAGATGCAAACCATATGTTTGTCTTGCCCATCAAATCCTGGAATTAAACTCATCTGTAGATCTGTGTTTTATCCACTGCCATATGGGAGGGGTATATTGTACAAAATATAGAAGAAAATACAGGTCCAGGTAGAGATGAAAAGTGCCTGGTAAGAGCACTTGGCCTTGGAGAAGGAATGCATTCATGAACATATCTCTTGCTCTCTATGGTGGATATGTGCATTTTGTATACACTTATCTAAGGGCCTGAACCACAGCCTAGTGTCAATAATTTCCCAGTTTTACTCTCTTCTAGTGAACCGTTTTATTCTATGGAGCTTTATAATTTCATGTGTGCTTGTTGGAGAGGCAGATCACATTCTCCATAGCTTCCTGTATGTGAAAAAATGGCATAGCACTTAATGTAAAATACTACTTGTCAAGAACTGCATAGCAAATCACACATGATCTCTTGATGTCTCCCCTTCCCAATTAAAAACCTACCTTTAAGAAATGTGGCAATAAGCAGAGGCACATGGGCTGTTTGGCAGTCTGCCTGAAAATCCCTACAGCCAGTGAATAATGATTACACTACAGAACATCTGCTATCCTGAAATAGACTGTACTGTCTCCTGAACCTGCTATTGTGTCTTTGGACACAACATGGTGGAGGTGCATGTATTTTTTCTTCTGGTCACAGTGAGGAGCCAGATTTTCATTTAAATTAAAGATGTGATTAAACAAAGTCCAATAATACATAATGTTAGCAAAATATTAACATACGTAAAGTATTTTGCTTCAGATTTTTCTATATGAAAGGTAAGTATTTTGCTATAAAACTAGAACAGTTCTAACAGAAAAATATTTTCCAGAGGTCTTCTATAAAAAATTCAACATTGATTGAAATTAATGGCTGACATCTCAAAATAAAAATTTCAGGCAAGTTAATAAACACAGGGAGCTGTCAGGGCAGGTCAAGACATTGCAAGCACTCTTTCTCCAGCACAACAGGAAAAGTATTTTCATTTTCATCAAGGACTTAGTTGATAAATCAAAAGCCAATCCTACCTCTCTTTACAGGCAGAGAAGAGACATCCAGAGAAAGTGCTGAAGGGTCATGAGGAACAAAAATGCCTCCAGAAGGCTGCGTGGAAAGACCAAGCCAGAAAGAGTTGGAGCAATTATGAGTTTGAGAGAATGAAGAAAATAACTGCTTTCCTACTTTTTGTTTGTTTGTTTGTATGTTTTGAAGCCATGGTGCATCTCTCTTAGCAATGAATAGGCACTCACCACCTTGATATGGGTACCACTATTTCACCAAACGAGATCTGCTTGTATTGTCTAACATTTATGGACAGTGGTGCTTGTTTTTCCCCTCTGTATTTCCCAATGACATGATTCTCAGCCACTTAGATTTTCTTTGTCTACTGAGCAAGGGAAATATAAAGGATTTGCAATTCTTAGGACTTTGAAATGAATATCATATTGTCAACTATGTGGGACTTCAGGAATTTTACTTATGGACAGCTAATTCCAATCTTTGCTGGGGTTTTGGCAACCAAGTAGAATTTAAGAGGCAAAAGTTTACACATTAGGAACTTTTCAGTAGCGGAGCAGCACTAACAGAAATGCCAGTTCAAATCTCCCATATGCTAAGTGGCTCAGGATATAAACCTGAACATAACACAAGTAAAAATAAACGGCTAAACTAGGAAAAAGTTTCAGAAATTTTGGAATTTGTGGATTAAGCTTTACTCAGAAATCCTAAGGAGGAAAAAATAAACATGTATTCTGAGCAAGGCTTCATTTTTGTTTGCTTCCCAATGCCTTAGGAAGTGTGTTAATTTTAGTCAGGTTATCACAACTAGAAAAGATGTATGAAGGTGAAAAGGATCTCTGATGTATTGTGATAATGATTAGGATGTGAGTCTGAAATTTTTTATGCATTAGCTGCATCTTTTTCACTGGCAACACGAAGGTCAGAATATGTAAAATTAGGCATAGCTGTAGACATTGCCTGGATCAAAGTTACAAAGTAAGCAGACAGCTCTGGAATCGTGGATCCAACTATTCACTTGGATAATTTTTAACTACATTAATTTCTTTGTGATTTTTATAAACAAAAATGTTCACCTGATCTTTCAGGGCAGGACTGTAGCCTTCAAGAAATTGTTGAGTTTTTGTAAGTCAATAAAGAGAGTTACATATTTCTTCATTTATTACAAATATTGAAGAAGCTGAAATGATAGTCCTAACTTTAATACATGAAATGAAATTTATCCTCTGACACACAAGCTAAGGCTAAAGTAAAAAAGCATGTAAAATGGTAGAACTGTTTATAGTTTTCTGATTGTTTTCCTTATGAGGAAATTTGCTTATTGCAATTGTTTTCTCTTAGCATCATCCTCTTATTATATATCAACCTTGGTTCAGGCATTTTGATACTATTGTCCCACATCAAACTAAACATTACTTGGCAACAGGCAAGGACAAACAGATAGGCTTACAATTTGTTTTTATAATTAGCTACTGTGTCAGTGTGAAAGCTAGGATACATGTCCAAGGTATATGATCATGAAGTGCCATGCAAGGCTACCTGCTAGTCTCATTCTCAGCATTAACCATCATGAACAAATGGGTACATAGCAGTGCATAATCTTGGGCTGGGCAAGGGCTATTTCAATGGTTAAAATGTCTCATTACTGAAGCTGCTTCTACACATTTAAGAGGAGATGGACCATGGCAGATCATCACAGAAAGTTAGAACCATCCCACCTATTTCAGATCATTGGCAATGCTGCTTAAGTTACGGGCAGAGACTTGTTAAATTTCTTTTTCTGTCAGTAGAGAGAGAAAAGTTCATTGCCATAGGCAGATGTCTAAAGTTAGGGGGGATGAGTGAAAGCACAGCTGTTTCCAGGCATAGGCAAGGTGGCATGTATTGCCTTCACGTCTTTCCACATATATCTCCATAGAAGGGTAGTTCACATAACGTGTAATTGAGATGGTGCTGCTACAATTCAGACTCCCCCCTCCCTCCCCACCCGCAATGAATAGATTTTACCCCTAATACAAGAAATTCAAAATTTATGGGTTACATGCGGATCATCTCCTTAAAGCACTTCCTTTTGTAGACTGAAAATTATACTCGAGTGGTCTTCATGCATGGTAAAAGGAATTGTCTGGGCAAAGAGGAGACATGACAGTGCTGGGCACAGATATGATGGCATCAAATGAGCTGCTCAGTGGTACAGCTGCTGTGAAATGCCACTCAGGGTTCTGGTACAAAAGGAATTTTAGGACCTTCGGGACTTTCTTAGGACCCTGCCAGCCCACCCAAGAAATTCACCACTAAATAATACATCTGCTTAAGCTATGTGAAGCTACACTGCAGTTTTTAAATATGTTTCTATTTGCTAAACACATTCTGTTTGATAGGGGAATGTGCTGTGGTGGGTTATTCGACAATGTTGATTTCTCATGCTTTGCAAGACCTTGGGAAGTAATGAAAACACATTTAGACAGTATATGTATAGATAAGTTTGTACATATATATAATGCAAAAACTGTATTTTGGACTTGATAATTTTTGTGGGTGGAATTTCTGTTCTCATCTAACAGAGTAGAGTATTAAGCAGTGTGATTGATACATCAGGACACATCAGAGAACCAGAACCACATTGTTCAACTTCACGTCTAGAAAAATTAGAGATTAGTTTTATATTTTGAGTGCACTTTGACCAAGTGATTGTGTAGATGTTTTACCCTGAACACTTTCTTCAAAATGTTTAATACTTTTCCTTGTGAGGGTCTTGTTTGTATTTATACATTTGTTCTTTACCATGAATGCATCCGGTCAATATTTTCCTGATGGCAGAACCTCTCTGTGTAATGTGTGCATTTGTTTTCTTGAAAATGCAATGAATTGGAGACATTTTCAGTAAAACAAAGAAGTGTTCTGCAAATTCTCTTAATTCTTGACAGCTCTGCCCCAAGGACAGGACAATTGGGCTCCCAACCTTGGGCAATTGTTTTTGTCTGAGAACAGTGAACCATCAGAAACTCCTGTTAGTGCTCAGGAAATGTGTTGATTTCTATAAAAAATCTGCAGGATAGAGAAAGGCATGATTTGGGCTTAACCATTATTTGGTCCAGTATTAATCACACACTAAAGGAAATCTTGTGCCATTCTCCTCATCTTGTTTTCCTAAAAAGCAGGAAAACTGTTTCTTTATTGACTGTATCCGCAAATATCTTTTTAATACCTCCAGACTACTGGCTTGAAGTTTCAGAACATTCACTCAGTCATTTTGATTCACAGCATGATGGAGATAAGAGGTAAGGTGTTTAAATACTTCAGTGATAACAGGAGATTTGCAGAGAATCCAGATCTATTTCACTGGGCTCAACAGAAAGCAGAGCATTTTCCTGGAGCTTAGAAAAGGTCTATATATACTGTGCAATTGTGTGTCAAAACAGACACGTCTGTGTTGCAAGCTGATTCAGGTTACTTGGCTGTTTCTCTAACCAGACTCTTGTAGCTCCATATCTTCTATTTCTCTGGTCTAAAGCAGCCATAATTTGCAAGCATGGATTTACCACAGAGGTGAGAAGAGACAGCTTTATTTCTCTGAGCCATCAGTCTGGGCAATATGTGCCCCTGTATTACATACAGCAGCTGTGGCCACACAGTTGTGCAGCTTCTCCGTTCAGTTCAGAGCTTCAGCTACCTCTGTCTTAAAAGCATTTCCCCTCCAGGACCTTCACCCCAGCTGCCTCTGTGGGTAAGATCTGAACAATAAAATGAAGACAACTTCCAGCTAGTTTCTATATACTCCTGTCCTTCCTTGCAGAAGGGATTTGGGTAATTTTAAAGAGTGCCATAAAAAAAAATGTCATGGTAAGCATTTTTCTTTTCCTCCTAAATGGCTGTAAAGGGAAGCAAAAATGGGCAGCTCAGGGACTGATACATGCTGTGTTGAATGACTACAGTTTTATGACCTTAAGAAACTTGGAATATTTATGGCAGTGCATACTGGCCTGAAAATCAGAGTTACTCTTAGGGTAATATGAATTGGTTAAATTTTTAATATTGAAAATTTGGTCTCAAAAATGTGAGGGCCGGTTACTGTAAAGAAATACACCTCTTCCAAAGCAAGCATTGTTCCTATTCTTACAGTATAGAATCACCACAGGCAGACATCATCGTGTCTATGCTTAATGTGTGCTAGAAGGAAAAATGAAAAAAATCCTACCTATGCCTGAAGAACCAAGGATATAGGCAGACATACTTCTATTCAACTATGTAGAATAGTTTAGCAGTTTGTTGCCCTGTCAGTTTGTTACCACAAACCCACCAGAGCTTATTGCCACATTCCTCTCTGGAATGACCTGAGTATTAAACAGAAATAGAGTCAGTCCAAAATATATTTTAAAAGCAGACTTTTCAATGCCTAGGATAAATTTATCCTCTGGTGCTCTTTTTTACTTCATTAATTTCACTATATTCATGACAAATGGGAAAAGGCAACAGAAAAGTGGCAAAATACATGGAGCTTTTACAAAATAAGATGCTGCCCTGTACCTCTATTTGAATAGAACTGGTCCATAATGCCAGCTTGGCAGCCTTGGGCTATTCCAAAACGTCTAGACTTTCTTATTAAAGATATTCAATTTTCTGGCTTTTGCCAAGATTAACAAAAACATCAAAACTTGCATAAAATGACAAATGGATGCAGTAGAGGAGGGAAACTAAAAACAAACTCCATACCCAAACCCCAAAAATTTACAACAGTGCTCAGCAAAATAATTGAAATTCTTAAGAACAGATGTTAACTTCAAATTCACAGGCACAGATCAATGTTTCAAAGAGTAAGGAAGTTTATCGTTTAAAGATCGTGTTGGAATTCAGGAACCGAGCAACTACAAGCAGAAGAGATGCTATATTGGGATTTGGTGAGGCTATATGCCTGGATTCATAGATGGCAACTCCTATGTACCCATTAAATGTTCTTTAAAATGTTACAGGCTGCATAGGACATTCAGAGTCATTTTCTGTGGTCATAGGCAAACAGCACAACTAGTTTGCTGGCATTTCAGATTTTCTGCATCTTGTTTTAAATTCTTTAGATTCACTGTACTATATAAAAATGTGATAGTTTGCATATAGGGAGTTGTGGTTTTGTTCAGGTCTGTGGTTTTTGCATCCTGGAAGTCTTGTTTTGAGACCAAATCTGGTCATTCCAAATTGATTACACAAAAGCTATAGAGTAGGTTATAATTTCCATGGTGTGTGTAATATGTGGTGTAGCTGATTGGGCACTCAGAAATTGTGGTAGACCCTCCAGCTTGCTAACTTCCTAACTCAGCAGATCACAAGCTTTTATATACATATATGTCCCATAACAAGGATGGTGATGTTATTACTGTAGGTCTAATTAGATATCCTTTAATGTTGCTGTCACTAAAAAGTCTTAGGGATGCATTTGATCCGGATTTGGTTCTTTTCCAGATTTGTTTAAAAGGAAATAATTATTCTCTAGCTCCACCACAATTTAAAAAATAACACTAAATACTTGCAGGGCATTGCAGACTGAAGGGAATTAAAATAAAACCTCATCAGGAAAAGGAAACTTACAGCAAGTTGCAAAAAATAAAACCAAAACCCTGCATGAGTAATTGGATCCCAAAACGTAATGAAGTGTTGGCTGAATGTTGTGCTACATACCAAATACTCCCTTTAACAGGATGAAATCTGAAAATAGTGGAAACATAGATCAGAGTTTCATCTCAGAAAAAGCGGAGATAGAAAATATTATTTATACACTGGTAATATAATAATTTGAGTTGGACAATTTTTGATTGAAATATAGCCTCTCACAAAAAATAAAGTAAAATAGTAGATGAGTTTGTTTGTAGTCACTGGATCTATTGGTAATAGATATTCAGTTTGTCATAGCTCTGGAAAAAAAGTCAAAGATGGGACACTGCATGAGTGCACTTGAAAGAGATTTCCCTCTCCTTTTCCTCTTTCCAGCTCTGGAGTTTCCCATGCTGTGTAGGACAAGGATGGATCAGACAGAAAGTGAAACTGGACAAGATTGCTGCAGCCCAAGCCTCCCAAGGTATCAGCAGAAAAGCCACCAAGAGCTTAACACAGCACAAAAGTTACTTGACTAACCCTGATGCAAGAGAGGGATGCTGAAAGAAAAGCAAGGTTTTAAGTCTCAGCTCGGTAAGTGAGAAGCAGTTGCAGGTGTGAAAAAGAAGGAGGAAGTGATGCATTCTGCTCAGGAATCACTTCCACACCTATATTCCAGCGTACATGGTAATACACCAGTACCATGCAACTCTATTGTCCTCTCTGTAAACAGGAACTTCAGTACCTTATGTCTGTGCCTAGAGACAGAAACAGACACAAACTTAGGAAGAAATACCTGGTTTAGATCCAGGTTTGCTTTACAAGGTCCTAAAATTCACTGAGGCGTGAAACTTCACTGAATTAATAGGCTGTCATTTAAAGCTTGAACTGCATTTTCCAAATTGACACAAACACCAAGTCAGAAGAATCTGAGTTTCTCCTCATTGTCTATTCTCGTGACAAGTTAGTCATATTAGATTCTTTGATTCTGTGTAGTTGCAACCATCCCAGGAAGAGGATTCTTGCCATGCCCTTTGCTTAAATGTGGCACATTAAAATCTTCCCACTTAAGTCATTAGATCTCCTCTGAATTTTACTGGCAGGCTATGTGGCAGCAATGCTTCTTTTCAGCAAAGAATAAAAGCAAGTGAACTTCTTCCTGCACATTGCAGGCCTTATTTCTTTTAGAGAAACTGCCCTTGGTTTGATAATTTTGAGTTTAAACTTGCTATGATCAGCAGAGTTCAGATGTATAGGCATTGTCAGACATCCAGGGCTCAAATCTCCTAAACATATGGGAGCATCCTTCCTTTTCCCCTGCCCTTATCATAAAGGTATTCATGCTGTGGTTCAGAAATGTCTGATTCTCTTGAAGGTCCTATTCTTATCTGCCAGTCTTTTGTAGCAGATGTCCTCTCTCAGACATGATAAGGTCTCTGAAGTGACACTTAGCATCTGTGTATGAGCAACTGAATCAAACACATTAAGATATTTATCACAGGATTTTCAAGTGTTTTGTCACTCATCTCCTACTAAAAAGTTTTGGAGATTGATGTGGATCATTATCATCATTAGCAACCTAAATAACTGGTCTTAATACTCTAACCTGTCACCATACAGCCATTGAATGTCTTGCATAATGCCTGGCACATGTCTACGAGGTAGCTGGCCAGACACCAGAAAAGGTGCAGAAGATTATCTATGGACAGGATAAACCACAGGACTGGAAAACCAGCACACAGGTGACTATGCTTAGAAGACAGTTTTATTGCCATATAAAAGCATTATAAACATCCATTAGTAATATCAGCCTGTAATCACAGAATTAAAGAATTATATATAAACTTGACTGTTTTTCAATTAACAAACTTGAAAGTTTTAAACATATTTTTAATATATTCTCACTGGCTACCAAGGCTCTAGCTCTGCAGTGTTTCTTCCTCACCATTTCTCATAGATGCAAGTTTCCTTTGTGTAGGATGGGGTGATACCTTGAAGGTACAGGCATCTTTTGAAGAGGCTGAATGAAGAAACTGATCCTGAGTACTGTCCCTGATTTCTGCCACCCTGACCTGCCTGCCTTGGCCCCAGGGATGTCAAACAGGCTGGGAGCATAAGCCAGGCTTCAATCCCCTTAGAAACATGTGAGAACAGTTGAAGAAAGAAAGAAACAAATAACAGTCCACAAAATCAGAGCAGAACCCCTTCTCTTTTGTTCTTACAAGACACTTTTACCCTGGAAAAATGGAGCCATTTATTCCACAGGAGTTCTATAAAGCAAGCAAAGTACAGCACTTGAACAGATAGATCCTTGCATGAGTGAGAGACATGCCTTGTTTCTTCACCTTGTCCCTTGAAATCAGATTTTACCCCACAGTGTGGCTGACAGGTTGTTCAGTGCATTAGAAAGCGAGGGCCAGCCTGTGTAGCAGTATTTCCTACCATCACTGCTGCTCAATCCGTTTCCCTCAGATGAGGATGCCTGGACAGAAGAAGGAAGCTCTGTGAGTTTTCTCTCTGTAATAGGCAGAGCAGTTTCCCCCTCCAATGAGTCCATTTTCCCAGCTGGCATAAAGTCACTGACTTTGCTGGAACTCACCCAATGTAACACAGATGAAGAGCTGGGCCAAAATAGAGTCACAAACATCCAGATGAGTAAATACTTTAAAATTTTTGTACGTAAGGGAGAGAAACTGAGGAGAGAGAGGTTTAGCTGTGCTCCAAGCATTGAATGTGTGGATAAGTGAGAGTCACTATTAGGCATCCATCCATACCTTTCAGGCTGTGAATAGGGTGTCCCTCACCTCTGGGTTTTCTTCTCTCTTTTCTCCTCCCCCCACCACAACATGTTTGGCATTTGGAAGTTTTGAAGTAATTTCCTCCTTTGGCCTCACCTGGGATCTTTGCTGTCCCAGAACCTCCTCCTGACCTCAGTGTTGTGTTTTCATTTAAAGTCGGGGATGTCTATAAATGTCAGCAGTACAGGGCAATTAGAACTTTGAAAAGGTCTGTAACATAAACCAGCATTATAGTGAAATGGATACCGCCTTAAGCTGCCTGAAATTCACTTGCTGTTGGAAAGACAATATCCTGCCATTCTCCCATGGTGGCCTTCAATTGAGCACATTTGGCTGAGGGTTGACCCATTATTAGGATAAGTCTCTGCATGGCTTGAAACAATGAAGAAACACAGCGAGAGAGAAGCCAGCAAATTGGGCTGGTAGTTAGCCAGCACTAAGCAGAAATGTGACACTGGATTAGGTCTTAATAACTGTCTGTGGTGCTATCTGTGAAATCCAATGCTCTCCTTGTTTCCCTGCATTGCAGGCAGAAGCATGTGGTTAGATGTTGAATGAAACCCCCCTTCTTTTTTTTTCTTTTTTTTTTTTTGACTAATAACCTCTAAAACATACCTTTTGTAACTCTAAAAATAAACATTCATCGCAATAGCAATTTTGCTCCTTAGTACGTTGCCTTTTTCTCATATGTCATCACATTATGTTAATTTATGGTGCTTCTGGGTACCTCTGTCCTTGTCCCTCCAGTGCATATGTGGTGCTATCCCTAGCTGCTCCAAGTTGCTATTTATAAACTCTAATTCTGTCTTTACATCAGCTCCATTAAAGCCGTTCGAATACCCTCAAAACTCAACACATTCTCTCACCATGAAGGGAAAGGAGAAGAATTTTCTGCACAAAATATGTTCTGAATCCATCAAAACTATGTTTCCTTTCTTTCATGATGCAAAATAATGTAAAAGCAATATGGTAACACTCCCTGAACAACTGGGAGTATGTGTTTAAGTCAAGCAGGACAAAAAGAAAAAGACGAAAGCTCCAAAGAGACCTATTGAATGGATTTCTAAGCAAATACCTATATTTCTGCAGAGGGACTTCATGGAACCTGTCTCTCTGCTCCTAAGCCAACATTTCATGTTATTGCACTTTGCTATATACAAAAAGTCCATACAGGCAGAATTTTGCCAATTTTTTGACAGGGAATTTTGAAAAAAGATTTCTCTGAATTATAAATGTTTGGATTCATGCACTGCATTTTTTTCCTCCTTAAACCTAGTATGGAAACACAGAGCCATGAAACATGCCTGTGAATATAATCATGCTTTACTGCAACTCCTTGGAATTCAGTCAGTTCACTGATCCTGCCTACTACCTAATAGATAGGAATGTTCTTTTATGGTACCTCGACTTTTCTCAAAGGTGCCACACTGCACATTCACCTATACGCATTTAATCACAATCAGGTTGAGGTGTTCTGATGAAGAACCTTGAGGAGATTCCCAGCAGACTTTGGGTCAGGTTGTGAAGGTTTCTGAAAGGATGCTGCAGCAAAATGGTAGGAGTTCAGCAGAGCCACCACACCCAACAGGGACTGTCTTATACTGGCTGCTGAGCATTGTGCTGTGCTGTCCCACGAGCATCCCTGGCCTCATGCTGCCAGGATGTGCACATTGAAAAAAGCAGGTACATAGATTAGTTGTAAAGACTGATTTCAGAGCACGTCTCAATTTCCTAGTCAGTATGATGCCATTTTAACATCTGTAATAAAACTAGTCCTCTATATGAGATACACAAACAGGTCATGGCCTCTGAAACTGTCAGAGGTGTCAAGGGAAAACCAAAGTATGAGGTTGATGCTGGAAAGAATGTGTAATTTACTACACAATGGTCAGTGCTAGTTCTTTTTCCAAGCAGAACTAACTCCCTAGAAGCAAATCTTTGTGGCTCCATAGGGTATAATATGGCTGTTCCAGGACATTTCTAGTCACCCTGAGATGTTTTGCAAACAGCATGGTGTGCAAGCTTTATCTCTGAGCTTAGCAGTCCTGTGATGAAACTTAAAGCATGCATGGTCCCAAGTAAATATGTTGCTTACACAGGAAGCATGCCTGCACAGCAAGCAGTATAGTGCTGTGTACCTCATCTCCATGAGGGTCAAGTCTGCCTTTGGGAAACAGGCAGGAACGCAAAAAGACTATTAAATTTGTCTAAAAATCTGTTGTCAGCTGAAGAGAGAGAGGTATATGACATCTGGAACAGGAAGACTTTAAAACAGGGGAATGGATAGCTTTTATATATATATAAATTTTTTCCTGATATAAAGAATAAGAAAGCCTTTATTTTTATGTACTCTTGAAGTTATATAACCTACCCACTCCAATCTCTAGCCTTCACAATACTTGAGTTATATTCCACTATGGAAGATAGAACTCCTGTGTTATATCACCCACTAACAGTTTTTAGTGATGAGGGAACACAGGAACTATGCCGTTATTGACTGCAAACTCTTTTTCAACTCTTGTTGCACAGCTATCCAAAAGTCCAATCTCTGACTCTGTAAAGGCCCACATCTCCCAAACTATACAGATATTTATGGTTCACAGGTCTTTTTCAATGAATTTCAGAGCCTGGATACCAAAAGTTGAATGATCCTCATGCTGTGAGTCATGCTCTGCAGGAAATATAACACTGCCAAAATCCTACTCTGATGCTAGTTCTAGATGCAATTCTTTTCTGAACACACTCAGCAGGATACCTCGAGTGAAGGATAGTTTCTATGTGTAACAAAAGTAAAAGCATAGAGGAATAATTTCTTTTTGTAAGGGCTCAGGAGAATCTGGTCCCAGCTGTGCACCAAAATGTGGGCCCACGGAGCCTGGATGTTCAGTTTAGTACAGTTCCCAACTTCTACATGCCAGTGTTAGAGCCGCCAAATATCCCACACGTCATAGGGCTTTCCTTACTCTACCATCAAATACTATGTCCAACACAAAACCAAAAAAGACATTGGTTTCACCACGTTTTTGCAGCAAACACTTTCCCAGGTGCCTAAAAATGGGATCTTGGAAAGAGATTAGAGAGCATATACAGACTTTATAAAGGAGACAAGTAATGCCATGCTGAACTTACCATGAACCTCATCAAATACCTCCCAGTTGCAGATATGAAGCAGGACTGGTCCATGCCACTGCCCTGCCAGCAGCCTTCAGAGTCTTCCTCTGATCCTGCCATACTTGCAGACTTGGCTGCCTCCCACAGTCATGCAGGCCCTTTGACCCTCAGTGCTCAGGCCAGGTTTCTGTTGCTCTGGAGCACAGGTACAAGCTTCTCAAAAGTCTTCTTCTATGAACATTACAATCTCAGAGGTATCGGTTTGAAAATCAGCATGTTTTACCTGCTTTACTGTCTTTGGCTAGTGTAGGATAAGGACCAAAATTATGACTTAATACAAAGGACTGTTTTAACCAATATAAATAAGTGCACCTCTAAGGAATACTCATTTACTGCTTTGCTTTGACTATATTTATTTTCTTCATTGGGACAAAGACATTCAAACACTGGGGTAAATTCTGCACTCACTTGTCACAATGTAAAACCTGATTACTCCTTCAGCAAAAAGTAGTCATTTGAGCCTTACACAGGCATCGCTGAGAAGAGAATTCCACCACAACTTACAATATTTCTCACAATACCAGCTGGACATTAGCCACAAAAACATCTCAGAGATGCTTGGATTAGTCTCAGTGGTAAATGAAAACAGGTAATCCCTTCTTTAGAGATGACTGTGTGGGACAGTTTATTCCCCTTCCATGAGAAACCTTCTATAGGGCTCTAAACCATCCTCTGACTTGAGATTCTAGTTCTAATCCTTCCTACATGACTTCAGACCACAGTGAGTACAAGCCAATCCCAAATCTGTATACAGCAAGCCACAAGATTGTATAGCAGAACACCACCAGTTTGCAGGCCAAATGCAGAACTAAATTTGGGATGCCCATAGACCACCTGATTGCCTTCTGGAATGCCCAACATAACAGGCAACAGAAGGGGCTGCAACTCAAGGGACCATGTCAAGGAAGATATTGAGACTACTTTTGCCTTCTCAGGGGAATATTTACAAATGCTCCAAGGGAAAAGTGGGCTGCATTTCCTGGGAGATCAGCCTGGAGAGGAGAAGGTTCCAGGGAGACCTTATAGCAGCCTGCTTGTTTCAGGGGTGTTGGACTAGATGACCTTTAAAAGCCCTTGCCAACCCAAACTATTCTGTGATTCTACGATACATCAGCATGAAATGTTAGTCATTGTACCCAAAAAATGTATACAGGCCTATTGTTATCTTGTGGTTACAAATCACAGAAATAGGGAAAATCACATCTATTTTAGTTATGATCTCATTCCTGTACATGCTGCATGGCCCTTTCCCAAGTACCCTGTTCATAGCAGCTGACTGAATACACATGAAACAGGAGAATTATCACCAAGTTTACAATCATGTTTGTCATACAGAGAAATTATCTGGTAGATCTACATCTGTATTACTGAACCAGAGTACAAAATACATGGGTCTGTGTGTTTGTGGAAAAGTGCACAAACAATGGCATAAACCACTGATACTTTTATTTGAAGAAACTGAAATGTTATATTTGAATACATTATGCAGAAACCAAATAAATATTTTAAATAAATTATTCTTGGCTTCTGCATTCCTACACTGAAGAGTTTGCTTTAACCAAATCATATATATTGTCTCTGGTACACTTTAAAAAGACAAATAATGAAGGGAGGTGTAATATACATACTTTAATCTTCTCTCTTGTAAGTCTAGCTGCTAATGCTCAAGAATGCAAGATAAAATGAATGAAAGCCTAGCTTGGGAATCTTGAGCAAATTCCTTGCGCACCACACTGGCACTTTATTGCATAATTAAATTTATTGCAAAGGTACTTTATCTTCATTACACATGACAACTTTACCTTTTTTTTTTGCCCTGCAATCTTCCATTTAAGTCTTTTAATTCAGATATTCCTACTTCTCCAGACTTACGTGCATATGCAGTTAAACAAATTACAGAAATAATTTATCTGGGAAGAGTGAGAGTATATTTTTTACTTAAACCTCATTCAGAGCTGTCAGATAGGCACAGTTAATGCAATGTGTAGCAGTCTGGCCCACAGCTTTCCTGTGTGTTGTACTGCTTCCCTCTGGGTGGTTTTGTGACACCACTACTGCAACATTATGAAACAAAACAGAAGCCAGTTGCAATGGACTTGTACATAATAGTCTTCAGCTATCACATACCAAGACAAACAGCTCTGAATGGGAGAGCTGAACAGTGATTTCTCTTTGAAATCATCAATGTAATATTCTAGCACTGTTCAAAGGCACTCAAGTTTGTGTCCTGGTTGATAAGGTGCAGCAGGAGTTGTAGGTCAGCTCTGGGTGAGTGAGGAGCTCAAACCAGGGCCAGAGGACTACAGGAAATCACAAAGGAAATGACCCTCTAGAATCCTGTTTGTGTCTTTAATAGGATGGCTGGGGAGGATGAAAGAGGACCAGAAGCCGGAAGGTGGGAGACGTGCGTATCTGGAAGAAGGGCAGGTGGAAGGAAGCTGCAGAAAAGGAGTAGCCCAAGGCAATGCTGCATGGAGGATAAAGCACAGGGGCATATCCCACATAGGAGAGAACATGCCCACTATGGCTGTCCTGAGGACAGGAGGGGAAAGGGACGCAGATGGGCAGAGAGGAGGATACAGGTATCCAAGGGACATGAGCAAGGAAGACAGCTGCATATAGCCATAGTCATTCTCTGAAATCTTTTTGGAGACGACCTAGGAATTGCAGACATCAGCTCAAGACATCCAAGAGCAAAGCAGGAGGGGCAAGGCAACTGAAGAGTGGATATGAGGGGTGGAAAGGACACAAGAGGAAGGAACTGGCATCTGTGTTTGGAGAAGATGAGAAAGGAACCCATGGAATGAGGTCTGTAATTGTGCTGGGGAAAGGAAAGGAGATTTGATGGAGATAGGCCTAATGGCATCATGGTGACGAGCTGTGGGGAATGGTGATAGCAGAAGTGTAAAAAGGGTTCACAAGTAGTAAATGGGAAGAGTTTCTGGAAAAACCCAAACCTGAAAACTCAATGAGTTTTGGCAGAAAAACCTCATCAAGTTATGCCACCTGTGAGGAAAGCTGCTTATGTCCAACATAGGAAAAATATGGAAGAACAGTATCTCTCCTCTTTCTTGCAATAGCAGTTCCCTGCTAACCCCCCAAATTTTTCTCATTTCACTGTTTTTCATCATGTAGGATACATAATACTGTATGCACACTAACCTGACTGTCCCTGACAAAGGTCCCAAATTTGAGCTTCAATAAATAGGTACGGCAGAGCTCACAACCAATTATTTTTTCCCATGCTTTTTAATAAGTTTGCCTGAGGTCTTGTAGCCAAATAAAAGATATGTTCCATGGTCTGGAGACCTTATCATCTAGGTGGGATTTAAATGGGAGTTCTGGTTTCAGAACAGTCATTCCTCCAAACCAACACACCACATTTTTCACAGTCCACAGTTCTGGACCAGATTTGAAGTCTGACTCTTAGTGGTGATTATATCAGTTTGAACCAGACCTGGGACATTTTTGGATCTGTCTGACAGATTATTCTGTTCCTCTATTTTGTGAAAAGCAGCAAAGTGCACCACAGGAATCAAGAGTACTCTTTGCACTGAGACACAGCCCTCTGACCACATAATTCTAGCTTTCTGAAATACTAAAGACAGTTGAAAAGATCTCGAGGAGAAAGAGACCCCTCAAACACTTGCGCCCCATTTGTTGACCGTGTTGCCAGTGCTTGTGTTCTGGGAGGAGAGATGGGTCATATGCTGTGAAAATTAAAATAAAAACCCCCCAAAAGAGTGAAAGCTGCTTGACTGGATTCTTCTGCCCCATTTATGTCCTGTTCTGTCATATGGTCTTCATGGGTAGCATGGTAGCAATGGGGATTGTGGCAGAGAGCAGGATCATTGTATTCCTTCTTCCACTCCCTCTAAAAAGTGTTAAAATACATTAATGATTTATGCCATGGTCTCTGTGGTAAGATTAAAAATCACTGTATATTTAGAACTCTTATACCTGAGATGTTAAAGGTTTCTATTTCAAAGCACATTAAAACCTGCAGCACTGATGATCGTGGCAGTCTGGACCTCAGAAAGCTCATATTACGTTTATAACTACAGCCTTTCTTTTGTTTCCTTTTTTGTATAGTGCATGTATGACATTTTATTTTTATGTTACAGTTCAGGAAGTCTTTTAGTGAAGCCTCATGGCTAATTTTGGAGGACTGAAGACATCCAAACATTACGTACCCAACCACGCCATCCACCTGCTATATCTACATGACAGAAGCAGGGAGGTAGTATCAGCCTGGATTTGATACTTGCCTTTTGTAACCAGAATGTGAGAATATAAGGAACACCCACATGGCTCATGTGTGCATGACATGTTAGCAGCCTCTCCTGAGCACAACTGTCAGCTCTGTTTACCATTGTAGGTTCAAATGTTGGTTATAATAGCATGGTTGGTATTGCTACCTCAGAGATGAACTCTGATCAAACTTTTTGTGGTTTCCAGTTACAGCTGGTTTGTGTCTCCCTTCTCTTTCTCAAAGTCTTGGGAGAGGGCAGGTGTGGGATTTTCTACAATACTCACCAGTTATAATAACGTTTATTTGAGAGGGGAGACATTTATTAAAGTGCTAGCACTGCAGCAGCACACATGTAAACAGAAACCCCAGCATGCCAGGAGCTGCATGAGTAGGTGTCTGACAACAGTGCCTGTATCCAGGGAGCTCTCAGCCCAGCCATACACGAAGAAACTGGAGGAGAGACATAGGAAAAGTCCCTGTGTAGATCACTGGGAGAGATTGGATCTGGGGAAGGCAAGTCCATTTTCTCAGATCTTGAGTCACAGCACAAGTTTACTGTCACTGGCCAAAGCCAACCAGCCCCTCAATAACTCAAAGAAATTATTCTGCAGGAAAAAAAAAGAACCCCACTCTTCTTTAAGGCAATTAAACTCCTATCTCTTTTAATTAACATTATAGCCTAACTTCAAAATAAAATTGGTATCCTGAAATGACAAATTAAACTCACTTTTCTTACAGCTGCCGAAACAAGACATTTAGACCTGAGAAATGCCTATAGCAAGGGTGAAAAATACCTTGTCACAGGGGTTAAAACTGACATGGTTTAATCTGGGAGCCATCTCCCCTTCTAGCCATACAGTGAAGCAAAGTTATCTCTTGCTACGTTCATAATATCATATGCTATGCCTTGTCTGTGTGCTGTTCTTCAAGCTTTCCTTTCTCATGGGTTCTAGAAACAGCTGGTATGTCTTAGTTAGAGGTAGATTTGGGGATGTAAGTGGTAAGGACCAGTTGTAGAGAGTCCCCTTTGCAATATGCTCTGCAAGGGCCAATGCACACATGCAGCGCTGCAGCTGTCCTGCTCCCATGCTATAGTTAGTGGGGAGAAGTGGGCAATGGCACAGGGGAAAAGCAGGGATGAGCACAGAGGTGCTGCTCACACGGTGTCACTGAGTGGGGTCCTGGGGGCCATGGTGCACAGGGAGACCTTCACAGAGCTGTTGTGGGACCTGGCTGTGTATGGCAGTGTGGATTTGGGTGTGAGGCAGAGCACCAGTTTCAAACCCAAGGTTTCTTTGTATTCACTAAGTATCATCCTTCTTCATACCACATGCTCTCAACTGCCAAAAGCAGCCCCAAATATCGCTGCTCAACCTCTTCCACTGGATAATGTTGATAATCCAGTCAATCTCTTCCAGAAATGAGTGTATCATCAGCCAGATGAAGCTTTTACCCAGGCTGTCTGGCTCGGCAGCAGACTGCTGTGGGAGAAGTGTGGCTCCTGCAGTGCATGTGCTCGGGGTTCACCGGGTGAGCTGTTCATCTCCCCTGCAGATAAGGGAATCTGAGGAGTTTGTCTCTGATTTCTCCAGTGACATCAAGTTATGTAAACACTCTTGCTGCCGTTAACAGCTCACCATTTTTGCTGTTTGAAACATAATCAGTTTGTATAACAATATGGACTGATTTGGGTATCCAGTCCAACACGTCCTGATTGCCCGCTGTCTAAACATTTTGTTGCTGTTAATTTATGGGGACTCTGCTGGCCTCTTCGAAAGACCTCTCAGAATCACAGCAGTTTATAACGATACCACAATGCAATTCAGCATTTCCAAGAATTACTTGTGTTTTCTTTAGAATAGAAAGGGAATTTTTTTTAAGGGTGGTTTTTTTCTGTTTCTGACCAAACAGAAATATTTCTAGTTATTGTACTTTAAAATAAGCATTCCCTTTTTTTGTTTTGTTTTGTTTCCCCTAAGTGTTGGCCTGACCCTCTGACTTCAGCAGGAGCCTGGGAAGGGTGTCTCAGTACCTTGTTGAAAACACTGCAAGCATCCTCTCAGAGATACATGAATGGCCAGCCTCCATGTCTCATGCCACCATGCCTCAGAATGCAGCCACAGACACTGGGGAATGTATGCCTTGGCAAACCTGAGCACAGTGGAAACTATCAAACATTCAGAGCAATTGTTGACAATTTCCAGTCACCGCTAATTGCTTGGGGCTCTCTTGGACCCCTGCCACATCTATACCTTTGTGTCCTTAATCACTACGCACCCTTTGGATATTATGTCACACCTGGGACATAGGATAATTTATCACTTGCAGACGGATTAGCATCACAGCTCGCTTAGATAAATTTTACTTTAGCCTCAGTCCCAGAGGCCCTTCTTTTATAGCACAGTTTTATCCATTAAAATTATGACTTCCAAAATTCTGTTGTATTTTATGGCTTCCATGAGATATTTATGACTGTTACTGTTTAAGTGGACATTTCTAGAGATTTACTGCAGAAATAATTCAGGCAAAAAGCTCAGAAGAGGTACTGCCAATAACTTACGATTTAGGTTTGGTGTTGTTTAAAGACATGCTGTTTTCAGTGTGCATATAAGTATGGAGTCTTAATGCACAATACTAAAACACCCCTGAATATGTATTCAAAAAGCCCCCTCCATATGGACTAGTTCTAGACAAAATCCAAACACTGAGTTTTAATCTTGCAAACACTCTCCTTCCCCAAAGCTGTTCATACTCTTTGTTTTTCTGCAAAGTGCGAGACATGAAAGCAATGGCCAATTAAAAAGGACTCGTGGAGTCAGGCACTTCCACCGGCTCTGTGAGGGGGATCATATGAGAGGTGTTTCTCTTCTCTGAGTTACTTAGTTTGGTCCTAATTGGGGTAATGCTATGGGTGGCCGGGGGCCTGAAGGACAGAGCTCAGGTTGCAGTTTGACAGAGCCAGTGAAGGCTTAACTTGCTGCAAGGGGAAAGTTGATCTCTGCCCCTTTGATCCTTTTAGGGATAGAAGTGGTCCTCTGTTTTATGCTGTAGAAAGTCAGAGGATTAGAAAAGTAGCCTCCATGGCTTACAGCTCGTCTCTGTGAGAAGTGACTGATGCTGTCAGACAACTTTGCAGTACACTTCCTAGCCTTCTTGAGGTGAATGTGAAGCCTTTTACAGCGCTGCAGCACAGGAGCAGGAAGCACTTTTGTTATCATACAGCTTCCACACTTCCAGCATGCTCCTATTTTATAACCTTCAGCATCCTGATGCCTTGGTGAAACTGCTCTGTTGGGCAGCTGAGGGGGACCCCACAGAAGATCTCCAAGTGCCTCGCTGGTAGTGACACACCAGGTTACACAAGTGCTGGGCTCAATGGGGCACACAGCAGCAGGAGGTATTTCACAAAGTGCCTCACTCCCATGGATTTTAGATAAAAATAACACTTATCCAACTAGGCTTGCAATGCATAGTTTGAATTAGAAGTCAGATTCCAATAGAGTTCTGGAATTTGACACAAATTGCTCTTCAAAACATGCATCATCAATAATTTTCACTTATTAAGTTCATGTAATTCAAGACAAAGGACCAGATCCCTCCTTGCAGCATCACAATATTTCCCCAATGAGTCAACTTGTATGTGTGAAAGGTATGAATATGGCCCTCACAAGTTCTTTAAGTAACTGATACCAAGAGGATTTATCTGTTTGCAGGAGCAAATTAGTTAGAGGTGACAGGAGGAAGACAGCCAAATTTAACTGTCAGTTAAAGGTAGCCTGTCTTCATCTGTCTGGAAGAGAGATAAGTGTACCTGTGGGAAGATATCTTGTCTGCACATAGCATCAGCTGCAGCTTACTAATGGCTCACTTTGGTCCTAGCATCCCTGGCTCTGCCAAGGAATTGCAGAGTTGCTGCAGAAAGAGAAGGGAGTTAAATTATAATAATGTGATTTAAGACTGACATGGGTCTTGGACTGACCTTTACACATGGCAAATTTCATCCTTCGAGTTTCTTTCCTCCCCTTTCCTCCCCTCTCTGCCCCCAAATATCCTTCTTTTCCCTTCACTGCTCTCCCCTGCTGAACTCACTCTATAGAGTTTTGTAACAGAACTGAAAAAACAAGAAACAGACACACTATTGTATGCTCAAGCTCATGCAGGACTCTAAAACTAATCTTTGTTCTGGCAAATCTCATGCAGCATTTACTGCTTTGCTGGCTACTTCATTCATCATATGGAAAATGCATTTTAGTGACTACCAATTACAAGAGCCAAACAGTGGCTTTGTCAGTATTACATGGTAACCATTACCTTTGTAATTGCATAGTGACTGATGTTCAGTATGATGTAATGACAGGTTAAATAAATGCATACTAATTTGTCCTGCTAAAAGAAAGGAACGCCAGCACATTAACACAATTGCAAGTTATTTGATTATACATGAAGTAAAGGTACACATTTATCATAAAAGTCATGTGTAGCTGCTATGTTTCAACTTCTAAAAATTCTTTTTCACCTTTAGAATGTTTAGAGATGTATAATCTCTCTGCACCCTTGTTAATAGTGTTTACAGAAGAAACATTTCAAAATGTGTGAGATATGTTGGTGTTGGAGTTGTTATAGGACCTGAAGTGGATTCTTTCTTTCTTTCCTTGGTAAAATGTTATCTTTGAAATTTTCCTTTATTTATTGAAAACTCAGTTATGAAATACAGTTTTATAACTACTTAAAGCAATGCAGGCCTAAATTTCAGATAATATATGTTGCCATGTGTTAAAAAAAAAAAAATTAGAAAATTAGTGTGAGCTCAGTTATTCACAAAAACATACTTCATATAGTTACAGAAAAGTATTTCTGACAGTACATCTTGATGTGAAAAATGTCAGTGAAACATAATTGGGAGGCTGGGAATTAATCTAAGTGAAGTTTCATGGATAGAGAAACAGAAGTAAAATTAATGGCACAAAATGAAAAAAATAATTACCACAGCTGGGAGTAAAACTTGGAGGTTTTCAGTTCTGTGCAGAGAGCAGTAACTCAGGAACCCAAATGAAAAGAACAAGAGTTACCCTGAGCTAGAAAGACCAAGTAGACACAAAACAAAATCCCTTTGTATCCATATTTAGTTTGGATATTTGGGTTAGTTTTCCTCTTAGGTCATCGGAAGCCCAGATTTCTCAGCTCATAACGTGTAAATAACTTCTACCACAGCACCAAAATTCCAGGAAAGGTCAGGGTTACTGTTGTCTTGCTTTGGATTTGCCAGGTCCAGAGGAGAAGAAGGAAATTGAGCAATTTGAAAACTTTTGTGCCAGGAAAATCCATGCCTGAAATCTTTTGGATCCTTTCCCTTACACAATTTCTTACCTTTTTCCCACATCTTAAATTCACCTTCCAAATCTTCCTCTTTATAAAATTGATGTCTCTTTCCTCCTGGTCTTCAAAATATGTCTCTCCTAAGTGTTTTAACATTTCATGCTCTTACTATAGGATGTCTTCTCTTTCCTTGATACAGCCTGGTCTTGCTTTGCAATTCACAGACCTTTCATGCTACCAACAAGTTCTGGGGCAAATAATAGTTTATAGAGGAAAAAGATTACTTTCCACTATGTGAAGCAATTCACAGTCATCTAGAGCTGTAATTCAGCTTTTAGGTGTTCAATATGTAAATCTGTGGAAATGTTCCTGGCAAATGCAGTGATTTATGGGACTGTTTCCATTGTTTGTGATAATAATCCCAATAGCAATTTTGTAATACAGGTGGGGTTTTGACTAGATACAATCCCTACACACACAGACAAAGAATGGCTCAGGCCTTGAGAATGGTTGTAAGTCTTTCCTCTCTGGTTGGAAATCAGCAATATCCCCATTTGGGTAGAAAGAGTGCCCAAACAGAGAAGTTATATTCCTGTTGTAGCCTTATCTTCTTACACTTCACAGAGGCAGGCTTAATCATTTCAGGCTGGATATGTAAAAGTGAGGAGAATAAATGTGGCTTTATGCCAAATTAACAAACAGAAGTCATAGAAAAAAATGCGAAAGCATTCTGGCTGTGTTTCTTGTCTGCATGGCAAGAGGCCAAACACAATGAAGCTAAATTCTTTGGAAAGTGTCAAAATGCTCCTGTTGCACAGAAGAGCTTGCGGTGTGGGACATCCAAGTACTTCTGCAGGACAAACTGTGTGACAGCAACATCCATCAGGCTGGTCTGTGAAGGGAGGACTCCAGTGGGATCAGTCTTCTGGTATCACCTCTGCTGCTACTCTGATCCAGAAAAACTGGCTACACACACAGGCATAAGAAGTAGCACTGGCCATGATAGAAATGTAGTGAGGAGGGGTGAGGGAACAGAGCCCAGGAGGCAGAGGACAAAGCAGGAGAATAGAAGATTACTATTTCTAATTTCTTACACTAATTTCTTACACCACTTTCTTAAAATTAGAAAATTAGCAAATTACTCTGCCCTGTCATACTGGATACAGAAATATTGGTTTGCACATCTTTATGAAGACTCATAGACTTCGGGAATTTTGTCAATTGTATACATCCTCTCAGCTATCTTTGACTAAAACACAAAGGAAGCAGTAAAATATAATAACATCTGGAGGACATAGCCTTTTTCTGATTCATAATGCACAGTGAGATTATGTCCTTATGCAGAAGTAATCCGTTGTTCCTTCTTTCCAAACACGCACTAGATGTTAGAAGCTGTGAGAAACTTAGAGGATCTAGGTTTCAGTTACTGAACAACAGTATTATATGAGCAATTTGAAATTGTCGTCTGCTAAGACTTCAGAACTGATTGCAAAGTACCTTCCATACATGGATGTGGCAATTATTAAGGTATCATTACAACATAAATACACGTCGAGCTGTCCTCCAAGCTGGGAGTTTAATTTTGTGAAATTATATTCTTACCAGAGAGGAGCAATTGCTAGATTGACACGTGATCTTAACAAATTCTACTAGCTCTGTCAGGTTGCATAATTGCATCCAGTTATTCAGCAATACTTTCTTCTCTAACTCCAAGTTACTGTCATGCAATTATAATATAATTACATGGTTATTTCACCTTATAAAAGAAAGTAAACCACAAAGACTTTGAGTTTGCTTCACTGGCCCTGTTTAGCTTTAAGCAGAAGTATAACCTGAGACAAAATCACTGTGGGTTTCCTTGGACTTGATGCTAAACAGGGCTAGGGCAAAACGATGTACAATGTGCCAAATTTCTAAACTGCCTTTGAGTCTAGATATAGAAATTCTGTCTCATTTTGGTGTTTTAACTTAAATGCATTGATCTCTATATACAGATGTGAGGACAATTTGGTCAATTTCCAATTTTAAAAACAGGGGGAAAAGAGATGAGAAAAAAACAGCAATAAAAAGTGGATGGTTTTGACTTATTGATGTATATGTGTGTGTGCATTTCTAAATTTAACTAGACTTCTATTTAAATTCCTTCATCATTAAAAAAAAATGTGTTTAAGTTGCAGAGGGAAAGCATCCCCAAACCTGCTACTGGCTGTGTGAGTGCTGCAAGTGCCATTTTCCAAGAAGTGCACCGTGCATGAAGCTGCTCAGAGACCTCAAGTCCTCCTGGTGCTGCAAGGTGCTTAGGACTTCAGTAACGGGTGTGTTGGGCTCCACAGTTCTTTTGAATCACTTTTACTTTGCAAGGAATTGAACCAAAAGTGGGCTGGGGTAGCAGTAGAAACTGGGGCCCTCTGTCCCTGAAGTAGAGAAGGCAGAGGCAGCTGCATGCCAAGCCATGTCCCACTGTCTACCAGTGATGGGAGGGCTTTCTGTCTGCAGGACTGGGATGTAATTCTGCCTCCGCGCCAAATCAGGCATGGGCAGCAGGTTGTGTTAAATTACACTTGCAGTTTTTTTGTTGTACAGTATGAACTTCTGTTTGGGGAGACAGGAGTGAGAATACCGGCAGTCTTCGCTCTGGCATAGTGTTGTGGGTGGGAGATGTTTTTGGCCAAAAGGGCAGAATGTTATCTCTCAGGTCTCACTCTCTCTTCCCATCACCCCTTCCATATGCAGCAGTCACAGAAACAGATAGCTGGAGGCCCATACATTCTTTCAGCACAACAAAATCTCAACAGGCAACAGTTGCCCTTGTGTAGCGGTTTCACATCACCTCCTCACACCAGGCGAGAGTTTAGTGTAGTGGCTCAAGTACTCTGGCTTAATACCAGTGTATATATTGAGTTTACTTACTAATTTTCTGTGGTGAGATAAGGATTAGGAGAAATGCACAGCAGGCTGAAAACTTTAAAGGTAAAAATATAGTTTATTAACAGACCTAAAAGAGAAAAAATTTAAAAGGAAAATAATTAGAACCAAGAAACTTTCAGATACATCTCCTTCCCCCATTCCATCAAGTTCTTTCCCACCAACAACATAAAGAGACAAAACCTGAGACCTTTAGTCAGTTTACCACCTTAAAAATTGTCTTTCATCAGTTCACTTGGAAAAAGAGTCTCTTCTGTTACACCATGGAGACTTTTCCACAAGAACACAGTTCCGTTTTGGTTTCAATATCACAGTGAACTCCCACCCGGAAAGGGATATCTGCTCACATATGATAGTCCTTTCCCCGACACACAGCTCTTCCCACAACTGTTTTCGGGGACTCACCTCTGTTTACTGGGGTAAAACTTTGAGGATAAGCTGTTCTAGAAGAAAAAGAAAGAATATGAGGCTTTGGTGGACACCCATCAAGATACATTGGAATAGAATCCGTTTCTATTACTGGCATGACTCTCAAGAGATGTTGGTGGAAGTTAGGTTAGAATGTTGCATCCCCCCAGTTACATCCATGAATTATAAGGACAGGGTTTAATATATTTTAGTCCTTGACAATGGCTTTACAAGGAGAATTTCAGCTTAAAGCATCTCTTCTTTCTCCTTTCTTTGGACTTTCAGTCCCTTTTCACAGACCTTGATGTCTTGGTGGTGGTTCTTCTTGGGTCCTCACTCAGCTTCTGAGTCTATTTTATGCATTCTGAGTCTCTTTGGGTACTTTAAAGAGTTGTGTCTGGATTCATTTGTGCACTGTCAGGGAATTATTCTGAGTCTATGTGTGCACAACAAAGGGTTACTCTCCCTTCTAAGTTCAGCTGGCATTCTATGCATTCCGTTCTTGCAGGGTGGATGGATGGGGGAACCACGGCCAGGACTTGCAGCACAGCAGTCAGAAGTCGCGGCAAAATCAATCACACTCAGCCCCACTCCCGAGTGGGCCTTCCTTGGCTCAGTTCAGCCCAGCCCCGCAGAGGCGGCAGGGCAGGGGCAGAGGCCAGTCCTGGGAGAGCCGGGCTGGCCCTGCGGAGCTGCACTCTCCTGGAGAGAGCGGGAGCAGGCGCTTCCCCTCTCCCTGCCCGGCCAGCTGTGGGCCAGGCCGGCCTGGGGCCTAGTCGGCCCCGGCGGAGTGGTGGGCTCCCCTGTTACCTTCTCAGCAGCTGGAAACAAAAGAGACAGAATCCCGGGCTTCTTCTATCTTAAAATGTGGGCCACAGGGCAGACTTATTATTTAAGTGGCTAAATAGAATGTCCATCTCAAAATTAGCCAATTAATTGCCTCTCCAGGCCTGCAGGAAACTGCACTCCACAGGAAGTTGTAAGAATCCCGGCAGGCAAAAGCCCAAAGGAAACCTGCCAAAAACTGCAAAATCCCTACAGGCAAAAAAATCCACTCCCTCTCAAACCATGACACCTTGCTACATCAACTTCACCCTCTTGTGCTGGAAGAGCTAGAGCTGTCAAAGGTTATTTTTCAAATGCTGAAATGTCCAAACATATCAAAACATTTTACACCTGGAACATGGGTGCTGCAGGACTCAGACCACCAATTGCTTGTGACCAAAGTAAGGATTAATTGGTAAGTAAATGAGTAAGTAAACACTGAATGGGGTACAAGAATGCAAAGTCAGCCCATCCCCGCTATATGTGTGGGGAAGTAGTTAAAATACTTGAGAAGTATGAAATAATAATAAAAAAGACATTTTTTAACATCTATATGTCAAGGAGTGATGAGATTTTGTCTATATATTAGCTCTTACAGTAGCACTCTGTTGCTCTATTTCAAAGAAAGCTACAGTCCTTTGTATTTTTCTTTAAATCATGTGCAAATTTTGAATTCATATAATTTGCAAAGCATTGAAAGCTTAAATGCCTTTATCAAACATTAAGGCAATTGGGCTGGCTTTTAGACTCTTTATATTTTCAGGCAGTCACATTTGAAAATGATGTATATAGTGTATAACACTTTAAAAAATGAATGTTTTTAAAATAAACATTTTTAAAAGTATTGCTTTCTGTCCTGGTTTGAAGGACAGGTATGTGCTGAGGAAGGCAGGAGCCTCCCTTGGAATGGAGAATGTGAACCCCTTCCCTCCGAATTATTGTAATTTTGAAATTAAGGGGCTTTCAGGCGAGGATATAGGAATAGGAATAACAGTTCTTTACTAGTATTTATAATAAAGCAAACAAACAACAACTCCTATGGCATTAACAACAAAACAGAACCAGGAACCCGGTCCCAGCCCTCTGGGCCTGCAGGCACGTTCCCCTTGGGTGCAGTGATGGTCACAGCCGGCAGGGGGCGCTGGTGGCGCTGGGTGGGCAGGGCAGGTGCGATGATTCCCCCGCGGCTGCAGGGGACGCTGTGGCGCGAGCTCCAGCAGACACGGGGCACGGCCGGGAGGGGAAGGGCTGGAGGACAGGCAGGCTTTGCTTCAGGAATGCTGTCGATCCCGGCGCCCCAGCAGGACTCTCGGAAAACAGCAAACTGGGACAGTAGGACGTCTCGGTAGGCAGGGGGAGCGGGGGCTGCAGCGCAGTGAAACCCAGAGCAGTGCCGATGGAGCCGCGGGGGGCAGGGCAGGGGCAGCAGCCCGGCTCCCAGCCCGGCAAGGAGAGGCTGGCTCAGGATCCCGGGCCCCCCGAGCAGATGGTAAAATAGGTCTCAGTTCAGAGCAGGGGTTCACTCACGGCAGAAGAAACAGCTCCACGTGAGAAGGGTCCAGCAGCAGCAGAGACTCTTCTCTCTCCCGAAAAAGGCAGAGCAGCTTCTCCTGTTCCCCTCTGAAGCGCAGCTTCAGCTCTCCTGGTGCTGCCTTTTATCCGCCCCTCTCCTCCGGGGCTTGGCCACAATCCTTTGTTTTTCCTTAAGTATCCAGTACTTATGCTGCCCTCACCCCTGGCTTTTATCAGATCTTCTCCTCCGGGGCTTGGCCACAGTCCTTTGTTTTTCTTAAGTATCCAGTACTTATGCTGTCCCTACCCCTGCCCTTTATCAGCCCCTCTCCTCCAGGGCTTGGCCACAGTTCCCTGTTTTTCTTAAGTATCCGGTACTTAACAACTCGATGGGAAAAAATTCTATACAAAAGGAAAGAAAAAAAAAAAAGAAAAACCTAACCCCCAACACTTTCTCAAGTCACTGTTTGTCATTTTAAAAGTGGTAAACTTACTAGTTGATCTCAATCCTCATCCCTGCAGCTCTTTTTGGCAGCATCTGAAATAAATAGAAGGGGTCTTACTTTGTCTTCAGGTGTGTCTATGCAACTTGCCTTGATTGCAAGACACTTGTGTATGCATGTTGGTGTTTTTTTCCATGTGAATGAAATCTTTTGTATGAAACATCTTCACAAGACAGCTTTCCCTCTTTTCCCTTCAATGTTGCAATTTGGTTTTGGCCTTGAAATAGGATAATGGTAGAAAGCATAGAAGCAGAAAGTGCAGTCCCATGTCAAAATAGGCCCAACCTGTTAAATGTATACGTAATGCAACTCTGTTCTTTAAAAATAGCTGGTTGAACCAAATCCTCACCAGTAAGTTACATCTATGGAGAGTAAAGGTAAGAATTGAGAAGCAGGCAAAGGCCAAGAGTAAGAAGAAAAGAGTAGAATAAGAAGACACTTGAAGGGCATCCCACATAAGATACTGTCATGATGTGAACAACAGATGAACCTTGTCCTTCCTGTCATTGAAGGAAACAAATCCTTTCTTAGCTGCACATAGCATCCTCAAATTTTGCCATTGGGCTGTGCCATTGGGCAGTGATCTTCAAACTACTTATCACAGAATCATAGAAACATTAAGGTTGGAAAAGATTTCTGAGATCAAGTCCAGCCGTCAACCTAACACTGCCAGGTGCACCACTACGCACCACATCTGCATGTCTCCTTCTTTGAGGTGACAATTGCCTTTGCTTTCTTGGGCAGCCCATAGGTATAGATACTTCCCTTTTGATCCATGAGTATCAGAGCAAGTGGGAATGTCAAGCTGGTTTGAGGAAATTCTGTTCCCTGGCATTTACATTTTTTTTATCATTATGTCCTATTTCATTGAGATTTGACTTTTGAAATCAGGAAATAAGTCAAACATGAATCTATTGATACTCAGTAGAAGAACTCTCAGATTTGAGGCTCTTATAAAAATGGAGGGTTTGCCTTTTAGATTCACATGAGACCATTAAAAAGTCTGTTAGGAACAGGAAACGATGGAAGTATTAGCTTTTGCTTTTATTTTCTGAGATCTGCAAATTTGGAAATAAAGTGCTATTTATCATAAAACATTATTTGCAAGATAATTGTGGTTCACAGGAGGAATTTAAATTTGCAGTCTCTACACTGCTGTCTTGATGCAGTCTCTAGAGGCTGAATGTGTGGGCAGATGCAAGTATAGCAAGTGACCTAAAGAAACTGTCTCCCAGCTGCTCTGGAGAAACAACTTCTGACAGGACAGTAACAGTCCATGGCATTTTAAGCCATCACAGAATGGGGGTTTATGCTTCTTGATCATGACATTTCTGTGCCAATGGTCCCAGCTGGAAGATTTGAAACAAATAATAAAGGGTGCTCCTTCCCAGGGTGTGTGGGTGAGCTTTCCTCATAATATCCTACAGGATATTATGGATGGTAACATCCTACCAGTCCAGGGACAAAGCTATGGAAGAGAAGTTCCACAATGACTCAGAGTCATGAAAAGCAAGTAGATTATTTCTATATTATCTCAGGAAGTCTCTAAGCCTGAAGTTACTGAAGGCCCTGAGAACACTCCAGGGAAGTATTTCTGGAGCCTTTTGTCCTTACATTCTACCATCATTCTTGGTGACAGGATGCTAGTTTGGATAAACCTTTGACTTAGTATGGCCATTCTTTGGTTCTTATGTCCTTGCATTCACCTGAGAGTTCTTGGTGGGGTTTGCTAAAACTATTAACCATTTTGAAAATACAAACCCACCTTGCATCTAGTTTAGACTTGAAAAAACTGGCCATATTCAGGAAAAATTCTGGAATACCAGTTTGAATGGGATACATAAGTGAGATTTCCTGACTCAGTTTTAAAATGTAACGTATATGCTGTTAAGGTGTCCCTTTAAAATTTATTTTGTTTCACAGATTTCAGCAGATAGGACTATTCAAAACAGAAAACTGTTGGGAAAGAAAGCACCAAAACAGTCTAGAAAGACCAAAAGTGGCTTCTGGCCTTTAATAAGTACAGCTCTTTTCTCCCAAGGGAACACGTGGCTCTGGTCTTACTTGCTTGAGAAAACCTCAAGCAGTATTTTATATGTTAGGGAAGTATTTCAAAGCAACCTATCTTTTCTCCTGACATTCTGAACTTTAAAATAAATGGGAATTCAGGGCCATTTTTTTCTAGCAACAGCAGTTGTTGTGAATAATTTAGGACAGCACTGAAGACTTCCACCAAAACTGGAGTAGGGCAAAGAACATGCAGAGATCAGTATGATCTGTTAGTTTTAACTGACTGGTCAGAGCTGAATGGGGTCATAAAGAAAAGTAATTTTCTTAGATGTAATCATTCTGCTGTGATCCTCACTTCAGACTAAATCAGTCTGTTAAATCCCAAAGTGATGGTGTCTCTTCTTAATCACACATTAGTGGCAATAGGAAGCATGAAGTTCTCTGTTATTTCTCCTATATGTTGGAGAAATTATTCCCCACTTTTTGTGTTTGTCTTTCACAGCTAATTTTTTTCACTTTTTTTCTCAGATTTTGCTCAGTCATTGAAAGTGAATGGTTTCTTCAACACCACCACCCTTCTACTCCCGCCTCATGCTACATTAAATCAAAGTGCATAAAACAGGTCTGTGATCTTCAGTGTTACCCTGAAGTGGGGATGAGCGAGGATGGTGGCTGGAAGGAGAAGGCAGGAGGCGAGATAAAATCAAATGCTGCATTGGAGCCCAAAAGGAATGGTAAAACTGTGGTCATTTAAAAGTGCAAATCTGGTTTATTTTTCAAGTATTAAAAACAGACATTGCCTTTGGCAGCAGTTTGGAGAAATGTGTCTTAGCAAATTTCCTGACTGAACCAAAGAATTATTCAACATTACTTAAAGACTTGAAGCTATAGCCTAAATAGTAATTAGCATACTTGTTACTGGCACTGATGTTTTCCTCTGCAGAAAGCAGATGTAACAGTAAATATGAAAGTATAAAAATTTTCTCTTTTCTGCAGTCCTGATAGTCATTTGGGGACTTTTTTTTTTTTAACCATCATGTCATTCTCTCTTCAGAGCTCTATTAACATTACTTATCCAAATACAGAAGGACAAAACTAGCCAGAGATGCAGGAGTACTGCAGCACAGCTGGCATGGCAGAAAGCCATTGAGATCAAATGGTGATCCGTAAAGGATGTTCCGGAATCCCAAGGAGAAATGCATTGGTGGAAGTAATGAACCACATGGATGTTTTTAGTGATGGCGATGGCTGCATTCAGAATATTTAGCATTTGGCAGTGATGAAGAGCCAGCCCAGGCAGCAGAGAAATTTGGAACCATCTGAGGTCTCTTCAGAGCTAACAATTTACTTCTGTTCTTTTGTTATGAAGCTAACAATCTGGAATTCATGGCTTGCCTGCTGATCAGCTGCCCTAAAGAAGGAAAATGAATCAGCCTTTTCCTATGATGCAGTGTTTTCTTACATTATATATGTCCCATCCTGTGGCACTTTGTTTCAGACAGTGCTTTGGCCTAACATTCATCTTTTCAAATCCATAGCATAACTCAGAGAGATGTCTCAGGAGCCTTACCCTGAAACTCTGGGGGTAAAAAGCCAAAACAAAGAAAGAAGAAAAAATAGATTTGTGGAAGGAATTATCTGAAACTTAGAATTTTCCACTAAGATAAGAAAATCATATGTGATTCCAGTTTAAAGAAATAAAAATCTTAAATATTCTCACAGCAAGGATTTAGTAATTAATGAAATTCATTATGAAAAAAAGGTTTGAAGAATTAAACAGTATTCAGCTTTGTGAAAAGCAGTCAACAGAAAGGGTGGCCAGAGTATGCTGACCATTTCTTTGAAGGTTTCTGAAGATATTTTCCTCTTATATAGAATGAAAACCAAATCTTCTGGAAAGTGATATATCAAAACAGGGAAAGAAATATTCTGGAAAGTGATCTATAGCAAACATTTGCTTTCAGGGCAAAAACGTTTATTGATCTAAGTGTTTTGATGTGCAAAAGAGTCTTTACAATGACAAATTTAGAGCAGATTTTTCAGGTGAAATCATCTCATCACAGGCAGAAAATTATGTCTTCCATCCTGGTACCTAAAACACTGAAAAAAGTAGTGGGGAGGGGGTAGGGAAGAGAGCGAGAAAGTGGAATTTACTTAATCTGCTTTAGGTACCTACAAAATAGATGCCTTCATGTGAACTAGTGGCTCCCTTTATAATCAGACCTAGGTTTAGGTTTAATTAGACCTTTGGTTTAGGTCTCTGGGGTCCAATTAGCTTGCCATAATTGTGCTTCTGTGTCAGGATGTTTGCCTTAGGATCCATGTCCACTCTTCAAAAGTGAACTGGCACTGATACTCCACTGTTAATATTCAATATGTAGTTACATACCTGAAAACTGCATTTACTTCAAGTCCTCAATTGACCTAGTTCATGCATAAAAATTTCTAGATTCTGAAATCTTTCTCATTCCCCATCAGGTAGAGAAAAATTCACACTTTAATTTTGCTGTGTCTTCATCAATTAGAGAAAGTGTGCAAATAATTAATTCACATAGAGGCACCTGCTAAACAAATATCTAAACCCAAAACAGGCATTTAAGGTCTAAAATTTCTCCTTCAAACCCCTACCGGAAAAAAATTACCTTTCATGAGCACTTTACTGAAGCCAATATTACTCCAAAAAAGGCACCAATGAAAGAGAAAGATTTCATCAGTGCTTCAGCTTTGTGAACATTTTCCAGCTAGATTGCTTTAAAAGATGTAATTCTATTACTTGAAAAAATTCAGCTGTGTCCTTCCCCTCACAAAACCAGAAGCTGCTGCCCATTGAAATACAACATAAAGTAGCCTATTCCATCGCTGGGGGGAAGTATAACATGTCGAGGCAGAGCTGGGAAAGCAGCCGTGCTTTCTGTGGCATTTTTCCCACCCACATGGGAACACCTTCATGAGGGCTGCCTGTCTCCTGTGCTGGGAAAAGACATCAGTCCAGTGCAAAGATTGTTCAAAATAAATGTACTACATAGTCCTGCAGAAAGTGTCTTCTTTGCTAATGCTTACCTACTTCTTCTTCAGTCATGAGGAAAGAGACAAAACATATTACACCTTTTATTTTATTGCCTTTGCAAGTGATATTTTTCTGCTTGTTAAAAATATGTGTTATTGTTTATTTTTAAATTCCTCTGCCAGGCTGACATCATGCTCTGCACATTATGAGAAAAAAATACAGCAGGGATTTTTATTTTTTTTCTTACTTTCCAGAGAATGTTGTGTTGCAACTACTGGCAAGTTGCATAGACAAACAGTGAATGGATGCTACGGCATTTAACTCCTCATTGGACAATTTATCTCCACAAAACAAAATTATTCTTTTTTCTTAAAGGATGCTGTTTGTCAGAGGTACCAGGCAGCCACCGATGTGACCTCCACTTGAAATATCAGCTCCTAGAACACCATCTTTTCCTTTGTATGCTATCAAGCCCCCATATTTCTCTGATTCAGTCTCAGGGAATAAATAAAATTTGAAGCCTTTAGGTCATAACTAATCCTCCTACTCAACTACTCCATTTCCCCTGGCCTCTCCCTTTATTCCAGGTACTTTCTCCTGACCCTGGATTCCCACAGTCCTGTCTTGCTTTTTCTCTTGCCTTTTCAACTTTTCTTTAATTCTAAAAGTTGACACTAAAGTTACTGTGTTGGGGAGTGCTTCCTCATTTTACTTGAAAACAGTGTGACTTTTACTCTGAATGGCTTTTGTTCATACAAAGGAATGCGAAGGAACGAGAGATGAAAATCTTATTTTCTTTTCTCAGTAACTTGTAGTAATGTAGTCTCTGATCACAACAAATTTGTCTTTGGGTTGGTCCTTGTGGCTTACTTAGAAAGTGAAGTGTTTTCCACTTTAGATGCTGGCATTCGCCCTGTTGGATTACCTGGGCCAACCCATAATCTGCTGGGACTATTACAAATATAATAAAGTCCTTAGGAGTCTGTGTTCTGCTTCATGAGTGTTCAGTTCAAGAAGGTTTTTGTCTCATGATGTACCAAAGTGTAAATAAGAGACAAATCCCAGAAGCACTTGAAAGGAAAAAGTGGTGGGAACAGGGCCAGTAACAAAAACCTCTCAGACTTGATCTCATCCTACATTGTTGGGATGTTGTCCTGGATCTTGTCAGGACAGGATCAACTTTTGCAGTAGTCAGGTGGATTTCATGGCCAGGACCTGGAGGTTATTCTGTACCACATCATGTAATTTTCCAGGAATGGGGGAGTGGGTCCCTTCTGGTGGAGTAAGCCTAGTGTGAAATGAGCAGTCAGGTAGTGCCACTTCCTTCTGTTACTGATACTGTAGCTGTTATGGTTCGGGTTTTTTTATTCCAATGCAGTTTCCGGTAAATTGTTCTTATCTCAACCTGTGATCTTCACCTTTTCTGCCTCAAATTCTCCTCTCTATCCTACCACATGGGGAGGCAGCAGTGAGAGAGCAGCACCTGGTTTGGAGTGCTTCAATGGGAACACTAAATTGTGGGATACCATTCCTAAACCACGACAGATGTTTCCAAGGTTGAGAAAACAGGAAGCAAAAAACCCTGAGGCTTCTATAAAAATTTGATAAAATTTTAAAAATTTTAAGCCTCAATTTTTAAAACCTCCTCTACCCTGCCCACTCTGACCTCAGTTGTCCTCTACTCTTTTTCAGAGAAGTGACTGCAATAGACACAGACCACGGGAGAAAATATTGCTCCTCCTAGTTTCAGTGTCTCCATTTATCCCTTTAAGGAAGGCTTTAGAAAGAAACTTAGTGGGTGGGAACAAGCAACCAGGTCTTGCAATCAGCTCCACAGTCAGTGAGACTCTGCACAGGCCCAAGAGGCTGGGGAGGGAACCTCTAATGACCTGGCTGCGGACCAAGATCAAAAGACATTTACCTTTTATTTCATGTGACATCAAGCTAATGCAATGCTTTAGAGGTGGTGTTGAACCAAAACGTTGTCTCTGAGCCCCATTTGAGAATACAAAGAGTCAGAACCTAAAGTCAGAATTAAGCTCTGAAATTTATGGCCATTTTTTATTGGTGTGCTGGAGTGAACAAAAATCCCAGCTCACTGAGTGTTGGAGGAGAGTTATCTCCCAGATCAAGACCTTGACTCTGTATCTTGCATGTATCTTAAAGTTTGCTTGTTCACTTCCCATGAGAGTCATCTTGGCTCTGTCTGTATTGGTAAATTAAAGGTGCTTGGAATAGATCTCTGGCACTGAGCCCAACCCACATGTGGGAGCTTGTGTCCACATCATTAACTGCTCTTGCCCTCCAGAACAGGATGACTGCATCCCAAACTGTCTGTTTCAAATGATCCTTGGCCCACTGTGGGGGTGCTTGCACAGCCCACCCTTGGAAAAGCACCTGGATAACCCCACCTACTAAGATAAGTGTGTGGCTGTAAACAGCATGTCTGGATCGAATACAAAAATCCACCCCAAAACTCATATTGTTAAAGAGGTAGATGACCATAAACCAGAGTAGACAGCAGAGAAGGAATTATAGAGACTTTTGAAACAAAGAACTAAGCTTGAAAGGAAATATAAAAGAAGGATCTCAATTTGTAATGGGAGTGGAGACTGTGATGTGAAAACAGCAGTAATCAAAACCTGATGTGCCCCTGCAGAGACACCCAGCAGCACCCTGACCCCTGACAGGCATGGCAGAGCCAGCTCCTCACGGAGCAGTCAACACCTGGAGAACAGGTAGGAGGCATGGGAGCCCACCCCAGTGATGAGCCCCAACCTGTGGAGGTATCAGTGAGCTGCAGGGAGCAGCAGGGGTAAGTGGACAGCTGGAGTTCCCCCATGACTGAGTGTGTGCATGTCTGCACGTGCACGTGAGTTTAAAGTTTCTTGGGATTAGGCCTGGAAGAGTGTTGAGAGGTTTGTAGGTGTTTATTAACATGTTAGAAATGTGATTCATCTGTTATGTTATTGATATTTTTCTCATGAGAGGGCCAGCATCCTATCTGCAATGTGTACTTCAGCTGCTCCTTTGGAGGTGTTCTCCCACTAAATGCCAGGAAATAAGCAGTGTCTGTAAGAATAATGTAAGAACTGGTACAAATATAAGAAAACCTGAATTCCCCTTTTTTTAAATGAAATTCAGCAAATATTGTGGAAAATAACACATCGTCAGCTGGTGAGCAGTTTGAGAGAATTATGTGCAATAATCTTTCACCTTTCTGACTTCACCAAGTCTTTAATCCTTCTTTATTTAGACAAGTTTACATTAAAATTTTAAGTGTGGACCCTGGTATAATGGTGGCTAGAAGGTCACATCTATAACTCCACCAGGTTTTATAGTTAGTCCCTGCACAATCTGTGCAAGGGAATTCAATCTGACAGTGATGACACACATGCAGAGCCCCTGTAATACTGGTAAGAGCAATTTTCATGCAAGTTACTCATGAGGAGAGGCAGTACACCTTGCTTTGGAACCTAATTCAGTGTTTAGTGAGGTGATGGTAGAAAAGAAATCTCTTGACTCTGTTAATGAGGGAGGAGGCAGCATCTTGGAGAGCCCCCAGAAGAAGATAAGGTACTCTAGCTGTTGGGGCAGGCAGGCAGCCTCTTGCCCGAGAGACCCTAGAATTTTCTCTCCACTGGGGGGACAGTGGTACTTGATGAACTGCCTGAAACCTTGGTATGAGTTTGCTGTAGCCTGACTGGATCTCAGCTGGTAAATCCTTTGGGCCTGATCTAATACCTAGCAAAGAAATTGGAAATTATCCCATTTACTCCACTGAGTTTTATACATCTGTTTGTCTCCCTTTCTTCTCTCTTGTGATTAATATAGATTGCACAAGAGGAGTAAATATTTAAATACAAACATTCTCACATGAAGACCATTTTTTGTTTGTTTGTTTTGGGGCATTTTTTTTGAAGTGGGACAAAGACAGCAGGGTGCCTTTTCAGACTACTTCAGTGTCAATTGCTCACTCTTCACTCCCATCTATGGAATACAGAAATCCCCAGACTAGCTCCAAAGGAAATGTTTGGACTAATAAATGACTAATATTTGTGGTTGCTGTAATTGCATATGATTTAGAGTAACGGTCATAAAGTGTAGAACAACAGTCATAAAGTGTAGCACTATTTTAAATCTGGGTATTCTCAGCAGGGACTCAATGCAGTCTGGGAAATGCAGGTAGAAAAAAACCCATGCCTTGTATACACTTTATTGCTCTTCTATGGCAAGTTAGATTCAGTAAGATTCGTCTATTGTTCAGGAAGCAAAAAAAAAAAAGAAAAAAAAAAGAGGTTCTCAACATTGTGACGTATTAACTAATGTTAAAAACATTAATGCTGAGGTGAAATCACTCCACATGTTATCAGTGATTTTATTGTTAGGTCTGCTCTGGTCTATTGCCTGACCTAAATTCTTTCTACTCACTCTGTTTATAAATTTAAGACTAGCTCTACAAGGGAATTTAGGCATGACTTCACTGCACCTAACTTGCTGTCTGCATCCAGATCCTTGAAAGGGCTACTCACCTAATGGCCACTGAGGAGTAGAGCATCCATTTAAATTAATGAGGGTTAGGCTTCTAAATAGGTTTCTAAGGCACACATTTAGGTGTCATCCGTGAGCCTGCTGTAACTTGCGGAGAAGGAGTGCAATTCAGATGATATGGCTTGATGATAAAGTTGCAGCAGCTAATTCTTGAAGTGATAGCCTCAAAAAATAATAGTTAACAAATGTTTTGGACTGTATCTGGAAAGGATTGGAACACTTCCTCACATGGCAAATGCGTCAGCTGATATTCATAACCAGCCACTAACTGAGCAGGGACATGCCTACACCATTCATTTGGGAATGCTGGCATCTCCCTTATTCAGCAGGCTAGACACTCATCTTTAGCCTGTGTGGGACTGAATTCAATAACCCAAGTCTTGTTTTTTAAACCAACGTATCAAAATCACCTCATTTAGCATTATGTGGTTGTCTCACTCTTTTTGTTTAAATTATGGCCAGCAGTGGTGGCACTCAGATTTCATGTTATACATTAGTCTACACAACAATGTACTCTCTGGACTATTCCTGTATTTTAGCAAATGACCATATACTGAAAAATGCATCAGAAGTCTGGACCGCAGTGACCATGATTGATCATAAACATATGACGCAATGGGTGAGCAACTGGCTCATGGGTTGGGCACAGAGGGTTACAGTGAATGTGGTGACACTAGGCTGGCCACTGGTCACTCGTGGGGTTCCACAGGGCTCTGTCTTAGGCTTTGTGACCTTCAGTGTCTTCAGCAATTGTCTGGAAGCACATCTTAAAGGGATACTAAGCAAGTTTGCAGCTGATACAGTATGGGGAGGAGCTGTTGACTTCCTGGAAGGCAGAGGGGCCCTGCAGAGAGACCTTGACATTTTAGAGAGATGGGCAATCATTAAGGAAATGAAGATTAACAAGTGCAAGTGATGAATTCTATATCTGGGATGGAGCAACACTTGCTGTGTATATAGTCTGGGGAATGAGGGGCTGGAGAGCAGCCCCATGGAAAGGGACCTGGGGGTCCTGGTCAGTGGCAAGTTGAACATAAGTCAGCAGTGCTCTGGCAGCCAGGAGGGCCAACCCTGTCCTGGGGGGTGTCAGGCACAGCATCGCCAGCTGGGCAAGGGAGGGGATTTTCCTGCTCTGCTCTGAGCTGGGGTGGCCCCACTTGAGTATAGTTTTGGGCACCACAATATAAAAAAGATATTGAACTATTAGAGAGTGTCCAAAGGAGGGACACAAAGATGGTGGAGGATCTGGAGGGGAACTCGTATGAGGACTGGCTGAGGTCACTTAGTCTGTTCAGCCTGGAGAAGAGGAGACTGCAGGGAGACCTCATTGCAATCTCCAATTTCTTCACAAGGGGAAGTGAAGGGGCAAGTAGGAAGCACCAATCTGTTCACTTCTGTGACCAATCATAGGGCTCAAGGAAATGCATGAAGCTGAATTAAGGGAGGATTAGATTGGATGTCAGGAAAAGGTTTTCCACCCAGAGGGTGATTGAGCACTGGTCCAGGCTCCCCAGGGAAGTGGTCACTGCACCAAGCCTGTCTGAGTTCAAGAAGTTTTTGGACAACTTGCTTCTCTGGACCATGATTTCCATATTCTTGCTTGTCACAGCGGTTCAGCTGTAGCAATAGGGCAGTACTGCCTTAAAAATAGGATATATATTCCATGGGTTCAATCTCAGCCCTGGAGAGACTAGAGTCCAGGTTTCTCCTTTATGAGTGAGTAGTGCAACCAGTAGACTCATAAGTGAAAGGTTGCTTTGCCAGTTTCTTTTGAGGAGACTATTGGAAAGTGGTGACTTGCTTTCATGAAAGAAAGTCATCTAGCACTGATGTGAACAGCAAGACTTTGGAGAAGTGTGTGTGCCTGAACTTGACTTTAGGCAGCACTTTAACTTTCTGGATTCTTTTTCTTCCCCTAAATTTTACAACCATTTATGAACTAGTTTGGAGGTTTGTATGCATAAACCGGTATTACTGGGACCATACACCCATCTTCAAGTCCTAGTTTGGCAATTACATATCTTTCCTTAAATTGCACATCAAGGTCTGTGTAAGAGCCAGGAGCTGAATATGAACTATACATGTCCTGCAGTTACCTAAAACTGACCTGTTTTGGCTTCCTTCTCAGCTCTACAAGAATATTTATTAAAATTGAAAATTCTGTAGCATTGACTTTCCTGGATTTCTGGGTTTGTGGGCTGGATGCACAGTAAGCATTTGTGAGCATTCATTCATCCTTTACTTTCAGAAAAATAGCTGACTGTAGGTGCCTGGAAAATTTTATCTGATTTGACTGCAGAAATCTATCTCCTAGATATTTGGCTTGGCAAAGTTTAGCAAGCACTGTCATCGTCATCTCCAACTTAGAACCAGAGGTCCCCTCAAGACCCTGGAAAGTTGTATGGTACAATCCCATCAACACAGGACTTTTTCTCCCTCCTCCCCGAATTCATGATTCTCCTTCTAGGAGTTCAGCTGCATGTGATCCCAGGCTTAGTTTTGATACAGCCCAGCTGTGCAACCTTAGCTCAAACTTTAAGGAAAATACTGAGTTATGAGAAAGAGCTGTGAGAAAGTACATAGACTAGAATCAGCCACATTTTAATGTAGAATTGAAGGCAGAGGTAAGATCAGTGGCATGGGTAACAAAGATTCAAGGAGAAAAACACTGACAAGAAAAGTTATAAAGTCTCCTAGGAAAGGACAGTCAGCTGGAAGATGGCAACTCAGTGACACCAAGGACTAGCCTGCTCCCAGAAGCAGCAGCAAAAGCTGATACTTTTCACCTGATTGATGTTGGCCTGGTGAGCAATGTCCTGGTGTGCTAGTTCTAGTGGGTTAGAAATCTACAGCTGTCTGACTGGAGGCACATACCAGTCTAACCTTGTAATACAAAGAATGGGAAATATCACAGAGGAGTTCAGTGTTTGAAAAGGAAAAATATCAAGACCAACACTAAGCTCTTCCTATGCCAGCTTAGCAAAGGAAAGAGATTATTGAGATACAGTCTCATTTTACTTTTGCTAGCATGAGTAGTAGAGAACAGAAGGCTAAAAAACAACACTGGTAGCACAGTGTGTGACTGTAAATACCCACAACACTGGCAATTAAAATATCTCTTGCCATGTTTAAACATAACATTTACACTTCCTCATTGCTGTATGTAGAAGGCTGATGGTACCTAAAGTCAGCATGAGATGGCTCAGCTGTTCTCAGGTTTGGGCATACGACCTAGGAGGTAAAAATTCTGATATAGCAAGATTTTTTGACAGAAGAAGAGCAAAGTTTTCAAGTTTGGGGGTGTCTAAAATTAGGAATCAAAACTTTTTTCTTTATTGTGAGATCTTATTTAATTTTGCTGTAGTGCTTAACAAGCAAAACAAGGCAACTTTAGTAGCCTGAATGTTGAAAAAGGCAACTTGTGATTATTGGCATGAATAAAGTTGTCAAAATGTTCCCTCTCTTGATGTAGTGTCAGCAGCTTTTGGATCTTTGTTAATATTCTGCCTTTCTCAGCTGTTTATTCCTGTATTTATTCGATACTACTTCCTTTGAGTGTAACTCTGCTTATCTAAAGTAGAAGATGGTGAAGTAGAACACTCTGGAAACTGCATATTAATGTATCATGCCTTTTATTTATAAACTCCAGGCTTCTTCAGATTTTTCTTTTATTCCTGTATAAATGTGAACTTTTCAACTTGGATAGTCTCGTAAAGCATTTTTAAAAAGTACAAAAATTGCCAGTAGAAACATATATCTTAGAGTAATTCATATTTTGGCATGTAAAGTCCTCAGTTATTTTATAATGGTTACTTTATATTGTTCTCTTTATAAGATTTCTTTCTTCTTTTTTTTTTCTACATTCAACTGATTATGTCCATGGAAACTAGCCCTAATTGTAGCTTTACAGGCAGGCCGTGTTTTCCATCATTGGCACATACTGATGTAAATCACTGGGGAGTAGCACAGGACAGAGCTGCTGTTTTCTGTTATGCTGCAAATCAGAACAAGATTGGTATTTCTGATTAATTATTTTAGCAAGTGGCCTACCAATTCCCTGCCAGATTATCATATAATAAATAAAAACATTACCAAAGATATTCAGCTCTGATAAAAAAAAGGATAATCTTTCAAGGTATATGTTTCTAAGTTTGCACTTACTAAAGTGGCCTTCACAACCTAAGTTCATTTTACCCATAAAAAGTCTAAGTGTTTTTCCTGTAGGTATGTTGATGTACATATCATCCCTTTCTTCACTCTCGATGCAGGATGGAGCCTGTGACACCTCTCTCTAGGTTGCTGCAGGATGCGCGGACCATACCAGTGGTGCAAGAATGCCTCCAAACCCTGTTTTGCTAAATGGCTCTGTCATGGCCGTAAGACTTGGGAAAGCTGGGACATTGCTAAACAAAGAGGGAGCCTTGGAAAAAAAGTCTTTTTTGCCATCAAGACACCACTGAGACTTCCAGAGTTGTGGGGGAAATTCAGCAGAGGATCAGCAGCAACCGAAGGCTGGGGAGCATTTATTTTGCACTGCTGGGGGGCTAAGGAGGGCAGCCTGCCTACACGTGTCTGTCACTCCAGCTTGGGGCAGAGAAAGGGCTCGGAGTGAGCTTCTCCTCTCCTGGCCAGCCAGGCCACAGAGACCTGCCACAGAGAGGGATGCTTTGCGCCAGGGAAGGGGAACCAGAACACCTGCTTGGGAGCTGGCACTCACTCCCCAGCTGCTGCTGTGCTTGGTGGGAGCATGGGGTAGATTTCATCCATCAGTCCTGCCCAAAAGCGGGCTCTTGGTGTGCTGGAGCATGAGCAAGGGCATGGCAGGCGGCCTTGGTGAGACCTCAAAAACACCACAGAGGCAACAATGCTGGGCAGATACCAAGGTCTGTCTCTAACTGCTGCTACTCCTTTGCAATTTACTCCTGTTTTGGCTGTTGCTTGGACTAATCACTATCCATGTCTTTAAAGCCAAAGGTCCTTTGCAGAAGAGAATACGTGTCTCTTAGGGGCCATCCCAGCCCATTTGGGTGGCTGTAGCATGAGGATTTCAGATAACACACTGATGAGTGTGCTCTGCCCAGGCAGATAAAGAGAGCCTTCTATCAATATGGTTTTGATCTCTGGCCTTTTCCAACCCACTGTCTTTGGGCACAGGTTTTTGGAGGGATAAACTCAAATTTAAACCTCCTGTTGTGAAACTCTCCATTGTACTTTTCTATATGCTCTTTATAATGTGAAAAAGAGGTAAAATTTTAATTATCACTGTTGCCTCTTTTGTGTTAATCCAACATGCCCTTGTCTTTGGCTGAAGGTTTCGCTGACTTTATGAAAAACTTGCTTTAAAACACCTGAGAGTTAAAAAAAAATTTTTTTTCCACTTCCAGCCTCTGAGATTTTGAGACTGCTCTATGTATTCTACAAAACCTCATGAATTACAAGTACTGAGACGTACAAAGGTGTATTAAAATGTGTTTGCATTTATGACTTTTTAAATTCTCCAACATTGGATGGTGTTAAGCTGAGAGGAAAGCTAGAAATATAATGCCACAATGGAAGCACTGGAGTTTTGCTGTTAGAATCTACAAGCTTCGGCACATATGCTCTCCTAACAACACTGCTCCTTCAATCACATTCTAGCAGCCTCCCATCAGGAAGCGCTGATTTGTTTAACTCTATTAAGCTTAGATAAGAAAGGTAAATAATATGTCACCCGATATAAGACAACCACTCCAAAATAAGTTTGACATTGGCCAATAATCACTCTAACATTTTTGTGGCTTTAGCAGCTTTGGAGGCTGTTGAATGGCACAATGGGGAAAAAAAAGAGAGCAGGAGAACGAACGTCCGCTTGTTGCTTTAGCCTATTTGAGATGAATTATTAGGAAGGACAGCCAACACTCAGGCTAAACGCTAACAGATGTGGCATCGAATGTGCCATTTAGACACTGGTGGTTTGCTGTGGAGCAGTAGGAAGTGGCCTCAGTGGGTGGCAATGGGAGTCAGTGTCCGGCCGGTGAGTGGGGGGAGCTGAGGGGGCACAGCCCCAGCTTCCAGGAGAAATCCCACCCATTAGTGAGGCTGACACTGCAGCTAAGTACACAGTTCAGTTTCTGTACCTGACTTCTGCCAGGAAACATCTCGTTACTAGGCATGTCTTTGGCAACAACTTTGAGCATGAGGCAGGAGAAAGGACTCAGGTCTATTTCAGGGTGTGGGCAGCTCTAAAACTGCTCTGTTGGATAGGGGCTATACAGACCAGCCACCAAAGTTACAAGGCCTGAACAGAGAGGCCTCCCTCAGCTCACTGGACTCAGGTTGTGATGAAGAGATAACTTTGCTATTGATATGTTTAGGAAGGGTTTTCACAAAGTTAATGGCTTTTAGTGTAAGATGGGGCTGGTATCCATTAAGAGCTAGTCTAGGATATACTGGGAGCTGTGTGGTATGACAAAAACAGACTGGTAGCTTCACCTCGCAGACATCTGCTAGTAGTTTTCCCACAGAACTATTTTTCATCTTCTTGGCATGTAAAGAGCAGTGGCATAGCTGTGCGTTGAAACTTGACAAAGCTGTAGTAAATTGGTTGAATGCCTTGTGGTGTTCAAGGATTCAGTGAGAAGGACAAAAGCGTTTTCAAAACAAAAATTAATATTGCACAGTGATGTGGGAGGTCAGCCAAGAAGCACCAAAAACAATAGCAAAGACCCACACAGGGAAATGCAATTAACTTTTGAGCAGACTAAAAGCCAAACTTTGCCCAGAAAAAGCCATCACTGGACATTCAATGAATGAAGGCATCCTTAACACAAGCTGGTTTCATAAAAGAGCAGAAGATGGTGTGTTGGCCAAGATACACTGAATCCCCTCCCACCTTCCTGATTCACAAAGGGTAAGAAAAGGCATCAGCCAGCAGCTTAAGTTTTTCCAGAACCATGCTCAGGGGACTCATCTTCCTGTGTGCAAAAAATGCAAGTGATTACTGTCACTGATCATCAATGATTTTTTTTTTTTTTTTTGGAAATGGATAACTCAGTTTGATATAGCAAAAAATGTCACTGAAGAAAAGATTGTCATGACTTCCTCCCAATCTCAGCCCTTTTTCAGATTTGACTATATCCTGCTCTGTACTCTTCCTGGTATAGGAATAATTCAAATTATTAAATAATATTATATTAAATGTCTGGTTATTATCCACTCTCTCTTCTCACATTCATTTGTGGTGACTGAAAACAACAGATCATTGCATGGTTCTTTTCCCTTTTCCTGCTTGAATTGGTCAAATCGATGTTCCCAGGGTGAAACCAAAAATAGGTAATCATTGGAAGTTGGATTTCTTATCCATCACTCCAGTTTCTTACCTGCCAGATGAGCCAGGCCAGTACTGTAGTCAAAACACTCCTAAAGCCAAAGCAGCAGTATTTTAAAATTATTTCTCCCAGCCTGATAAATTTCATAGCTCTTAGGAAAGGAAACTGTGGAGTATCTTGTCTGGGGAAGCTGTGGGCCATTCACCAGCAGCAATCTGTAGATGTACGTTTGATGGACATCTGTCAGGAACGACACAGACAATATTACTTCTGCATTTAGGGTGGCCTGGAGACCTTCTGCAGTTCCCAGGCATCTCTGTCCACCCAGTGGAGGATCAGGGCCTGCTCCATCCCTAAGTGTAGAGGCTACATGCCACTATGGCCATATCTCACTAGTCCAATCCTTCACTTACATGGAGGAGAGATTGTGAACTTTTTATTTTATGGAAATCTTAACAGCACTGAACAGCAGGATTTTGGCTGCTTACAGTGTGAGAGATTTTGCTGAAGAGACTACAAGAATTGGATAGGAGGCCTGTATTCCAAATCTGAGTTTAAGCTGCTCTGAAAATACCTGTTAAAGTTGACTCTTCTGGGTGGGAATATTATTCCTAGTACTTTCATGAAACTGCTAACATCAAATTTGAAATAATTTTAATGTAAGGAACACAAATAAACAACTTATAGGCTTGAATGCACTATAAACCACTCTGGTGCCTCCTATCCAGGTCAGTCTGGCAAATACATAATTATCAGAGCCATTACCAGACAGAATTTAATCATGGGGCAAAATACAGCTGCAAACTTGATCTTCACAGGGCCAAAAGCATCAGATTCAACACCCTGTCATTAAGTAGCAATAAAGACACCAGGGTCCAAAAGCTATCTTCCAAATCTATTCCAGGGTTCCCTGCCCTTGATATTGTTGTGTTCACCTAATCAGCCAGATTTAAAGGCTACTTGTCCTTTCTTTAGGTCATAGTTTCCCATGAGCTGGCCAGATCCGAATGTGAGTCTCAGTGACTACAGAAAACAAAAAAATGGTGCCTTTCTGGCTCACCACCCAGGCATGGATTTATCCAGGCATGTGCAGGAGAGCTGGCACGGATGGGGGGAACCACAAAACTTCACCTCAGCAGTGCTGCCTGGGTAGAAAGCAGATGTTGTTTGATATGACTAATCTCAGCCACTTGCACAGGCTTTTCCAACAGGCCTGTGTTTTTCAGATGCCAGTCTTTTTGAATTTTGGATTTCTTATTTAGATCTTTTGCTTTCTTTGCCCAAATTTCCTTAAGCAATCTAGAATATGTTTGTTATTTTATCACATGCATTATCTGTAGTTGTAAAACGCTGGTAAACCACTTTCTGGAAAGACCACAACAGAATGTTCTTTAGAATTACAAATGAGTTGCACTGGGATGAGCTTAACATTTAACTGTTTTATCTCGCTTCCCTCCCTCACTCTGTGAAGTTGATAGAGAGAAAGTTGAGTTGTAAAGCTGGGTCCAGACATCTCTCAAATTCAGCTAGCTGGAATCTGTGCTTTTGCCTCAGTTTTTGAACAGTTGATATAAACCAGTAGATATCCACTGATTTCAAAACTTCTGCTGTTGAATTATGCCAGCTGAACTCTGGCCTATTTTGCATCTCGCCATCCCTCACCACAGTAGGCAGTGAGTGCAGAAAGCACACACTTCTCCATCGAAGCCACCCCCAAAAGTGGGCCAGAGCCTAAGGTGAATTATGTGAATATAGGAAATGTTTTTAGAGCAGGAATTCATTTGGGAGAGGGAAATCATTCAAAGAAAAAACTTCTCTCTGTTCAGGAGCAAGGTCCTTGTGAGCACATCTCAGTCTAGCAGCCAGGGCTATGACACTTATTCCATAAAAGCTGCCTAAATATTTTTGACTTCTGTTCAACATTGTTACATTAAGACTTTTCAAAAATTAAAGAGTATTTTAGTCCTTGTTTCCAAATGGTACAGAAGAGAGAATTACATTTTCTGACAAAGACAGAAGACTGGTTAAATGTGTTTCCTTCTTTCCAGTGATTTGAAGAGCATAAATCACTACAGGCACATACTCAGCAAGGATTCCCTGTCACTTGAGGATATCTGCTGCGTTTTCATTTTTCTACACTTCCGAACAATCGATTAATTAAATGTCTTTTTCTTTTCTTTTTCCAGTATAAATAGAGTAACAAAGAGTACAGATTCATCACGGAAGAACAATTTAACTTTAGTACACACAACAGTAATAAACTTTAAAGGCTATGTAGTAACAGTAGATACAGAAACACACACCTTGACTGAAGACACTTTTGACACTGTGCTATGCACTGAGCAAGTAGGTAGCCTGGAGAGGCTGTGGAAGATAAATTTTCCAAGCGACTCATACTTTTTCACACTTCCATGGGAAAAATGAATAAAGAAAGGTTGCTTTGGACTGTGTTCTGGCTAGGTGCCATTCAGTGCTGTTGTAAGTAAGCTGAAGTGTTGATAAAACTGAGTTACTACATTTTTGGAGGAGATAATAATTAGAGCACACATAGGCTGGGGGCAGGAATAAAACAACAACAAAAGAAATAGAATAAGGGGCTATAAACTTGTGTAAGAGCCTTAGTGATGTCATATGATCCTTCAAATCCATTCAGGTTTGAAAGACCTTTGATGGACTCCAGTCTACAGCTGTACTCTAAGGAGGATGTGGACCTACAGGAAAGGGTTCAGAAAGCATCAGCTTGAATGTCCTGAAAGGAACTGGTCTTTTTTACTTCCCAAATAGAAGAAGGTGCTTTCAAAATAAATATTCATGGCAAGGACATTACATGCGGCGGTTCCAGAGCCTCTTTGACTTGAGGCCTTCAGACAGATATCTGCTAGAAATGAAATTTAGCGTTTGTAAAGTTTGTTTCTGAAATGAAGTAGAAGAGTACAATCATCTGAGATCTCTTTAAGAGGACCTTGAGATTTTCACATGGATCTTGTGATTAACCTAGGACTTTGGGAATTTCATCACTTCCAGAAACAACCAACGAAGGTAGTTGCATTTGGAAAGATGTTTGTGAATATTTTATAAACCCATCCAACAGAACCTCGAGTTTAAAGGTATGTGTTTGGTGTTCAGGATATATGGAGAGACATAGACTGTATGTGACTGGAGGGAGACACAGAGGCAGACAGGAGAAGGGATTCTTTACAGTCACCAACTCAACAACACTAGTCAGGACCATTAGAAGAAATAGGCTATCCTTCTATTTTGTGTGCGGTGGGGTTTTTTTAACATGTTAACCCTGAGTAAAATACTACAACATGCTTGACTGGAAAAATAGTATTTATTTGAAGATATTAAGAAATGGAAAATACACTACTTTTTTGGTAATTTTCTTTAATGGTTTAATATTCCCTTCCCTTGGGAGGGGGAAAAACCCAACCCATTCCAAACCAAACCAAATCAAACCAAACCGAAACAACCAAATAAAACCTCCCTTCCCCCCTGTCTGCCTTATTTCCAGTCTGAATTTTTGTGGATTTAATTTTCAGTTCTTCTTTATTTTCTCAGTAGATTAAAAAGCCCTTGAGTGACTGATTTTCTTTCTTTTAATTTTATTTTCTTTTTCTTTTTCTTTTTTTTCCACAGTGCAGATAAAACTTTCAGTTTGTCTCCTTGAGAAGTAAAGTCCCAGTCTTTCTGGTGCCTCTTTTTTTTGTATTCTCTCCAAGTTCCTGACACCCTCTAAAAACTACAGTTACCAGAAGTGGATATGATGCTGTACGATCTTTCTGCCAGTGCTGAATACAAAGGTTAATTTACCTCTCAACTCCTACTCACGGATCTGTTTATTCAGCTATGAACTGCAGAAAGATGAAATGACCTCTTGCATCATGGTTCTGGTTCCCTGCTATTTGAATTGCCCAACCATTTATAAGAACTAGAACTGCTGCACTGGGTAAAGCCAAAAGTCCATGAGGGCCACTACCACTTCTCTGCCAGTAGCAAGTCACAGAGACTTAAGGAAAACCAGAACAAGTTTACAGTGATATTTTTCCCAGTATATTTCACAGTTTTCATCAGTTTGCAGTATAATGATGTCTTTTAAAAAAGCTGCACCTTTGTGTGTAATAATCCTTGATAGATTTTTTCCATTAGTTTATGTAATCTGACACTGGCTTGTGTCCTTGTACTGCGAAAAATAGTGAATAATCCTTTGCTGTTCATCTTCTCTATACTGTTCATGAGATTTTATTTCTTTATCATATATCCCTTTACATTTCTCTTTTCCAAGACAGATACTCTTAGTCTAGCTCACACTATAGAAGTCAATGCCTAATTTTGCACACTGCTGTCATTTCTGACATATTTTTCTATTTTTACTCTTTTATTTTGGAAATAGAGACAAAGAACTGCACATAGAATTCAAGATGCAAGTTCTATTTTTAATTTGTTTGTCCTGGTAAGGGACCTCTGCAAAAGGACTCAGCACCAATACTCAGTTACCTAAATTAGTTATTTAAACAGACTGGCCAGATTTCCAGGACTATTGAGTACCCACTGCCTTCCACTGAGGTAGTGGAAACTGTGGTTTTTGCTCTTCTGAATATCTGAACCCTGCTGTGGACATTGAGCACATTGGAACTAACCTTTATAATACAAATATATCTTGGAAATAGCCTCTTTGCCCTAACAGTAACAGAATGAAAAAAATTTGCTCTAACTCTCTCACATTTTTTAATGCTGAGGTTAAATATGCAATCATGGACAGGCAGGAAGAGGGTGTGCAAATTCTCTGCAACTGTATCATTTCATCATTTTTATGAGCAGTGGGGATTATTTTTTTGCAAAGATCACTATGCATTATAAAAACATCTGATTTTTGAAACACATTTCCTGGCATCTTAGACTTCACCAATATGTCTTCTTTTCTTCTTGTATTTTAACTTAAAGTTTGTGCTTTTTCTTCCGCCTCCCCAAGCCCTCCTGCCCCACAATTTCTTGGAGAATATATGACTAATTATATCTAAATTAAGTTACATTTATATTGCCCTATGGAAAAAAGTGTTTATCTTTTACAACAGCGGTGGGAATGTTGAACTGCTTTACTAGTCTGATGTATTCCCTTGTAACAGATAGGGGAAAAGTTTTAGTTCATTTTAAACAGAAGGCTTTATATCGGTGCAACCCTTATTCTTTGCCACGGGTTGCAACTTCACTGAAAGGCCCAAGTGGAAAAAAAAAAAAAGAACAAATAATGGAACAAATAATGAAGGAAAATTCATGAATTTGAGTACACCTGTCTCTTGTACTGAAAAAGTCCCATGGAAAAGTAGTAGTATTGTTCTCCTCCCTGAACCTGTCTCCTTTCATAAGCAGTGCACATTTTTTTTATCCACATAATTAGAAAAGGAGAGTTAGTGTCCTGGGAATTTGTATGCTTCATTTACCAGCACCTGGTGTACCTCTTTCTCTCTCTTGCTTTGTTTCCCAGCAAATATACAGAGTAGATTATATAGCACAGAAATGACAGAAAAGTCCACAGGACTGCTTCTTTCTGGAAAAACATGGTAGTGTGGTTTTATTGCATTATGAAAAGCATCTCTCCTTTGTCCTTCATGGGAGTCCTTCAAATATGAAATAAACATTTGGTGATTGAAGTAAATAGAAATATTGACTTTGTTTTTGCCAACAAAAGGTAACTAGGGACCTACATTACAAGGATTTCAGATCCTGAAGCAGTAGAGGAAGGTAGAGTTTGCTGACAGTGTTTGGACTAATAAGTACCAACTCTCTTTCATGAGCTGTATCTGAGTTTTCTTGTAACAAGAAAATTCTTCACTCTCAGGGTGACAAATAAAAGATTTTCACAATTTCCAGGACTGCAGGTTCTGCCTTCTTTTGTTTCTGGAGTTGAAATCATCATTGCCAATGTTAGCAATGCTCCACTGGCCAAAGGGATTTCACTAGAAAGAATCTGCCTCAATATTTTGCTACTTAAATTATGCCTATGCCAGGACTTGTTATCAGAAACAGAGCATTGCACAGAGCTAACTGAAGATGTTTCTCATCTAATTGCATTTTAATGCCTACAGCACTGCAAAGATAAAACCTATATTATTTCATGTTCATATTAAAATTGTACTTTGTGCCCAGTACAATAAAATATCTGTCTGAATAAAGGTTCTACTTTGTTAAACAATTGTCTGATTCTGAGAGGTGTGCTTTCAATTGCCCTTCATAAGCTATAATGTTCATATGAAAGAGAATTTTTCTATTAGAACACAAGGCACATGTCATAGGTGCTGCCTAGAAAAATGAATGCTGCCTTGGGAATCTAGAGGCATGAGTTATGGCCTCAGCCATGATTTTGTGTTGCTCACAAAACTGGAAAAGCAATCTCACTGCCTTATTTTTTTTCAAAAGAAGGATATTTGCTGATCTTTAGACATGCAAATCAGGATCCATCCTAATGCTCACCTCTTCACACTCTTCATACCTGACCTCTCCTTTACTCCAGCAATGCTGGAGATATTTGTAGCCTCAGATCTAACAGGATTTGCCTGGCATCACCTCACAGCATGTTGATGCCACGCATCCTTTTCATCCTATATGTGCTATGACTTTGCTTGCATCCTTGGTCAACTACTTCAGAATCTAACCTTGCAAGTACTGTAGAACTGGTAGGTCTATTTTATCTGTATGTTTGGTAGCACCTTTGGTATAGAACATATCTGAACACCAGCTCTCAAAGCAAGCACTGGAGATACCTTTGGGAAAATGCTGTGTGCAAGAGCTGGCAGCTGCTCCCTCCAAAGCTGCTGGCATAGCTCCTGGGAGTCCAGCTGATCCATAGTGGCCAGAAGCCTGCTGGGAGCCAGATGAGGGCAGGTGAGGCATCCCTGGGCCTTGGATCAGCCCCAGGTAAAGACATAACTGGCTCTAATTTTGCCAAGCCTGGACAAAAGTGAGAGTTGACACTGAGAATTTGTTGGGAAAAGCAAACAAGATTCACACATCCTCAAATAGGCTGAACTAGGGCGGTAATATTAGGGTGCATCTGCAACCCTCAGGTCTGTACTCTTTGTAATACTAGGGGAGAAGAGAGGGTAAAAATTGTCTGCCTGTGGGTTTACCTTACAAATTCTCAGTATCTGTCCTGGTCTCTTTGCTCTCTCTACAAGTACAGAACTTAACATCCAATGCTAGCAGGGTAGACGACTGGGGATGCAAGTATCATAAAGTCACCCTAGGACATTATCTCACCCTAGATACTGTTGAGTGGGATTGTGTGGGATGGGATGAGATGGAGATGAAGCAGAAAAACATAGTATCCTACTTACATGAAGTTCAATACTGTGTTGATTAAGAAAAAAATATTGGATTTACAGTTTCACTTTACCTGAGTCCCAAGAGACCAGTTTCGTGTTATATCTCGCTTACTGTCCCTTTCCCAAAGTAATATTGAAATCTTCCTGCACAATCTAAATGAAGCTGAAGAAGATGCAGACTGAGAAGTAGAACCAAACCATTCAGCAAAACTAGAGGATATAATGTTTTTCTTGCTGTGTTGGCTCTTTGCAACTTGCCCCCTGATGTGAACTTTTAAACTGCTATAACAAAATTATAACGCTTTTTTTCCTCCAATATGATTTAGTTACAATATTGATTTTTTTGTGATAATAATATAAATATTAGCTAAACTACAAACAAACAAAAGAATCCAAACACCAAAGCCCCCAGACAAACCAAACTAACCAAGAAAAGAAAACCAAAAACCAAAACAGGTAACTGATTTTGCCAAATATCATACTTTACTGAAGGCAAAGGAAATTTTGCCCTGGCCCTCACCAAAGCTGCAAATCCACTCTGATCCTTCTGTAGACCAGGGAAATAAGGCCTGGGCTCACACTGAAGCAATTGCATGGCTATGATGCTACAACAACATTACTATGACCCGCTGGCCCTCGGCAAGGGGGGATGTCTGAGCAAGCACCACATTCCAGTTGTTCAGGGAGTCATTGCACCATGGAAGCTGTGATAGTGCAGAGGCACACACAATGTCAGCATAGAGGCACAGAATTACATCATATATAAAAGCTTCCCAATCCTTTTGAGGCCCCTGGGGTGAATATGCCACCAAATCTGGGTGAAATCCAGAGCTCGCCTGCAGCTGTTGAACCCAGCACTGAATACTTCCCACAGCAAACACCTCAGCACGTCCTGGCTGTGATTGGAATGGCCCCTTGCTCCTGTGAGCGGAGACAGTCCTATTGTTTCATGCAACATAAATGTAATTTTTATATTGCTTCACAGTCTAACTTTGCATAGCACAAATAAATGGGCAGTGGCACCTTATGTGAATCTAGTGCAGTGCACTTTACATTCAATGTTGCAAAACAGTCTGGCTGGGCTGTGACCTTTAGCTTTTGTCAACCTCCTGACTCAAGGAGAAATGGAAACAAGCTCACAGATTACTTAGTAATGAATAATACTCCAGATGTTTTTAACCCTGTCTTCTGTTGGACATCAACAGAGGCAGTTGATGGGTGCAGTTATAATATACATTTACTCTCAAAGAAAAAGAAAAAGCTGGCTCTTGTTCAAAAAGGAAAAAAAGCCACAGTCACATGAGCAGCTTTACTAAAAGAGGATCATGAAATGTACCTCCTTCAAATTAATCTTACTGAAATCTTAAAAATCAGAGGGGTGAGGGGTGCCACAGGGTGTTAGGTTAGCAAGCCAGAAGCATTTGCTGTGACCTTCAACTCCTCTCACCACAACTCAGGCCAAAAAACATCTCCAAGCAAGCAGATTTGTATTCTTAAGAGATTTGTAACATGGGTGAAATTGCTATGTGTAAATTTTTTCTATGTTAAAAAAAAAGGAAGAAAGAAAATACTGCAGCTGCAATCGACCCAGGGAAACTGTAGCAACAAAATGGAGTGAGAGCTGTAGCAGTGAGGAGTTCTGTCAAAGCCTGAATGTGCTGCTGAGAAACACCCAGTGAAGATGCCCACATTCCTCTGCAGAGAAGGAAAGGGTGATGGTTAAGACTGGCAACCCACACTAACCAGGTGGCTGATTGTATTTTAAATGGCTATTACTTATTCATTAAATCAACCAATTAAATATCTCACCTCACTGAACTGCCACAACAAACATTTAATTTATCATAATGGCATGACACTTAACCGTACAAATATCAGTCAACACAAGCAGACTATCCAAGGAAGAGAAAGGGACAAAGAAGTACATCTGTTTTCTTCCAGATGCCTGAGAAATCTGGTAACCTTTATCAGCATTCCAAGCAAATTCAAAAATCAGATACTCACATCGAAAATGTTCCATCAGCAATTCCTTTGTTTTCCTCTTCGTGAAAGTCTGGGGCAGAGAGTGGCAGAGATTGGGGGGGACAAAAAAAAAAAGTAAGAATCTTCATAAAAATTCTTATATTGGAAAACAAATGTTTTATACTGAAGAAAAAAAACCCCACCCAGTTATAGTGGAAATAAGGTGCATGAAAAATGTCAAACTTATTGGACCACCCAGCAAGTACCAAACTCAATAGTTTCCTTCAAATGCTTCCTGGCTTCTTTCCTGGACAGTCATGCCACAGGCAGCAAGCTGAGACTCTCACAAACTTTCTCCACCCTTCCTTCACGGTCAGCAGCTGATAACCAGCCAGACCTGATCTGACTCACATTGCAGCAGAGGGTAACATTAAAGAGTAACATTAAAGAGCTGCTTCACCTAGGAGAGCACAGCTATTCGAGTATGCAGAGCTTTTTGTTACCTCTGCCTTGTAGCCACAGGGAAGCACCTCTCATCCTGCAGTGCAGAGTTTCCAGCAGAAGGAACATCTTTAGCACCAGGAGACAAATGTATATTTATTCCATCATGCCCAGAAGCAGAATTTCAGATGTACCCGTTTCTCTCTCCTTTCTGCTGGGCTCTCAGCTGTTGCCAGGTGTATATCCCATGCCTGGCTTTGAGACAGCTATGCTGGCCCTCCACACCTGAGCCAATGGCATCCCAAGGCTGGATTTTTCCAAAGCACTAAGTCCTAGCTTGCTTCTGCCTTCTACTGAGCTCACTGGCATAATTTTCCTCCATCAGAGGAAAGCTGGACAAAATGATAGAAGCATCTTAACAACCTAACAATGTTTAGAATCATCACATTTAGAGATCATTACAAACATGTTGAATCTATATCTGTATTTGAGATAGGTATGTTTGTCTTCTTTTCCTCATATTCTCTTTACTTTTCTATTAGCCATTGACTATATTAAGTGTAAAAAAGAAATAAATATTTTCAAAACATTATTCCTCCCCCCTCTCTCACTGATTTGAACTCTAGGAAACAGGTTTATGTATTTGATTCAAAGACAGAGATCAATAACTTGGCTGCCTATATTATATATCTGTAATGGGGCATTATAGTGGCATAGTACAGTATATGCTATGTGGTCCATTAGTGCACTGAGTTCAGATAGTATATGATACAAGATGTAACAGATTGTGTGTATTTATGCAACATGTATAGAATGTATATATGTATTATATGTATAGTTGCTCATACCTATATAGTGTATATTTTTATATAGAATACAAGAGTGCCTATTTTACAGCATATATAATATATAGGCTTCAAACATGGCTTTTATGTGTCACAGTATTCATGTGCAAATTGCTCTGTGATGAACTGTTAATGAGGCCATATGCATTTATCAGGTATGTCTGCCTGTGCACTTTCACTGCAGCAACCTGAAATTACCAAGTAGACCAAACCAAGTAGATAATTACTACTCTTACACTGTAGCTTTTTGTTCAGTCCTTGAACTGGGCTAAGCTCCGTTACCAAGCCACTGACTCCACAAAGTTTGCAGAAATGTAATTTTGTTTGAAACTTCTGTCTTTCTGTCAAATTTGCTTGGAGTTAACCAATGGGCAGCAGGAGAAGTGACAGCGACATATAGAAACAGAGAGAGAAACTGAATGTGTATGACCCAATTTCTTAGGAAACAATGAAGGGATTAATGTTCTTAGGCACTTCAAAGTTGTATGTCTAGTCTAAATTACTTGCCTTGGTCACTTCTACCCTCAAAGAAGAAGACAGGCATATCCAGCAGGCATTTGACCCAGTTAAGGATATGTAGAGGAGCATTTCTTGGAAAAAAAATTTGTAGCACTCTATGGCATATGGGCAGCTATTGATTGGGGATGGCTGTCCGTTGGTTTGTCACCCCCATTAGCTGAAGCAGAAGCTGTGCTCTTCAGTGACCCCAGCAATCAGCCTGGGAAGCTGTACCCTCCTGAAGAGGAACCAAGCCCAGATCAATCTGTCATTGTGCAGTTACACCCAGACCTGTGTTTCTATAGACACATCCACTTCTTGTAGTCCGAAATTTATTCAGAAAGAAAATAACGTTGAACAAAATTTTTCATCCCTGGCAAAATTACCAGTGATCCGACAGTGATGCTGGGTATGAAAAACACAAGAGGGCTTTCTGCATACAGAGAAAACTTTCAATGGGTCCAGTGCAGACAGGATGTGTCAGGCTTATTGCACAGGCTCAGACAAACCACCTGGGCAGAAATGCTCACCTGCCCATGGCAGATTCAATGCATTTATTGGTAGAAGGCAAACGTGAGTGGTCTGATGCAGCCTGGGCACATCAGGTTTTCTGTGTGTGCATCACACTTTTCTCTGCCTAGGAAATTCCAAGGGAAACCCTTATTATAGTTGGAAGTGTTATTGGAAAATGTTAACAAGAATATTTTTCAAATGTGCAGTCTCACTGGAATACAGCAACATAGAATGGCATAGGTGTGGAACATGAAAGAATCACTGGGCTTGCAGATATATGCCTAACCATAGGCTTATTAGGAGAGTGCTGAAGGCTTCAGCAGGAAAGGATGAAATCTACAGACGCGCTCAGATCACATGAGAATTACCATTTTCACTGCCAAAACAGTGACCAGTCACACCTAGTGTCTATGAATGTAGAGAGAGATTCTGAAAACAATAGTTCTGATTTAATTTGCTTTTACATCTTGAAATAATGTGTTTATGTTCCTTAAGCTGGAGTGGTGCTAAGTTTGGAAGTGTTCTAGAGCACTTATGAAGGTGATGTAAAATTTCCATATCCTCAATAGAGAGAAATGCAATCTTTTGATTGGGAAGAAAACCAGCTGTAATCCCTACAGATAAAATTAGCCCAGCTGTGGTTTTAGGAGGCCTTCCTCTCAAGTGAAGAGAGACAAAAAATTTCCTTCAGACTATGGTTCATATTTTCATTTTTGCTTTCATTCGCCATCTCGACCTTCTGTAGACTGATGACTATTTCTATCCCTTGAGGTTGTATCAGGCCACAGATTCCTAGAGTTGTTCTTTACCACAATTAAAAAGTATAAGCATGTCCTCTATCTTAATCAGTGACAGACTCTCCACAAAACCCCCATGTGCTCCTTCAACTCCCTCAAACCCTCACCTGTGTGGTAATGCCTGCAGAGGACTGCAAAGGCCTGTAGTTGTTATATTGACCAAAGCTATTTTGTTGTCCCCTTATAACCTTCTCAGATATATATTGTATTTAGCTGTGGACACTGCTTGCAGACTGTGAGGTCCTTACAGCAGGAACAACCTTTACTGTTCTGTAGTTTTGCATCCTGCAGTTAGTGTGAAGGTTTTCTTGTGCTATAATCCTTGAATGTAGCTACAAGAAAATGCCTCAAAATGCAGCTCCAGCTCTAGGCAGAAGCTCAGTTTACTATGGGACTCTCAGGAAAGACGAACAATCTGTAGCCAAGCCTACTTACCCATGACAAGGCCTTTCAAGCAGGTTAGCAGCTGCTGCAGGAAGAGGGGCGGCAGCGTGTGTGGTGGCAGCCTCTCCTGGCAGTCATGTCCTCTGCTTCCATCGACTGTGGTCTCCCCATGTACCAGAAGCAGCAAGCTCAGCTCTTGAGGAGTCATTCCTGGTTCTTCACCACATTGGTCTTTTCTCCATACCTCACTTTATTTTCCCTGGCAGAAGTTTTCTCAGCCTTAGCCTTGGCAAAGGGAAACTGTGTTCTTTATGTGCTGCCTGAGGAGCCTTGAACTGGCACCATCTCCATACATAGAAATATCTATGAATAAGTAACCAATTTTGAAGCTTGCTCAGTTCCTGTTCAGTAATTACAGATTGAACTTCAATGTGTTTTAGTTCATTTTAGGTGGGAGATGAGTATTCAGCAAAGGTAGTAGCTAAATGCCAGTCTTTCTCAATTCCCTCCAAAGCACACATGGAATAAGATTGCAGCCTTATATAATGCCCTATTTGTTAGAGGTAGAAAAATAGGAGGGTGTTGGTACAACCATGTCTAATACTTTGGTCAAGCTGTATTAATTATATACACTAGTATTTTTCTATGCATGAATCAAAACAGAGGATTTTTTCCTTGCTATCAATAAAGGAAAATGCCTTATTTATGCAGGTGCAAAGTGCTCCGTGTGTGTGTGTACCCTGGGCTAGGTGAATGCAGACTCTTGATTGGAAGCCATTTGAAAAATACCACTGATTTGTTTGGATTTTTTTGCCAGCAAGGATTGGTCACAGGGTCAACATATGGGACTGATTTAGGGCATTATTCAAATGAGCACCTTGTGCCACTGCTTTCTTGCTCTCTCCCAAACCAGCAGCAAACTATTTCAGCCATCAAAACAACAGTCATTTTGGTAGAATATACATCCTAATCCACAGTCTGTGCGTTATACCTTAATGACTTATCCAGACTAGCTGCTTCTCTATTCCCTGAAATCTTCCCCATGTTGTTATTTTAAAAGTATGAAAATACATATAGCATACAAAAATGTAAGCATGCATTTGTCTGCTTGTATTTGTATGTTTGTGCCGGTGGTGGGAAGTTTAGCATTATGGATGACCTCATGTTGCAAAAATCATCTCTGCATATATATTTTACTAATGCTCTGGAGTGTTCTGATCAGTGTTCTGGCAAGGTCAGTGGCTGGGATTAAAATGTTCTAAATTGTTAAAATGGATGTGATTTAAAAATGCCTCCTCCCTTCTCACAGTTTGTAAAATATTCCCCAAATGCTGGAGAAAAAGCAGAAGCAGGAATGTAAATTTTCAGTGATTAAATAACCCGTTGTTCACTACAGCCACAGTAGGTTCACCTCCTGAACACCAAGCCCTTCAGCAGAAATGCTGTCTGGGAGGAAATCTCATACTGCTTTTTGCTTACAGCAGAGGAATAAATGATTTGACAAATTGCAGGTCATAGCAATGTCAATGGAAGAGTGTAGTTAATACTTAATTTAGGTACTTTCTACCAAAAAAAAAGCTGATAGTTGAGTAGTAACAACATCTTTCTTGGAAAACGGGGATGAGTAGCAATGAGACACCTGAGGAAAAAATTGAAATCTGCTACTGTCCACATGTGGAGTGAAATCCGGCCAAACTTCAGCAGAAAACTGGAGAACTGGACTTGTTTAGGGCCACAGCAGACTGGTATCAGATATCTATCTATGTGTTGGGGTTTCCTCATGTGCATGCAGACACACACAAGCATGTACAGAAACATGCACACTATGTGCATACTGTTAAAAACAAAAAACAGTCTACTGAAGAAGTGAATAATCCAGAAAACTGTCACTGCAGTACCCCACTTTCAGATAGTGCAGGTTAGAAGAGATGAATCCCACTAAAAATTACTTCATTTTTATCAATACCCTTCTCTGATCTATTGTGCTGATGTTTATCATTTATAAGCTGTGCTCCATGCTTGTACAGGTGATATGTTTCTATATTTCTCTCTGTTCTTGACTATAAGAAGCCTGTGAATGGCAGCCTTCAGGAATATGTCTGCAGAGAGGAGATGTAAGGTACAAACAGTACTAGAATTTACCAGGACCAGAATTCGCTCTATCACCAAGGAAGAGAGCAAACTGGGAGCCTCACTGTGTCAGTCATTCTAGCACAACCTAACATTGCAAAGAGGGTAATGGGAGTCCCTACGTTAACTCTGTTTATCAGATGCTTGGTTTTGGGTACCACTACGAGCCTGGGCATTGGTACAGCCAATGCTGCTGCTTCGCAGAACAGCCTCCGTTTCCCCTTGGGCCTATGGTGGCACGTGCCAGGGCAAGTACTCACATAAGGACACGTCCAAGATCTTCTGGACATCATCTGCTTCCTATAATGCCATTCTCATCTCCTTCAGGTGCTGTTCAGCTCCTAAGAACACAAAGTAGAGGATCTCTGAGAATTGCCTGTAGTGAATTGCCTGATCCAGTTCATAGGCCTCTTGTCAAGTCATATACTTAACAGGTAGAGGAAATGTTTCCACAGCTTGAAAGATGCATAAAAAGAGATCTCCAAATCCTAGAGGAAAGTGAGAAGCTGCATGTTTTGTTTCCCAGCTTCCCCCATTGTAAAAGAATGATGTGCACAGAAAAAAACCCCAACACATTGCTTAGTATGCACACTTTCACAAGGGAATGGGGCAGCTATGGGCATGCACTTAGTTTATGCTTTCCCTCATGATGACTGAACACACAGACAATGGAAAACTCAGCTCTGACTAATGTAAAAACATACAGCATACAAAATAAATGACTAAAAACTCTCCTTCCCTATATCATCTAATTTGAGGCTCTCCAAAATATGGGTGAGTAATCAACTTCTTAGTAACTTTATTGGAGCCATGGGACAGTGAAATAGAATATTATTATCTACATTTTGTCATTTATATGCTACCTGGTATTGTGCTTCATCCCATATCTAAAAAGTCACTGGGAATACTGTTATACAGCTTTTTCTCACTTAAGTCTTTGATCTTTAGTCTTTTTTTTTTCTTTATCTCTTCTTTCATCAACTCTAACCAACATATTTCTTCTACTCTTTCTTACTTTCTGTTTGAAACTTTATCAATAGCAAATTATATTCAGCATAGTTTGCAAAGATACTGGACATGCATGTGGAAGATAAGAAAGTGGAAAGGCATGATGACAACGCACGAAGGCATTATCTGGAATCTTCCCTGCTGGTCCCTGAATCAGACAGCAACAATCTTTGCTCACACTGAGATGTGTCCAAGACTTCTTGGATATCATCTGTTTCCAGTAATGCCCTGCCAGGTGATTTCTCACAGGAGGTTTCATTTTCTGCTCGCAGAGGTGCTTGAAGAGGGAAATTGTTTTCAAGCTAAAATAATGGTCCCAATGAAACCTGTCTTGGAAAACAGTATAATAATTCCATAAAAGAAAAAGTTGGTGGGCATCCTGAGCATGGATTTTTTTTCACACTACTCAGGATTTGTGCATTAGTAGGTTGTTAAAGATTAATTGCACTTCAGTACTTGTCTTTCCTTAACAGCAATCTATATTTATACCATCGTTAACTAGGATGTCAGGAGTTTAAGAGAACAGCCTAAATTTCCAAACACTTCTTACAAAAATAAGTTGTGCAGACCAAAGCTGTCCAATACCTGAGACTTCCACGAAGATCAGAAAACAAACAAGGCGTTCCCATTGAGCAGTGGTCTCTAACAGGTGAGAGGGCAAGGGTTGTCTGTTTGGCTATTTTTGTACTGTAGGAACTGGGAGTACATCCCAGATCGAAATTTGGAGCAACTCCATGGGACCATGGATGGATGTATCCATCCCCTCCTCCTTCTCTCCTGACAAACTGGCAATCACATTGCTGCAAATCCCTGAATTTTATATGCAGCCATTGAGTACTTCTCAGGGAATTAAAGGATGGCAGTTGTGTGGGATGTGGGCCAAGTGCTCTCCTCTTGTAAGAGCACAGCTCTAATTACAAAGCTAGATATTTTGTCGTATTTATGCAGGTATTTCATTAGGAGTAAATAGTGCTGGTAGTATAGTTTCACAGTTAAATGTATAGGTGAGAGCATAAATTAGGATCATAATTTAATATACAGAAAAAGCAACTCTGTAACTTAGTATATTTGTGGATGTAATTCTCTGAAACCACATTTGTTCCTGTATAACTCTGTTCAAATCAATAGAATTACACTGGGGATTAATTCACTCTTTAAATTTAACCACATTGAAAGTAACTATAATGTCCTATGGTTATAATATTTTCATTTTCCATGGGGAGAAATTTGCCAATATGTAATATGGTCTCACATACCTGATTGCACATTACCTCCAAAATCTGCTAGAGCCTGCAAGAATGGTAAAGCTGAACAGGCCATGCTGTTTAGGTTGGAAAAGGGCCAGCTGCATCACAGGCTGAACATCCAGTCTGCCTTTGAAATACATGGACAAAAATCATGTTCAAACGATATGACATATGTTGATTACTAAATCTTAATATTTCTTTGTTGTTTCAGAAGATTTCTTTGTGTGAAGAAAAGGGGGCCCAGTCCTAAGGGGGCCATGGCAGCTACAGCTCCTGCTAACTTAACTTAACTAGGAACTGCAGGAAGTGCAGCACTGGAAGCTAAAGGATTTGTTATTGTCATTTTAGTCTGGCACATGCTTGGAGAAGTTTCTTTAGAACCATTAGAATTGGAGACATATAGAACTCTCACAGCTTGGTTCTAACAGAGGCCTTAAGACTGTATGACCTATTTGTTTTCTGAATTCATGGTCTAGGATGATCAGTAACTCTCTAAAAGATAAAAGTGTAAAATACTAAACCCCTGATGAAAGGGTAGACCTGTATCCCTTTATTTTCATCAGTCAGAACTTTCCAAGTATTTTAACTAAAATATAAGGTGACACAAAAGTATTTTAAAGAACTGGAAAATATTTACAGTCCCTCAAATGTTCTTAGAATATTGTAGTCTGTATTTTCACAGCACCTCTTAGACTATTTTAGTATGATTTTCAACAACAACTAGAAATTCATAGTTTCTTGAGTTAAAATAGACCTTTGAAATCTGAAGCTTCTCATGTGTTTCATTCAGAAATTTTATTTGCCATAGTCTGATATCCTACTCTCCTCCAATGCTAACTTTAAAACATTCAGGGCATTGTTTTCATTTTTCAGTTTGTTTCAATTATTGAAGGGATTGATAGTACAAAGAAAAGAAATAGAAATAAAGGAATCTCAAGAACTTGCTTTCCCTTTCAAATGTAACTTTTTAATGAAAGTTACACTTTTAGAATCAGTTTTTCAAGAAGTAAATGGGACTATCCAGGGAATAATTGCTACTGATAATCAGGGTCTATGTTGAAACAGATGATTTTACCCTGGGCTTCAAATAATTATGGGTATTTTAATGCCTATTATGCAGTGCTAAAAATCTTGTCTCCTGAATTTTTGTACCAGCTCCTGCTGCCTGTTAAAACATCTTTTCTGCGTTTCTTATACACTGTTTATATGCTACATCTTTACTTCACAGATTTGCTCTCCAGCCAGGTGCCACCACCAGTTTAAGAAAGGTTTTCCTCTGTGGTACAAATAGCTCTTGAAGCATGTAGATCTAAATGTCATCACATTGCAGCATTTTAGCACGGGGTGATGATAGTCTGTTTTGACACAGTGTCATCACGTTGCATCCCAGTAGGAAGATGTTTTGACACAAAGTGCTGAAAAAACATCAAAATGTTAACAATTGCTCTTTAATATTCATGTGTTCTGTGATGCTTGGAGCATACTAACTGATAATAGCAAGCCAGAGAACCAGTAAAGATTGCTGTTAATATATTTATTGAATTTTTACACAAACAAGTTCCTGCTGAAAATTGCTGCCTGGGTGAAGGTGAACACATGTCCTCCATAAGGCCTATCAAGGAGGATGTACCAACCTAGCATCCTAATCTACAGAAAAAAACTTAAACCACAAACTCATCCAAAACCTTCTTTCTAGCTTCTTTTATTTTGTTTTTACAATGCACAAAGAAACATTAAATGATGGTCAGAAACAGCAGCATGGAAGAAGTATGACCCTAATCTGAAAGAAAGGAGGTAGAAACTATTATAGCTGCCTACATGTGAAAGAAGAGGCCTGTCTAAGAAAAGGATTGAATCTTCTAAGAAACACCGCAGGCTTTTGAGGTGTGAGGTACAGTGATGGGCAGAAAGGTTTCAAGCTGAATAGAAACAGAAGGAGCCAGCCTGCTCAGGGTCCCATTTTCTGGTCTGAAACTCACAGTTCAGCATCCTGGATGGAAATTCAGCCAAGCAAGTAGGAAAACTGCAAGAAGTTTGCATCCCAGGGCTGGAAGCATCAACTCTTATCAATTGATTCACTTAAAGCTGAAGCCCTCACATAAGTTTCTCAATATGCTTCACAGAAGGGATGTAGGCGGTGTTTTTACTGAACCCAGACCTGGGTTTGTCCTGAGTAACAGCCTTGTGCTGCAAGGCTGCAGCAGCAGCCGGGGCAGATCAGCTGCAGATCGAGGCTGTCCACCACCCAGGCTGAGATGAGCAGCAGCATGACGCTGGGCCAAAGGCAGGATTTGTACAGTCAGAGGTTCTCCCCGCTGCCCAGTCTGTTCCCACACAGCACTGGCACAGAAAGCTGCGTAACAGCCACATTATTCATAATGTTTCATTGTGTTAATTTTATTTTCATCTATCAGCTAAATTGCCTTATTTTGTTTTAGTCACAGCAAAGTATTTATTTTTAGGCAATGCTAATAAACGAGTAAAATAATTATTTTATCATGTATAAACATTAGTGATATTTTTCTGATATTTTTAAGCTGTAAAACTCTGGAATTATTGACAGTTTTGACAGAGACAAGTAGTTGTTTTTCAGTCTTGAGCTACACTTCTCTTTATGACTTTATATTTGATATTACAGAGTTTATCAGAAAGGTGACATATTGAAAAATGACAAATAATTCTTGAGAAATTTTTAATTCATAGGTAGGCCTAAATTCTATAGATTAGCATAAACATGAAATTATCCCTTGTCATCTGCAAATATGCAGTGCATGTAAATCCGTTCTGCTTCATGAACAGAGTTACTGATATCTTTGGATCTATCAAAAGATTAGAAGTTACATACTTGGATAAATGTGTGTGCAGAATCAGATGCTTAATAAAACCTATGTCTGGACATGCTACTCTTTTGTCATGAATTTTCACTAGCTTGCTATCACTATAGTATTAAATTACTTGCACAAATGTTCATGAAACTTAAATTTCATCCCTTTCTTTAAGGGGTGACAGCCAAGGAGAGACTCACATATTCTCATAGTCTGAAACAAATATTTTAGTTTAATACTTTAACAATATTTTATTCTAAAGGATTATCACTAGTGTAGAGATTTGGTCCTGAGCCCAGTCCTCCAAGGATTAGTCTCTCCAAAATTTCTGGCACATATTTAAGTTACATTCGAATATAATGAATGACTCATGAGGAATGGCCATAACCAGCAGTCTGTGCTTAACGTGTCCTTCACTGTTATAGGCTGAATCCTTTAATAGCTCAGCACCTTCATTTCTTATTGACTTCTCTCAGAGCCAAGGTGCTTAGAATAAAACTGGCTGGATGATGACAATTTCACTTTATGCAGCTTTCAAGGTTTAACAGTTGTTTTGGTTTCACGTTGAACTGTCTGTTTTGTACTGAAACCTGAACTGCTCAGTGAGGATACCAAGTGGCATTTCTTATTTTACTTCTACATCACCTCAAATCTTGTAAAAAAACCCTGAAATTACATTTCCCAAATGAATGGAATAGAGTGCGAGACAGCTTCTTTTTCTTCTTTTTTCTTTTTTTTTTCTTTTTTTTTCTTTTACCCTTGTAAGAAAACCCAAACAAAAACCCCTCACAGTTCTAAACTTTAAAGGAGAAAAATTAACCTGAGGGCTTTTGTCCAATTAACTCATAAGTGGGAACTTCATCATGTTCTCGACTCTGGACCCCTGGGTGTCACTCAGAGGCCCTTGGGAAATGCTCACTTGCACCTACATGGCCAAGGGGTGTGACTGGTGTGTGTGTGCACAAGCCTTGGCTTTTGACTCCAGGCAGGGTGAGCAGGCGCAGGCACCACCACCTTGCCCACATGGGCGATCCAGTTTGCTCTGCTGCCACAGCATACATCCACTCCTAAAACAACTTCAAGTTGTTTCTGGACAAAATCTGCAGTTAGCTGGTGATTGGGTTTTTATAAAAATGTATGTAAATGGTAAACACATGCTTTAGGTCTGGGTTCCACAGCAGATGGATATGATTATAGCACACCATTGATTTACAGAGACGGGTAGGAGAGTTGTCGTCTCTCCTTCTTTCTCCACTCCTTCATGCTCCCTGATGCAGCCAAGCATCCAGCTCCGCCACAGAGTTATCTGCATATGCCCAGCAAGCCTGACGCTCCTATCGCACATGTGCTGGCCATCTGTACAGTGCATGTGCAGGAGGTTCAGCGAGCTGCTGTGTTTCTGCCTGGCATCTCCTGGACAAAGGGATACGAGCTGTATCTACAAGCACTTGCGCCATGTCGAGGGTGTGTGACCACACATTTGGCCAGCGTGCTGGGGGCTGAGTCCAGCCCCAGAGCACGGCTGACTTCAGCTGCAGGTCTGCCTGTTTGTTGTGGGTTGTCCTCGTTTCAGTTCTAGTCCTTCTGTCAGTGCTGGCATTGCTCTCCATTTGACTTACCTTTCAGAGCCCAGACAGACTGGGGAAGCGATTGCCCTCTGCAACTGCAACCATGTGAAAGGTCTCTGAGCAAATCCTCTCACTTACTCAATTATCCCTTCACTGAAGTGATTTGCACTGCTGTGGGCGGGGAGACCTGAACTCCCAGTGCACCACGCTCATTTATCAGGTGAAATGAGGCAAAGAAAGCGAGGTCAGTGAGTGTCCATGCTCCTTACAAGCTGCAGAGCCCTCAAGCCTGTCATTGCCCAGATTACTTTAAAACTCCTTCCCTTCCCAGCACACGATCCCCTTTATCAGCCTCTGCTCTCCACTTACTGGCAGGAGGAAGCTTGTTAGCCTTTGTTGCCACATTCAAGAGAGAGATGGGCACTACTGACAAAAGACACACCACAGAAAGTAGTACTCATGCTAATGAAACAGGCTTTCTTCATTCTTGGTGCATCATCTGAGAAACTCTTCAGCCTGCTCACATATTTTGATGGAAATCAATATTGGTAAGAAGACAAATCAGGAACAGACGGAAAAAGATCACTTAAGATAGGCATTTTGGTCCTTGGACAAGAAATGGCAATTAACCACATTACTTAGCAAGTTTCAGTAAACCATTTTAGGCTGGTTTCCTGTAGAAATGGCTATGCTATCTATCTATTTTTCTCTCTTGTTTCTAATTCACACTCCTACCTAGATTCAGGGAAAAATTGGGATCTCTAGGAGAAAGATTTCATTCATGGAAGATCTGTGAAGAGAGATCTGATTACAGAGAAAAGATATCCTGCAAGTGTCCCAGCTAAATCTGACCTGGATCTGTAGGACAGCAAATTTCATTTCTTTTGACATCATACCAATGACTTTTCACTGTTACAGTCAGTCTTAATAAACAGAGTGGGCCTAGCTCAGTTTCGACAGGCAACATTTGTGTAAACTCTGAAGCCAGTAAGTTAAGAAGTGGAAGCCCTCCACAGGAAATGTGGTGAAGAATTTTTACTGTCTTTTTCTAAAGCCCAAACCTCATCTTTGACCCTTACTCTAATTTTAATTAATCCTAGAATAAATTTTATTTGCTCAGATGCATTTTCATGCCTCAGAAGATACTCACATCACCCACAGAGAAGATATTTCTGGGATTGTGGGCTGTCACTGTTCTCCTTCATGATCAAAGAAGAGCTCCTTTTGGAGGACTTTGGAGGAAAATGTATCAAGCTCTCTATGTTAAATCAGTAGAGAGAGATATAGATTGTGCACATACGTGCAAACAAATGCACACACTCACAGCTTTCAATTTGCAACATCGCCACAGCTGTTCCTGCCTCTGGTTTACACCAGGATTTCACGGACAGTCAACCCAGGAGCCCCAGCATCACACCAAGTGCTAAGTGGGACACGCTCTGCTATCAGGGTGGTGGTTTCAGGTTTGCTGCTTTCATAGTCACCAGTTCTAATTACAAGAGTGCTTTTTGTCACAAAAAGGTGCACTCTTTCTTCTACAGCAGGATAAAACAGGGGAGAGTCCTAATGCTCCCAAGAAGTTGTCGCAAAGTTTGGGATTTACTGGAGACCTGTAATATTGTGCTGCAAGTCAGTAGGAGGTTGGCTTGCTCTGTGCTTCTGTTATTGCTAAAGGGGAAATTACCTGGTCCTTAAGCCTAATTCTGTTCTATAATTCTTCTGATCTATACAGAAACAAACAAACATACACAAGCAAAGAATCAAACAAACAAATTAGAAATGTACTATACTGTTATAAACATCATTATTTATTTTTTGGGGTGTGGTGGCAACACATGGGGTGTAATCCTATTTTGTTTCTCTAATGAGGGGCTCAAAACCCAGGTATTTTTGAGAAAAATCACTCAGTCAGGTTGTAAGCAACTCTGAGTGGGTCCTGCTGCAGAGGACCCCAGGTTAGCTTTGAGAAGTGATGTTTAAAACTTCATCACAGAGCTGTGGCACAGCTTTCAAGGACTGAGAAACCCAGGACTTGTACAGACTGTGAGGATACTTCATCCAGCTCGGTACCCTCTTGTAATCAAACACTTATGAGAGACCAGTGAGGAACAAATTGTGAGGAGAATACATGTGCTTTCCTCCAATCTGAGAAGCCTAGATGCCTCTCCTAAAGATAATCTTGATATTTACTTGACAGATTATTAGGTAAGTACCTATTGAAAGGTCATTCTCAAATACCAGTCTCATTATTTCTGTCTAGATTTGCCACTTGAGCGTGTAGTGCAGAGAGATTTTGTCAGCTTTCAGGATCATGAAAAAGTAATTATAATCATGTAGACCAAGTCTGGCTGTTCATCTTTTTCCTGTACTGTAAAGAGACACCAGTAGATCTGCTTATCCTGACATCAAACTCAGATTTCTTCTGATTTAAATACAAATGCTACTTTTTGCTTATTATCCATCCTTAAGAATAGGCAGGATACTTTGGCCTTGATTTTACTCCTCTTGTTCACACATGCTTCTACAGGATGTGCAAGGTATGAGAAAAACTGAATATATATATATATAT
>WEKY01058524.1:67238-84815 GCA_013390045.1 Picathartes gymnocephalus | reverse complement strand
TTTTGCAGAAAATCACCATGCCAGTGGTGAGCATGCTCTCCAGATGAGAAGATGAGTGGGATGCACTGGAATCTGATTGTTACAATAAGAAGATGGGAAATATGTGTGCACAGCAGCCGTTTCAGAAGTGGCATCGCAGCTTCTTTTTTAAGTAAAATGGATATTTACTTAACAGAAATTTTGGGGTTTCATCCCTATGATAGTGGTCCTTTAACAGAATGCTTTGTATTTTATTATTTTTCATTTTCTTGTCTCTGAACTAGAGTTCAGAGTTTTCAGTGCTGGTCTGGCATAAAAGCAGTAGCTGTACCTTTATGGCGTCTTCCATAAAGAGCTGCCCAAGCCACTGGAATTGCAAAGACAATCCTTAGGAACTGGTTTTGAAAAGGTTCTTGCAGCCACTTCTCCACTGCTCCTCATGCAATAAAGAAAACTTTGCTAATTATCCTCTATTTCTCCAATTTCTTGTGTGCACAACGTGTGCAAACAAGCTTACACAGTTTAAATCTCAGGTGTTATTTGTGTAGCGCTCCTGGGACCTGATTTTGTCTCTGTGCCACTGGCTGTGTTATTAGTTGGCAGAGCAGAGGTCTGACTGCTGCTGATGGTCCCCAGAGCCATGGTGAGTTTGGCTGCAGCTCTGGAGAGACATGTCTCCTCTGCACTTTAGACATCTGTCTTCTGTCTGGTGAAGAAAATGAAAAATCACAAGGCTTGAACTTTATACCTTGAATGCATCTGCTTGTCACAGGCATATGAGAGAAAATGAAATACAAGCTGTACGATGGTCCAGTTCAGGGTAGCACCCCATGCTGCTCTCAGAAACCATCTAATAACACATGTAAAATAATCCAGAGCTGAAACCATATATTTTGGTGATGACGGAAATATGCCAAGGGCTAAGCCTGCACACAGAGCCACGTTGAAACCAAAGCAAATATTCGAAGACCAAACATATAACTTCCTTTTCCTCATTTCAGAGCTGGAAGATTCTCTTCTCCTTGTGCGCAAAAAATTTTTAGAGACGTTTCCTCGAAGATGAGGTTTTTTTCTCATTTACTATAGACTGAATCTATTTCTTTCTTCATTAAGTACAATTCTAAAGCCTGTAAGTAAGGATAAAACAAGGCTCTGAACCAAAAAGAAAAACAGTTATCAGCTGCATTTTCTGAACTGGCAGACTCTGAAAAAACCCTCTATTTTTAATGCATGAGGCAAATACAAGATCTTGCTTTAAGAAGGGTGATGGTTTTGATAGAAATCTTAGAGTCCTAGAACACTCACCCTGTCGAGCGCTAAATACCTTTGATGAATATGAAGTGCAATGTGGTACACAGATGACAGAGCAGGCGTTTAGAAAGGACAAAACAAAACAAAAAGATCCTAACTCTTGGACAGTGGGATTAAGCAGATAGGATGATACTATACAGAGCTCCGAAGACACTACATGTGCGGACATGCACTAAATCACAGCCTTGTATAAAGTCATGCAGGCTGCCATTTCAGATCCATCATCAGCTCCAGTGAACATGATGGACTGTCTGGTGAGTGGGTGCAATGCCATGCTAACAGATGGGTATGAACATAAACAGGAAAGAGACTGCACAGGAGCTTCAGGATGGGCCCACTCAGGTCACAGGTAGGACAAGAACGAATGAATTTTCATGTTGTTTCTATGGTTTCCACTTCTTGGCATCACCATGTGTGATTTGCACACCTCTCTGGGGCTGGATTGCTATGAAAGATTGCTATAAAACTGTTTTTGCATATGCAGAAAGCAGGATCTTTGAAATCCAACTCCCGTCAGAGCTTCAGGAAAGAAGGCAGAATGACTGGAGAGAAAAAAGCATGCATGAAATTTCTTCTCAGGTCAACAATGCAAAACCCCTTTGAGTAAGCAGAGGTCTTGATGCCTTCAGTTACTCAGTGTTGTATGCACAGAGCAGGTGCGGAAGATGCGTCTTCCACAAAAAAGTCACCTTGCAGGCAGACCCTGCTGATGAATAGGGCCTTCTGTGTGGCCACAGGGTGACCAAGTGATTTTCTTTTAGTGGATAAAGATTATTCTAGTGGCTTTGGCATCTTAAATTGAAAGCAAGTTTCTTGAGCAGCAATCTGTTTATTTAATCATTTGCCACACTATATGCATAGCTGTCAGATGACAAAAATCCGCCTTATTCAGTCAGCCAAAACTATTTTTGCAAATTAATTTTTTTAATCTTGCTTCATCTTTGAGGAATTAATTCCCCCTTGTTATAAGATCTTTGTCTCTCTCAAGGTTCCTCAGATGGAATACTCTGCAGCTTTGCAGATGAGTTTGTCCTTGTCTATCATTTATATTATTCTCATTTCAAGGCACCAGGTCAAACTCTGTCCTCACTTACTCTCATTCAACCACAAAGACTTCAGTGTGGCTGCAATCGAGGATGGAATCTGACCCATTGCGTTTGTTTTCAATTGCAATATGCATGACTTAATGTTGCTTTCTCCTTTATTTTAATCTCCCAGGACAGCCTGAAGAATCAGATGTTGAATCTCAAGAGATTTCTCCCCAGTGAAATATTCCGAATATGTCAGGAAAAATGTTTTGTCAATTCCAGCTTGTTGATTCGCTCCAGCCAGCTGGCTGGGCAGCCTCAGCTGCTGCACACTGCCATGCAAACTGGGAGGTCAGAGCTGGGCACAGGCAGGCAGGATGGTGGGACCTTGTGCTAGAGCAGATTGGAGGGATTCCATGTATTGTTGTAGATGGTGCATTGGGGTCTTCTGAGCGTAGGGGAGGTTGCATGCCAGCTATCACTCAGGACTTCATTAAACCCACTGAAGAAGAGGTAAGTTGGAGTTAAGGCTTGTCCCCATGTTTCCATCATCCATGACAAGGTTCTGCCCTGTCTTTTCTACCAAAGGCATCAGAATCGTGTTGCACCTATGAAGATAGCAGAGCTGGAGGCTCTGCCTTGCCAGCCTCCAGATCTACTAATACTCAGTGAATGATTCCATGCAGAGAGAACGCATCCTCCACCAAAATGGGCACCTCAGAAATTGCCTCACATGAAGATCTGGTATATTTTTTATTGTTCTTGAAAATTAAAATGATGATTGACTTTTTATGTGGCTTATCATTAGAGTTTAGCTAAACTGGACTTTTTCTTTCCTTGACAAAGCTGATCCAGATCCTGAAAATAACCTGGAGAGTTGCAATTTATCTCTGACACACCAAGAGATTTCCCAAAAATGATGGATTTTCACTTTGTAGATTATTCGCACTACAATAGTAAAGGAAAGATGGCAATGGTGACCCATTAAGAAGATGACAATGGTGACCAATTAAGAACATCCTTTTGACTGAGGACAGCTTGCATAGGCACACATTTCGAAAAAACACTAGTTTTAAGTTTATGTGTCACTGTGTGCAAGAAAAGCATCATGCTACTGGTGCCATGGGAGGGCACTGAGGGGTTTGACAATTCAGAAGGAAAGTGTGTGTCAAAAAAAAAGTTTTTCCAAAAGTGCAAGTTCTTCTCTTTGAAACCATGAATTTGTGACCAGAAGCCCTCTATGTTAATGAGATTTTAATACTAGAGGGTGTTTTAGGAAAGTAAGGCATGACTGTTCCACTAAGGGTTACATTTTCACAGTGCTTCAGGTGCTTAGATCTGTGTATTGCCCTTGCCCTGGATCCTAGCCCTACAGACCAAAACAATACTATTGGTGCCTTAGTGCAAAATTAACAGGGAAAGCAACCAAAGCAAAGGAGCAGACGCAGAAAGCAATACACAAAGAGACAAGCGATACAAAGCAGAACCAAACTTAGACATCAGAGGTCAACCCACAAAATATTGTGAAGGGTAAACATGTAAAAAATAAGTCTTCCAAGGAAAGTAGTGATAGAATGGTTTCTGAGAAAGCTGCAGGGCTCCCTCATATGGGCTCCTTATGCAATATGTACCCCTTGCTCTCCTACATTTGGCTTTGGCACACATGTGACATGTAATAAGAAAGCAGTCATGAACCGTTATGTTTTGTTAGGAATTTTAATTCAACTCTAATTTCAATGAAGATTCGTTATAGAAATTGAGAGGGCTCCTTATAACTGCAAATAGATATAGCACAAAAAAAAAAAAAAAAAAGCACAACTTTGTTTTGACCTTACTTTTCTGACTCTTACTTCATTTAACAAGAGAAATGCCTTAGAGAATTAGAATCTGCAAGACCAGCACAAGATCAGAATAACTGGAAAAGAGAGAGGAACACACCAAACAATGTATGCAGTCAGAAATGAAACAAGTCTCTTAGTGCAAGCCTGTACTATTTGGCATAATATTCTATGCCCAGGAAAATAAACTTCAGTCAATATAATCAATATTCTGACATTTCCTCCTAAAATGCAAAGCCTGCCTTGTAGAGCACTAGTGGAAAGAAGTTTTAACAGCACCTTTGGTGGGCCATTGGAGTAAATTTCAGTCTTTGCATTTGCTCCCAAAAATTACTGCACACTAATAGCCCAGTTTCAGCGACTCAAAAGCTACCTTCTCACTGGATAGCTGTTGTAGACTTTCAGCTGTCCTCAAGCGGTCCCTGGTGACTTCTGCTCAGGGTTGTCACTGTCAGTGTGAACACTGTCAAGGACCCAGAAAGAAGAAGTGTTTTGATTTCCCAAAGAAAAAAATTTGTGAGCAAGTTGGGTGTTTAGAATAGTTCTATTGCTAAATGTGATGTGATATTCAGAATTAGGCACCCTCTAGAAGGATCCTTATTTACGTAAGCAATTAAATTATGTGGTTGTTCCTTAGGGTAAACAGGAGGCTTCTTCCAGCTCCTTCCATTCACTTCTGTATGATTATTTTTATATGGCTCTGGGTATTTCCAGTTTCTCCTAATCTAACCTAAGTTCGACAGTTGTATGGGTCTCCTCTATGACTGACCTCCCAAAGTGCATGGCTTATCAGAAAGGCTCTCAAAGGTGAATTCCCTCCAGGTGCCCGGGTCTTGGAGCACATCCCAAAGGCAGACCCTGCCCCTGGTCACTTCTTGATGACTGGCCTTTTTTCAGGAAAGTTTCAGTCCTCATGACTGAAACAAAACATCCTCAAGGAACTTATGAATAAGTCCATTTGCTTCCTGCCTCAAACACTTCTAAAACATTAACCTGAAGCATAAACGTCTCTGCCTTTCATTTCCTTGGGGATGACAGGAGAGAGAGACTGAGACTGATTGCAAAAGCTGTAGTGCTTGTCTGAAGTTTTTAGCCTGACTCTGGTCAGGCCCCAGGTGACCAGCTAATGAAAATAATTCAAACTTTACCAAAACAAGAGCCATTTATAATGTGGAAATTCTAGACAGACAGCTCTGCAAAACCCTGGGAACAAACATGGAGATAAATCTTTGCAAGAAATCACATCCCTACCCCACTACTTACAAGGTCAATTTTAAATAGCATTTTGGGCCACAACCCCCACATGTGGCAGAAAATTAGTTAGCATTAGGTCTTTCTTAAATACATCCATACCTGTGCTCTTGTTCCTCTGGAGTCATACAGTATGAGGAAACATTTGGCTTTAGAAGTATTAGGAAGACATTTGATCCCATGCCTTTTAAGTAGATGGATATTGGGATTATTCTTAAGAACAGTTTCTTTAACTGCAAATGAAAGAGGACTAAATGACCCATTGAAAATGGGTATAAAAGCCCTGATTTCAAATAAACACAACACAGCCATGAAACAAGACACAGAACAGTAAGAGGAACATGCATGAAGGAGGAAATCAGCTGGGGCTCTCCAGTAACAAAACTGGAAACTTTCAGATGTCAAAAACCTCCCAGAAACAGGAAAAGGAGGATGGATTGCATGCCATGGCGCACAGGCTGTGTAAGCTTGGAGCAATCCAGCAGCAATGAATCCCAGCTGCAGGTAACCTGTGACAGGGAACCGCAGCATCCTGGACAAAGTGTCTGCTGGCTTTCCCTGCCTTGGTGGTCAGCAGCTTGGTGCTCCTGCACTCCAAGAAGTGCTGACCAGCCCTGCCCTGACTAAAGGACTGTGCATCCTCTGTCCTGTCATCCTGTGTGCCAGGAGGAGCTCCTCAGCAGCCAAGGAGCCTGGGATTGGCAGGGACCTCCCAGCCAAGAAGCCTGCAGTTATAAGGAAAACTCACATTACCTCTTGCTGGTTCAGGACCTCCCCAAAGGCATGCCCGAAGACCAAGCAGTGGGGAAAAATTTGGAATCAGTCTCAAAACTGTTCTGAGACCATCCCTGACACCGAACAAAAGAAGGGTTTTCTCTCCAATTAAGTCAACTTAAAAGCCTTATCTAATCTGTTATAATTCAGGGATTTCAACTGCATTAGACTAAAGGGCTTTTAAAGTTAGTTTTGTAAATAGAATGTCTTTAGAGGTACATACAACAAAGCTCATAATTGCTTATTTTTATGAACTTCATTAAAAATCTAAAACATTTCCATGTGTATATAAATATATAGTTTCATCTTGCCATTTATTAATAGTTTGTTTCTTAATAGTTATCTTAGCATTCACCAAGAAGTCTGCAGAGACCTAAATTGCATTTCTGCTTTCTGTGGAAAAGCAATGATTGGAAAATGGACTTTTTAGCAAATGCTGCTGTCTGAGGGATCTTAGATATGTTCTAATAAAAAAGGTTGTAAAAATTATGAAATTAGTTACATCAAATCATAACCTAATATAGAACTGAGCAAAAGTTCTCTTTTACTCTCTATCTGTTACCTGGCTAAATAACCTATCCATATGGTACTATACTAACAGTACACTATACTAATGCTATGGAGAGGAGCTTTTTAAAAGTATTTACTATTTCAAAAACAAGTGAAAGACAAGAATAGTTCATAGAGCATCAATATATCTTCATACTAAACCAACCCCTCAGAATATGGTTGTTTCCTTTAAGTTCTCACTGAAAGAAGAGAATTACTTCTGAAAATGATGGACAATTCTCCATGTGGTTAAAATTCCTAAATGCTGATTGCTCCATTACGTTGTGGGGTGATGTACCAAATTAGCGTGAAGCACTACAGCCTACATCATCACTTGAAAGTAGTTTTAAAAACATGTATGCAATCACTGATGAAAGTCAGATCTATGGGTTTTTTTCCCAGGTGTCCAACATTATTTTGATGGGACTCATTTCAGTACATTATTGAAACTGTCAGGGATTAGCAAAATGAAATGAAAATAGAAGTAAAAGCCTCGAGAGTATCTAATCGGGTAATTCTGCTCCGTTCCAGCTTCCCTGAGCACACTTGTCAAGAAGACATCACACCAGGAAAAACACTCGAAGGCTTTTGGTGTCTGTGTTCAAGGGAAGAAACGCGTTCAACTAAAAATATTGTTATACTGGCCAAAAGGGTTTGGAGGGAATTTCGTTACTCTGTCACTTTTTCACTACAAGATGTTTCACCTCTAAATTGCAAGATAATGCATTATAGTTGGTTCTTTACTTAGCACCAATCACCTTGGGTCACATCATTAGTGTCATTAAAATTCATGAGAAATATAAGAACCTGAAAAAACTCTCCATGAAGGTTTATAGTTGAATATGTACTAGTAGACCCCAGACTGGAAAATGATGGGAGAATCAGCACCAAAGTCACAGTGCTCACTACCAGTGCCTACTAACAGACCTTCAAATCTCAGATGTAAACTCCCATGATCCCAATTTTCTATCTCCCAAAACGGTATCATTGCCAGGAGCTTCCTGCAGGCAAAGATACTGGTGGTGCAGTGCTGATGGATGGGTTACTTCCTTCCCTTTGCCTCCAGGAAGTGCACAGGTTAGAGATGCTGACATTCACCAGCTCAGGAGGTGTCCACGAGGCCTGGGGGATTTGCTGTCTCTCCAAGAGAAGCCCCTCTCCCAGGTGAGCAAATCCCCCTCCCCATAGCTCCAGCTGACTCCCATAGCTAAGTGGGGGAGCACACAGCCTCCGAAAATAAACCGTGTAGGTGATGCACATAGTCTGGGTGGGGCAAAGTGAGGGGGAACACCTTTCCACTGCTAGTCTACAAGTATTACAATCTTATCCAAAACGTATCACCAGGGAAGCTCGGGAGAGGCAAGTAGCTTCATCCCTGCCTCACCCATCCCTGACAGTCACTCCAGATGCCTCCAGGGTATTCCATTAGAAGTTCAGCAGGTCCTTTTGACAAGTAGATTCTCAGATCTGCAGTGACAGGCTGAAGTGTTCCAAATATATCACTGCTATTTTCTGAACAATTGTGCTACAAAAGTAAATCAACAGAAGTTAGCCTGGGTCTTCCAGTAACTCAGCAATCTGATAACTAGCTAAACAACTGTACTAATAATTAACATTCCCTTTAAGTGTGTCCATGCCCTTGAGACCTATTATCCTAGTATCTAAATTACAGGATAATAAAATAGCAAGAAGAGGAAAAAATTGTGCCTATCTACTCTTTTTACATCTTTTTTGTAATAAATCTTTTTAGAAAGAAGAAAAATTTGCAGGGAGACTTTTATGGACCAGCTAAACGATGACAATTATTTTTTTTAAATGACTTGTGAATAATTTCCAGAAAGCTAGCCACGATATAGACAGGCTGTTGAAAGAAGGAGGCCAGAAGATGGAACTGCACAGAGCATTTTATTTGTCATGACTGAGTCACTCAGTTGTGATTCAAAGTGAAAATTAAGGCACAGAAAGTTATATTCAAATAACTTTTAAGTTTTGGCTTCATTTCAGGTGAGCAAGCATGCTGCAGTTGAGTCATGCTGCTGAATTTTTTCCCAGTTTTCACTGTAGGCTTTAAAAAATGAGAACCTTGGCATTTTCTATAGGCCAAGCTAAGTGGTAGCATAGGTTAAGTTCTGGCATTCAATCTAAATGCCCTAATGTTTGTACTCTACAGCCAGATTTGAAACATTGCTTAAATTGTCTACAGCCAAACAAAGAGTGATCACTGCACAAGCCCCCTCCAAGTGTTTTCTATTCTTCCTTCTCTGCTTTCCTGTGTCAGAGAAATGCCTTTTCAGAGTGACAAGAAAACCATTAGGCACTCTACACACTTGGAAGGGAAGCTGACTTTTTAAGAAGTTCGAGCTGAATTTTTTCATGTCATGGAACATTTTGATTAAAAAAAAAATTTATTGATACAAGAGTTCCAGTGGCATACGCCAAAAGACTGGGAAATAAAGAGTACTTCCTGTTCCTTGTAAAATCTATCTTCTAAGGCTTTTCTATAACTGTTGTAGCAAAGGCTCATCATTCTTACTAACTTGGTGTGACTCTGAGTTTCCATTAATCATCTCCTAGGAAAGGAACTGTTCTCAGTCCTGTGGACTGTTTGTCTCATCTTTTCCTGCTCAGTGTGCTAGGGTAGCCTTCATTTTATGTTTGCCACAGCAGCTCTCCGATAATGACGTTGTTCAGACCCAGATGATCAATTAGGCATTTACACACAGTGCCTTGGATTTGGAATTTAGTGCAGACTTTAATTGAAGATGACCAAGAAAAATTCTGCAAGAGAAAGTTAAGAAGCAGAAAGTACAATCTGAATCAAGTTGGATTTTGTAACTTACAGTAGGTGCTCAAACACTTTCTTCTGGCTTTACAGATTTCAAAGAATTTCAAGATATCCCCTATTCTTAGAAGGAGTAATTCTGCTACTTGAAGATATTCCCTTCCAGTGACTCCAACTTTAGCAAGAAAAGGACTTCCCTAAGGGAGCCACACTACAAAACCTGGAGTTAACATTTGCTTTTCAGATGGGATAGGGATTCTGCCCTAATCAGAGATATCAGCAGAGGTGTCTCACCTGTACTGCAAAGTGTTGGGTGGAATCCTGTTTGTGCCACCTGTATAAAACAAGCTGGAGCCCTGATGAGGACAAGGGACATACAGGCACATACACTCTATTGGTACCTCCGTATCTCCCACTTCACCTCTCAGGAGGGCTGGGAGACCGGTTTTGGTTGTTCACCAGCAGTTAGGGGCTGTATGGCCCCTGTCACTTTATAGCTCCTACCAAAGAACAATTTTTCCCTCCATTGGAAGCTGGTCAAACATATGACAGCTAAAGGCACTCTATTTCTAAATGAGCACTCTCACAGAGAGACTCACTGTGTGTTGAGTTCATCTATTTACTAAATTTACCTTTGTTTTTCAGATCCTACTTGGGCAGACAAGCTATTAATACCAAAAAATTAACGTATTTTTTACTTCTTCCTTTCTAATCAATTCTTACAGAAGCCTAGAGGTGTTTCATATTTCTGAAATATCTGATAAATTAGGCACTGCACATACCTTGGTAATCTCTTGCCTCATCTACTCCAACCTCTGCCATTTTGACCGTTGCATTTCATCATGCTTCCCTCTGGTATATACAAAAGGCTGCTAAACCAAATTTTCTCTCAAACAAATCAAGACCTTGTCACTTCTCGTTTTCAAACACCTCCTGCAGATTCTGGTAAATTCCTGCGTAACATGTGAGCTTCTTATCAAAACCTTCACATTGTCTGATTCACTGATCAGTGCAATACCTGACTCATCCATAGTTAAATATCCCTTCTGTTTTCTTTCCTAGCTTTACTATTTGTCCTATAAAAAGCATGTCTTTTTGCCTTCTATTTTGTATCAAATGGCTGCATTTTCTTCATTTCAGCTCTTCCTTCTAAGGCATTTCTCACAGTAAGCCTTTCACTAGTGTTCAGCTAAAGCTTTCACTTCCTGGTGGGCTTAGACTATATTATTGATGTTTTACAGACAAACAATACATTGTAACCACCAGTAAACTGTACTTACCAATACTGTGTGTGGAAACTAAACTTGGGGGAAGTCAGCCCAAACTACACCTTGGAAATTTATGATTAAAAAAGACCAAAAAACAAACAAAGAAATATTTCACCTTAGCAATCGGAAATGAAGAGAGAGAGGGGTCATGTGTGCAGGTCTTTCTGGCTTAAAGTTGGATTTTTCCCCATTTCTGTCAATGGAAGTTTTACCATTGTCCTCAATGTGCCCAAGGCCAACCCTGTAAAGGGGCTCCAGCAAAGACAAACTGATAGATTATGAGCAGCCTTGCTTAGGTTGTAAATCCAGTAAGTTTTACTTGATTTTGACCAATTTAGCTGTCTTCCTTTCAGCTTCATTTGTTAGGACCCATAGAAATGTGTTTCTGCCATTTACACCAGAGGAGAGGGAGTTAATGTGCATCATTGTGGATGCTACTTCAGTATGTCTCAATGCAAAATCAATTTCCAAGGGAGTTTGAGCTATGAAAGAGTCTTGAACCTTGCCTGCAAATACCCTCTGGACACACACTGCTGAGAATACTTTAAAAAGGGTCTAAATATTTCTATATAGGTTTTGTACATTTTTGATGGTGGTTTCTTGAATATTTTTGTAAGAGTTTTTGTGATGTTGACAGTGGCTCTTTGTGTGTTTTCATATCTGCTTTAAGTGCATTTGATGGGAACTATGAAGCATATAAAGACCTCACTTAAATATAACTCACTCCCTGGGAAGAGGAAGATGTGGCCTACATTGAGAATAATGAACTGCATGGCAGAGAAGTTTGTAAGACCAAGTTTTAACCCATTTATATTTTAGGGAAGTTTATGCCCCTGAAAGCTGACTATGGGGAAATTCCCACATCTCCCATTAAAATGTTCCCACCTACTGCTTTACAACAGAAAGAATACCAGGAAGATCTTTTAGGCCAAAGAATTCAGTCATGTTATTTCTACTATCCCAACTAGAAATGCCTCCTTGCACTATTGCAACTAGAAATATTGCCACATTATTTGTTGCTGAGCTTCTTCCAACAGAAATACCACAAAAATGCTTTTTTGGGGGGATATTTAGACTATGAAGTTCTTACAAATTGTATATATCAACATAGCTCAAATGAGTACCAAGTATTTTTCTTTTTTAACATTACCAGTGTTTTGTGGCCAAACTTCCCTTTTCATTTTGAGGAGACAACATCAGATCAGAGATCCTGCTGGAAAGAAATTGTCATCAGAATTCTTACTTGGTAAAAGATGAAGAAAATATAAATAACTAAGAAATGTACAAAACCTAATCTTTGCTTTAAAAGTAAGTCAGAATTCTATCTCTCCTGGAAAAGATTGCCTGGTGTATTTAAGCAGGATGAACAAATGACAAATTGATGTCTTTGTAGTTGATTTATTTATATACATGTTATGTCCTGGTCCACTTAGCAGGCTTAGGGGAAGGTTGCTTGATTCACTCTGGGTGGTGCATGAAAGAAACAACAAAATTCTCAGGAGGTTCAACAACAAACTTTTACTTGCAAACTTTAAAACATCAAGGTAGGATGAGGTACTTGGCAAATTCTAAGACAACATGCAGACCAAGTAAAGCACTTCACAAACTGTAGCTTAGAACACTTAAATTTAGCCAATTTTGACTTATACAGATACAACGAAGCTCTTGCTAAGTCACCAACTGGATTTTTTAGTCTGGCTTACAATATACATTGAGAAGAAGAAGGTGAAGAAAGAGAGAAAGAAAGGATAAGAGTAGAAACATCTCACCACCCCTGGATGCAGTGACAAGACTTGGTTGTTGCAATTTAGATGTCTGTTGGTTAAAGTGTTGGTGAAAGTCTTGGTCCACAAAAAGGTTCAATGGGTTAACATATGCTCAGGCTGGATGGGAACACCCAGGTACCTCCCCTGCTGGTGGAGTTTTACTGTTATTAATGCTGTACATCATGTGCAGTCCTCTGGTGGAAGGTCCCAGAAATGAGTCTGGGGGCATTTCAGGGATTTTTGATGGTTTATGACCCCTTCTAAGATATCACAGCTGCCTCTCACATCAGCATAGTTGAGCCAAATATGCCCAATCAGAAGAGATGAACACCTTCAGGCTTATATGTGAATGCCCCAATATCTCTCTGAAGTGGCTGTGGGAGAAAGTTTTACAACTGAGCAAGTTATGTCCCACCAGAAGGGATGAATAATGTGAATGTCCTGAAACCTTTTCCAGAGGGGAGTCTTACAACTGAGCCAGTTGTACAAGGGGGAACACTGTCATGATGAGAAAAAGCACTACCACGCCTCAAAGGGTCTGCTTCTTACTGGTTTCTTCTCTTCTGTGGCTCAAATCCCAACTGTTGGCTAAATAAATGTTGATCTGTCATGGTCATCCTATGGTGCTCATGCCCTCTGAAAGTGTAACCCTGAACATCATCAACAAAGCACCCACTGCTTTTGCAAATGGCTGACTGAGCCATTAACTTTTCAGTCGCTCACGGCACATAGTTACACAGGTCTTACAAATTCTGGTACCAGAGCAAGCACTGGTAGGGAAATCACTTCCATTTACAATAGCTCTGTTTAGGATATCTTCTAATTCAGAAATATTTGGTTATGTGAATGAAGAGATATGTCTTTCTTGTCTTCTCTTCAGTTTACTGCACTGAAAGATCCAAGGACTGACTTGTAAGGTCAAAACAGGGAATGAAAACCTCTGAAATTCTGCTTCTTTGGTGACACAGGTGTTGGAGAGCAAGAGAATCAAAAGGGAGGTGTCGTTTCTACATTTATCACCACTTTTAAATGGTTCTCTGCAAAAGAAAAAGTCCTTGAAATCTCAAAAACCTGGAGGAGGGCTAGATAAGGTGAGAAAACTTACAAACAAATATATGGAGATCCATCCTGTGAGAATTTCCTTGATTAAATTGCCTATCATAATTTAGTCCTGTTGTGTGTATTGTCAGTGTGCATTTTGGAGGCTTACTAGGAGGCAAAGCTTGCCAAAAGTTGCTTGGAGATTTGTGATGAAGCTGGATGCTGGATTCCCTCCACCTTGGGAAACTTTATGTTCAGTAGAGAAGCATCCACCTTATGCAGTTTAACATGAGGGATCAAACTGGACCACCAGTCTAAACTGGTTCCCCAAATTCCCTGCATTGTGTTCACATTTAAAGCCTGACTGAATGTTATGGCTTGAAGTCTCCTCTAGGTTGAAAAGGTGATAACTGGCCTTGCTTTGACTTCTAGGAGTGGAAAAAACTGACCCATAAAGATGAAGGAAAAATTTCATAGTTTATTAAATATATTTCTATTCTGTGTCCAACACTAAAAAAGTTCATCTTAGCATTAGCACTATATTTGGTTTCTTTGCACTTCCTTTAAGTTGCTCACTCAAATACTGCAGTTCTGCAGCATCCCAGAGGAGCAGCCCAGGAAGACTGAGGCTCATGAAGGAGCTCCCAGATCTGGTAACTGCACCACCAGTTTCCAGAGTGATGCTTCAATGGACTACAGGCGAACAGGGATGTCTGAACACTAATAATCTTGGTGTCCAAAGACGGTTCCCAGGCTGAGCGCCAGAATGGGCTCTGGGCTGGCACTGAAAAACAGGAACGTTACTCAGAGCCTCTCTTTCCTCTGACTCACACTGCTTTCCTCAAGGTATGGCCACACTGAGCAGCCAGCACACCCTCATGGATAGAGAGGGCATCGGAAATGGGCCCCCAAAGTAACCATAGAAGCAAGTAATATCTAGGTAGGTCCTTTTACTCCAGCCTAAAATTTATCCTTTTTTTCCCCAAAACTATTTGGCAGTCCCTGGAGTTGTTGAGTAACTGGGCTAGAATTTTTTGTTTGTTTTCTTTAAACAAAAAGATTGTTGAGATTTTTATTGTGCAATAGCATTGTTCTGGGATGCAGACAGCTTTTGCAGGCTGTCTGCAGCTTTGTATTTTTAAAGTATCTGTGTTTTTAAAACAAAGGTCAGTGATCATTCTATCTGGTCATTACTGCATCTGTGTCACTGAGGGATAAGAGCCTGCTGATAACTGGGCCACCAACTCCCCCACGCCTCTGGCAGCAGCTTGGGTGCAGCCATCTGCAGGGCTACTGCAGGGCTACTGCGTCCTCCCAGCCTGCCCAGCCACGCTGCAGATCAAGGTGGTCTTGCCCAGGTGTTCCCTGTCCAGACAGGCCACGGAACGTGATTTAGGACTGCTGATAATCAGCACCTTGCGGTAAATTAAAAGCAAGACTGTAAATTTGGACATGCTCTTTCATCCATGACTTTTTGTTTCTTAACATCAAAATAGACTGACATTCCTCTGCCATACGGCAGGGTTGGGTCTTGTTTTACTGAGAAATTGAAGACTGCAGCCCCAGTGCTCCTGCTGTAACGATATAGCATGTGGGAAGAGGGGAAGTGAGGTGTTGAATAGAGCACTAGCCTTGTTCCTCTGGGATCCAGATGTTCAGCTGAATCTCAAGTCCTCTTTAAATGAGTAGTCTCTGTTCCACTCCTGGGAGAATAGCAGTCTGCATTAGAAAACCACGGTGTGTTAATTCATCAGGCTCAGTAGCTGAAATCTGGGAGCCAGATTCTCAGAGAAAGCTAATGTCTTCCTACGGGACAGAGGATCACTTCTGCCCCTCCAAGTTCAGGTCAGAAGTCGACTGATGGGCATCTTGCCCATGATGAAGCCAAGGACACTTCTGCCAGAGTGTCAACCACAAAATGTAGCAGTAATGTAATGTAATTCTCCAGCTAGCATCTGCTATCGCACCTCCCAGACAGCATTATTATTAGTCCAAAATTAAGTGAGGAAACTGTTAGTCCAAAAAAGCCTTAATACTGGTCCACAGTCTGATCTCACTGTTTAATTATGAGGTATTCCACCAATGTCAATAGAATTACTCAGCCTTTAAAAAGATCTGAATCTAGCCCAATGTCGGACAGATGTCAACATCATTCTGAACAACAAGCCAGATCTCACAACACATGGTGTCTGGAGATCAGGGGGGAGCTGGTCTGCATCCTTTGCTCTTCTGGGAAAAGGCTGTAAGGAACACAGTTCAAGGGCTATAGTAGGAATGGAGGGGTTTGTGATCATACTGCAAGGCAGTGCTATGCAGAGATCTGGAAACAGGGTAGAAAAAGCATAGCAAGAATATTTTCCCCAAGGGTGGCAATGGTGTTCTGACACAGGAACACAGCTTCCAGGTCTAAGTCAGTGTCTCTATCCTGCCCTGTATAGATACTACTGTTATCTGGAGGCTCCTTTAGCAGGAGTTCTCTACACAGTGCTACGCTTCCTCATACAGACATACCTGAGAAACCCTGGGGAAGATAAATGAATGCAGTAGTTTCATTGAAACAGCTGTGAGTAAGTCTGTGCAACTTGGTAAGGCCTTCATGGAGCCAAAACTGTTGTATGAAATTCTGTGGTGTGCACTTCCTCTTTCCTTGCAACCAAGGAGACATTAGTCCACCTTTCACTTAGCATCTCTGGCAGCATCATATACTTTCTCTCTGTCTTTTATTCATCATCTCCTTTCTCAGCTTTCTCTGATGACCTGCCTTGAAGCTTCACCGCAGCCCTCCATGACTCACCACCCAGCAACACTAGCACCCCAGTCACCTGAAATGACTGCTCAAATAATTCATTATTCTTCTTCATTGTATGCAATAGAGAGAATTCTCCCAGCTAATAATGCTTTAGATAAAACTTATCTGAGCTTTCAGCCACTGGAGAGTTCTCAGGTGTTTTACGTCCAGTGATAAGTAAGTCATAAGTGAGGCCAAGCTGAACAATTGGTTTTTTTTTTCCTTCAGAACAGCCATTCGTTATTAATCTCTCAGCTACAAGTGTGATGACTGGAGTATTACTTCAGAGAGACTGATAGCAGTGCTGTGTCTTGGGTTAGGGGGTCAGTATCTTAGACCTATCCATTTTAGATAAGCAATTAGGCCAATGTTATCAAGCTTGTGTGGGAAAAAAAAGGGATTTAATTCAGATCCTTACACAGGCACTGCAGTGGATTAGCAGGAACATGAAGCCTAATTTGGTTGTTGACTCCTACATATATGTGACTGGGTTTGTAAATGTTTGGCTTCATTTTCCATAAAAGAAACCAAACCATGAATTACCTAACACTAAATACTCAGGAAAGAAGACAAACTCTTTTGGAAATAGGGTGATGTAGCAGAGCAAGTGTACACAGTTATCAGCTGCTGTTGAGGAAGGTGCACACCTGCAGCATCCTGGAAAAGTGGTCTTGAAAAAAAGGCCAGCCAGTCCTGTGTTTAAGATAATAATTACAGGGAAAATTGTATGAGGAGCATGTTGTGGTCCTAATTGCATCTAAATACAAAGCCGAGTGTTTTAAAGGCAGTGTTTAAATTAAAGCACATTCCCCTTTCATTACTGGACCTTCAAGGCAGAGTGAATTCATAGCAAATTCTAAGGCTTTAAAGTCCTTTCCCATACATTAAATCATCAAAGACTTTTCTGCATGTGCTTTGGACTGGCTTATGGCCAATCAGTGGAGACCTGATCATTTTCACTATATCTGCTTAGTGTTTCCACAGCAAAAGAAAGCACCTTGGGTAGGAATCAACCTACTTGCTGACTGTTAAATTCACACTACCTGTGTTTGTCTGAACAGTGGAGAATACAGATCCCCATTTTCTCAGGACTGAGATTCCTCTTAAGACTCAAAACACCACTAACAGAACCAGAGGAAAGTTCTGTCCCTGCACTTAGCAATCTAAGGACAAACTGCCAGAATACCCACCTCTCACCAAAA
>WEKY01058524.1:3021-67216 GCA_013390045.1 Picathartes gymnocephalus | reverse complement strand
AAAAAAAAAAAAAATCCTTTAATAACTACCTCTCTCCCCCAAAGAAAAACACCTCAGAACTTCACCTTGAATCTCCTAGCATGAGAAAAGGGGGGTAACTCCACGGCCAGCAGTGTCCTCATGGAGATGAACCACAATGAATGTGCCTCACCCTGATCTCCCCACAGCAGGCCTTGTAGCTGACATGACACCGACATCTTACCTCAAGCAGGGGGACTCAAGCCACAACTTTCAACTCACGTGTGAAAGGACAAAGATCACAGTTCCCACAAGCAGGTGTGGAGGAGGACAAAGCCCTTATATTGTATACTGAACTGCCCTTAATGTGCCATTTGTCTGGCACCACATGCCATCCAGAAAACTAGGTGAATGGAAAAAGCTGCTAGGCAGAAAAAAGAGCAAACCTTCTAAAGAAAAGGTAAAGCAGCTGCCTACAAGGCAAAAATCATAAAAGTATAACAAGCGATACAAGTTTTGTATCAGTTGTAGTTTTCTATAAACTTCAGGTGTATCCTATATGTAGTAACCACAGTAGAAATTTACACAATGTGCTAGGGAACTGAGTCATGCCTGGAAGAAAATATTTCTTTACCACCTTTCACGTCCATAGTATTTGTGGATCAGTTTCCCCTAGACCCTGCTTCAGCTGCAGTGAGTAAAGGAATGACAGAAAACTGGCATGTATTGCATACAGGAAATAGTGCAATCCATCTCTGTAGGGCTCAAATTGCAGCAAGATGACATTGCAAGCACAGGTGAAACACATGCTGCACATTGCCCTGCCCTCCTAATTTCTGAATCAAAATGGACCACTGAGGAATCCAAAGGTATTGAACACAGCTGACTAACAGTGGGCGGGATTTTTTCTTCACCTCTGTGTCTAGCCAAAGCCATCCTTTAACAGCGGAGAGAAAAACATGTATCTTAAAGAAAACTTCCAGGATGTCTGAGGTTTTGTTGTATTCAAAATGAATGGGAACTTTGTAATAGCTGGAAAATGAGAGAGGTAAAGGATACACTGTGAATTTAACCAATTCCTCCCTAAAATAAGACAGAGGTAGAGGATTTCAGATGTTCTTCCTTTGCATGAGGCAGATAAACCTAAAATCTGCCCCATCCTCCTGAATTTCCTAGTCACCAACCCAAGAGCTATCTCCTCCATATTCCTCATGGTAAAAGGGTTTTGTCCAGACTGTACAATTGTCCATAGGTTGAGTTCTGCAGTCCAAGCATTTCATGGAGATAATTAATGAAGAGTTAATAGCCGACACATCCAGGATGTATCAGGAGGAAACTTGACAGGATAGACTTATCAATGAATTTTTTCCTTATCTTTTTACCATCTCTATGCTTATGATGCAATAGGGCCCTGTTGTACTCAGTGGCAAAACTTACACTACTTCTCATCACTTGAATGCAGACAGTGTTTGTGTTCACAGCTGAAGAAAAAAGACCATACCCAGCTGCTCAGCAAGGGAATAGCATGCAAGGAAGAGAAGGAAAAGCAAAAGGGAAAGCACCATGTGCCTATTGGCCTCCCCCTCCTCCCACCTCGCCTCTTGTGCATCCCCCAAGGTCAGGCACAATCTGTCCCTTTGTATCCAGGAAAGAAATAGGACGCAAAGTGTTAGGAATTTCCTAAAACTGTCTTGAATCATGTGCTGTTTAAGTAACTGTCATTTTGCTGCCTGGTTCATTGACACTTGGGTCTTAAATGGTGCTTGTGGAGGAGTAATATTTTCAGCTCTGAAGGGGTAAAGAAAACAGTTTTAGAAAATGAAAGCCTTTGAACAGTGATATGCCAAGGAGGAATATGTTGATATGCTTATTTCATATTAAGCCTGCATTCTCTTCGCGTGAAATCAACAAGACGTTAAAATAAATATTTCACCAAAGTGTGGCATTCAGGAGAGGTCTATTTTCATAGAAGAAAAAAGTTAGAACAGATGGTTGAGGGAAAAATTAGTTTAGAGACATCAGAAACAGCTGAATAAACTTTCAATAGTCTAAGAGAAAAAGAGTCTCAATCTTCTGGTTTATTCTTATTTTCCTATTTACATTCTTTAAATGCACTGGAAATGCCATTCAACTTTTCTAGTACCTTGGCCTTGTTAATTTATTAAATTTTTTGGGTTTAAGTATCATAATGTTTAAGGTCATGGGGAGGAACACTGCTAAAACAGCACTAGATTTAGTGTTACTCTCCGTATGTTAATTTTAAGTCCATAAACTTGGAGGCATACGAGGCTTCAGAGCTATTATTAGGCTTCAGAGCTATTATTAGTCCACACCTCATAAGCACACCATAACAGAGGTGGGATTAAGAATCACATTCATGTATTAGAAAGAAGAAAGTCAGTCATGGCTTTCCTTAGACAGTTTCTGCTCTACAGTGTACTATACAAACGCATGTCTGTTTGACAGCTCATTGCCAGCCTCAGCTGATACGTTCAGTGCCAGTGGAAGAAATTTTGCTCACTGATTAATTTCCTGATAGATCAGACAGTGGTCAGATTTTTTTCTGGTGTAACACGACCTTTAAATTTAAATAGAAAAGAAGAAGAGTGCTGGAAACAGCATTTTACGTGTTAAAAAAATAATTTCTGCTTCCAGACGTGTGAAAAACATTAGATAAGCAACCTTTTTCAGTGACACTAGATCCAATTATCAGTAGTGATCTGGATTAAGAATTAAAGAGTGGCAAAATAAGACATAGTCTAAATGTTCATTAGAAATTAGAAAGACCTAACATCAGATACAATTTTTAATTCTTTTCTGCATGGGAAACTTTTTAAAATCTCAATTTGCATGTGAAACCATAGTAATTATGTCTATATAATAAAATAGTAAATGCTTTTCTCAGACATACAGGGAATTATCTAATTCTGGGACAGGAAGATGAAGAACATGAATTTTTGATAAATTATATATATATATTTGATTTGGTTGAATGTGAGGCAGCGGTTTGGTAATCCTAAAGTAATTTTATGATTGAAGAGGTCTGAGTCCCAGAGATAGTGGCAGTTTTCAGCAACAGCAAGGAGAACGTGAATTGTCATTATTATAAAAAAACCCTATTATTTTCATTAAAAAATTCTCCTCATGGTAAAATATATGTAACATATATCCAGAAACAAATCTTGTTTCTCTCATGTCAAATAGAAACATAATAATAAACACAAATAGTTTGGTCTGGAAGTGTTAGGACTGTTGGCATAGACAAGGAGTTTGAGTCTTGTTCCCACTCAGGAATATCAATAAGCTATAAAAAAAACAATATCTTTTTTGTCCTTAGATTTAAAGTGAGGAAATGTTTTCCTGGTGGCAGAAATCCAGAATAAAATCTATAATAACGTTGAATATAATGACTGATGCCAGAGACATCATCTTCCTAGTTTTTTTATGATGTTGTCTTTTCCATCAAAACAAAGACCCTAGATTTTATATTTTTTAATTAATAAATAAATTGTTTTATAGATAACTAAAAATCAAAGCAAGCCCAATGAAAAACAGTAAAAAAATAAAATCTAGATACAATTTTTTGTTATTTCAGCAGAATGTCAAGTTATTTCCAAGTGAAATTTGACAAAAATATTTTTTTCAGGGTTTCTCAAGAAAGTTATTTATGTTTTATATCCTATCTAGTTTTGATCTTTCATTAAAAAATGTGAATATTTTGAGTAGCTTTATTTTTAGCCTATAGTGTAAGAATATTTTGTTTACTTCCCTTCATATTTCCAAAGCAAACATCTTATCTTGACTTAATTTTCAGTCTACTAATTTTTAGAGCAGTGTGGGACTTTTTTTCTGTACAATAGTAGAATGGAGCCAAAGCTGTATTTATAACCTGTGTTTATTAAGAGAGATAAGTAATTCCATAATAAACTTGTTTTATTAATAATCTAATCTTGTTCCAGTGGCTGAATGAGAGTCATATCCTTCCAGGACAACTTCCAGGACAGGACCCTCAAGGAAGATAATTTTAATTTACTGGTAGAGAAGCACACATGGAGAGTTGAAAGACCAGAGAGAGGAAGCCAAGTGGTTTATGAATACGATCTAAAGTCCCCTTTACAGAAAAATTTGAAAATATTATTTTTATTAGAAAATCTGAAATTTTATGTGTGAGTTTAACAACTTCGTTGATGTACACACATGAAAAAGCATAATTCAGCTTCTGCTGAGGTTTTTTTTTTTTGGTACAATTTGGATGAAGTTCAGATGAAGTCATGGCATCTATGATTCCCCATGTCCTCCTTCAGTTTACCATTGTCATGCTAGCACTTTGAGCTGCCTGATCCAGACCTATATCTCACATGAAACACTCCAACCACTTGAGTATTGCTACTATATGGTAGCAATAAAACAACTAGTAGGCCACATCTCTGTCTTTATCATACTGACATTTTAAAAGACATAGTTCTTCAGCTTCTTCTTAATGACTGTTAAAGAAATTCCCAAGTTTCAAATATTCATACTGGCCAAATGAGGCATGAGATGATGCCCACTTTTCCTTCCATTTATGACAGGTAGACTTTATTGAATTTTTTTATTATTTTGATGGGTTTTGAGCAAACTGCTTTGTGAAAAATGTCTCCCCTTTATGACACACATGTCAATGTCAGAAAAGTGATTTCTGCATCTGCTATTAAATTAAAACTGTTTTCTACCATCAGGATAAAAATTGGAACTTAAACATGGGCCACAACTGGTAGGCAGCTTAGGTGAACGTGGATTCACCTTCCAGGTCAGTTAATACAACCTTTGAAGTTATGGGAAGATCACACACGATTTCTGCTTATTTTGTAATAAATGTCTAAGATTTGGTTTAACAAAACATTAAATTTGTCTGTTGTTGAACTCCCTATGTAGTTGTGCTTCCCTTCTGAGTGGATACGTTCCTATGTTGTGTGAAGAGTCCACCTCTAGCCACGGTGGACCTCTGGAAGAGCTCGTGGAAAATCAAGGCGCTGTAGCTCAGCTCTCTGCCTTGTCCTCATTTCTGAGATTTGGGGCCACCATCCAAAAGCCTGTCTTTGGATCTCCACACTGTCTTTTTGCAGGCTCTCACAATTAACACAAATGATCTCCCAGAAGCCAAAGATCTCCCAGATCTTTCCTGTTTAACCTCTGGGTGTGGTGTGTAATATACTCACCTTCAAGATTTTCACAGTTCCTAAAGACAATATAGCTCTTAAAAGGCAAAGTACAAGAGAGATTAAAAGCCAAAAAGCAAGCGAGCTGAACACAAATTCTCTGTAATTAATTCTTTCACTGAGGGACCATCTGCATAGGACATCACAATCAGGAAAGCACCTAATATCCTGAGTTCTTACCCTGGGTCTGCTTATCTCGAGCAAACTGCTCTACATAAATATCCCTCTTTTGTCATTAGTTTTCAATCAGCCCCTGGAGGTGGTCAAGGTCTGGTCTCAGGTGTACCACTGTCAGGTAATATTCTCTTCAATTAATTCTTTTACTTGGGAGAAATACCTTATCTTTTTAAGAAAATAAATTTTGAGGGCAAAGCACGCAAATCAGCAAATCTTGTTAACTTGTTATTCTGTGACACTAATGTGGGGAATCCTGCCATTGACACAGATAAAATTGAGTAATAAAACCAAAAATGATAAAAAGGGGCTCCTGTCTCACATTCACATATGTAGCAAGTTCATAATTTCCAACAGGATTCATGTCATAAACAGATTCTTCTTGTCAACACCAGATTTTGCAAAAGTATTGATGAACTGAGGTTCACAGGAAATTGGTAAGCAGCTGGGACTGATTCTTCCATAAATTTTAGTGCTGACCATGTAACTAAATTTCATTTCTGAAAATAAGTCAGCTATGTTTTGATACTGCGCTCTGAGACTCTGCTACAAAAATTAAGTGGTCAAAAGCAGGAACAGAATTGCCAACACTTGTGATTTTATTAGGAGAGAGATCACTTTTCCTAAAACCTGAGCTCCTGAAGTAATATGATTACAGGAAGCTGTCATGTTTCATTCTTTCAGAAGAAATAGTTTCTACCTTTTGCGGTTGTGAAGAAAAGTTGAAAATATAAATCCAATGACTGGGGCCACCAGACAACAAAAAGTCACCAGTATTTTAAGGAATGTGATGGTTTATGAGGGCCTGAAGTTGAGAACACTGAAATAATGTTATTCAAACAAAAAAGGCAGTGAATAACGATGTGAAAGTAAAATGCAAAGAGTCAGAGTGCTTCCTCTATGCTACTAAAAGAGGAAATAGCATGTATAGTGAAACGCCACAGCTTCAAAGCTCATCCACATTTCTATCCTAGAGAAATTGTTTAAAAAATATATATCTTTATTCTTGGAGAATGGAGCACGTACTATGTCATATGAGAACTGCTAATACACTAATGGAAAGATAAAGCAATGGTTTAGGTCTACATGTTGGAACTGTACTTTTCCTGTTTCTTCAGATAAAACCAAGAGAGATATGACAAATAATATGAAGCCAAGTTATTGCAGAATGTGCAGAAACTACTTCCTGTGAAGAATTAAGGTTTAATTAGCTAAAAAGGAAGTGTACAGAGGGATGATAACTGAGAGTTGGTCACCCTCTCGCTGATGAGATTATCCTCTGTACCTCTGAACTTTATTATCCAAACAACAAGTCCATGGCGTGATTTGGTGCCTCCAATAATCTTGTGCTAATTTTTACTCATGCAGTCTGTCAAGAGGCCCTGAGTTGTTTGCAGAACAGCTCTAGATAGAAAGAACAATTGACTGCATTAACTGTGTGTGCAGAAACATTATTTTAGGCATCAAAAAAAGACACTTTTTTTGTCATGATCCAAAGTCTATTGAAATGCACAAATAACTTTCAGTATTTGAATGAAAATCTTTGTCCAGTTTTGCTTAGCATATTTTTGTACCTTTATTTTAAAATTTATTCACCTGACCATCCCAGGAAGTACAATCCTAGGTCTCCTAAGACAGCTGAGAGTGTGAAAACAGGATCAGATTGAACTGACCACTGAAGCACCATGTGCAACCGCCAGCCTCATTTCTCCTTCAAACACACACACCACCAGAATAGAGACAGAGTGGAGGAGAGCCAGCAGGTTGCCAGCTTGGATTCAGTGCTAGAATCCTCCTCGGCTTACTCCTGGACTCATCTGCTTTCTGGCTGTGAGCTGACCTTGCTCTCTGTCTGAGGAAGATCAAGGCCGGGTTGCACTGGGCTTTGAGCAGCCTGGTCTAATGGAAGGTGTCCTTGACCATGGCAGGTGGGTTGGAGCAGAGTGATCTTTTAAGGTTCCCTTAAACCCAAACCATTCTGTGATTCTACGATAAAAGATCATCAATGCAGCTTTCTGCAGGAGTTCAGACATTGACTTATAATTATCCATGTGCCAAAAGACTGGCTCCACTCCCTGTTACAAGGAATGAGACTGATTGCGTCCCACCTGCTGCTTGGTGACCTGGTTTCCATGCAAAATGGGGTGATGTACGCCACTGTCAAAGTCTCAGAGTACTCCACAACCATGCAGTCCTGCCTATTGCAAATAGAAAGTGATCCTGCCTAAAGAAAAGCATGGAAACCCACTGGAAAATCTCACTCTATATAAAAGTTTAAAAAGCCAAGAATTAACACTTTTCACTGCCATAATCTATGGTGGGTACTTGTTTCGGCTCCCAGTACAATGACAGTGCATTTTTTAGGGAATCTATTTAGTGTGAAAATGTGCCAATATTAGTTCAGGTATTCTGAGGGATTTAGAGCTGTGGGAAGGAAAGTATATAAAAACATCTGTAAGATGGTGTGGACAAAAGGAAAGAATGAAATGAGATAGTAAATAAATTACAGGAAGATATGTAGGAGATGACATGTAGGAGAAATTTGGATCAAAACCAGCTGTCACTCTTAATTGTCCTTTAGCAATAGTTTAATAACATCCCTGACTGGGGGACCCCACTGTGCTAAACGTATTGCACAAACTCACTGTAATTTTTACAGGCATGCTCTGCCCTGTACCATTTCTAATCTCAGTTGGTGAGCAAGGGCACAAAGGCACAGGGAAAGGAAGCAGCTTGCCCAAAGTAGGTTAGTAGCAGAAATAAAGATAGGATCCAGATCTCCTGCAGCCAACTGGATGCATCCCATGGAGAAAAGTGTAATCTGCCTCCCAAGCCCACAGGGAAGCAGAAAAATCTGTTCAAATCAAGAAGCAAGGAAAAGGAGAAAGTGGGGGTTGAAGATCCGAATGGGTGTATGTAGGAACATGCTGACTATCTGTGACTTTCTCCCAGTGGAAAGCTCCAAGGAAATAAACAAGTACAGATGATTTAAGCAAAAACCAAGACTCAGTAGCTGCAGCACTCAGAGCCTCTGCTAACACTGCAGCCTATTCTCTTTTCAGATGAAGAAAAAGCATGGCAAAGACAGCACAGACCTCTCACAAGTGTATTATACAGAGAGGACAAGAAAAGGATAAGTATGTTATTCTAAACATTAGTGGTTTGGGGCAAATTCTGAACTAGAACATTTCTTTTTAGCTAAAAAGTACAAATTCATTTCAGTCTGTGTTTCTTGACATTTTATTTCAGCTTCTCTTCCAAGCTGTTTCTGATCATCATCTTTTAGCTGTTTAGAGATTTGAGAGACTGCAAAATGGTTCCTGTTTACTGGAATTTCAACATGGCTGTGAAAAAACATTATTTTTAAAAAGTGGCCTATTATCAAGCCAATATGCAATACAAATAAGCAAATTTCCATCCTCTTGCACACTGCCATTAACAAGAGCAAGATAATTTGCTTTAACCTCCACAAAGAAATTGTTAGCAATAATACAAGCATGGCATGAAATAAAACCTTCCAAAGGAAAGTATGATTGTCGGTGTACCTGAGGTTTTGTTAATGTCAAAAGTTTCAAAACCAAGGAACAGACTTTAAAAGGGAAATTCTAAGACAGAGGGGAAATGTTATTCAACTTAATATTAGTACTTAGTATTTTAATGCATTGATCCATTAATTGTACAGGGAGAACATTACTTTTTTTCCTCCAGAAATGTGATGGTATTCTGCTGACAAGAGATACAGTATCTCTGCCAAAGAAGTATGACAGCATTTCTGCATCAGCACTAAAGGAAGGCAAGATGAAGCACAGGGGTGCTACAGGTTAGGCTCTTCTACTTGCATCTCTGATGTGAGCTAAAGAACATAATAATATTCATCTTTGGAAGTCAGATTCTGAATAAAAATGCTCAAAATCCAGACACCATACTTTCAAGGAGTTGCTCCTTACAATTTGATCTTCCTATTGCACATGTAATAGTGTCATAGGAGGTCACAACACAGACATAGACGTTTTTCTTCCTGTGCTAGCCACTCACATAGAACATTTTGCCTGCAGGTAAGCATTGCTTGGTTTCTCCCACATTAATCCCATTTCTTATTCTCTTTGCACACAGATATTCATCACATGCATTTTTCACTATCAGCTCAGAGGAAAACTTTCTTTACTTCACATTTAAATATGTTGGATTTTGGATATTTTATGATAGTTACTGTTGTTTTCCTTAATGAGAAAAACAATGCTGAAATTCTGAAATCATGAATGACAATGTAAAACCAATTAAGGGAGGAAAGTTGCATGTGCTTTGGTTTCCAGCTCTAGATAGGATCATCTTTAAACTGATGTGTTCCCAGCGCAGGTTATCAGCAGAGCTCTGGAAGGTAACTCCCAGTGATGAATCCTCAGCCTCCAAATGGCTCTGGTAGTTTAACTTTTTCAGGCACATGTGAAGGGGATCATTAACTCAGTCATTAAATCATAGGACAGAATCTGGCAACACAGATAGTGGTAGCAGTGCTGGTTTGCGATGATCTAAAGTATATATGCTTTATTTTTTTTTTTCCTTTCTGCTTATGGAAGAGACCAGAAGAACAGAATTCCATAAGTCAATCTGAAGGAAAGATGATGGGATGATGCTGATGCTGGTTAATATTGCCATTTTTTAAATGGCTTCACTTTCTTTCACTTTGCAACACAATCTCTCTAGGGATTTAATGCTGAAGTGTTTAAGCAAAAAATCCTGTTGCTGGGACCTATGCTCAGAAATTCACATCTAAAAGCATTCATTTATCTATTTATAAAATATGACTAACATTTATCTACAGGGAATTTATCTCTACTCTTGCTGCTCAGTTGCCTGGCAAAAGCAGAGAGGAGGCTGCCTGCTGATAACACATCACATATTTTCTATTAGCACCTAGGTGTCTGGGATGGGGTTTCTGGAGTTCACGGATCAGGCTCGCTCTGAGGCTGACCTGAACATACACACTGGATCAGTCCCTGAAAATTCTGGCTGGATATGAATGGAATGGATGTTTTAATTGATGCAAGATCTGATTTGTATTAACAAAGTTCAAGGATCAATTAATTCAGGGGGCATGCCTGCCTTTGTTTTTTGATAATACCCACAAGCCTCACAAGGGCCTACAATTAAAAGGAAAAAAATAAAAAAAGGGAAAACAAAGAGGGATAGCGGTGTTGTGAGGGGTGAGTATCACTTCCCTTGCAAAGCCTGGAACTGAGACTGAATTTCTTATGGCTTCAGTCTCCAACACCATTAGGTTACAGTAGCCACATCTTTTGGGAAGGAGACCTTTGCAGGGATGCTTTCTGGAATGATACCACCCCACTCCTAGGTGCTCTCTGGGGTGGACATCTCTGGGGGAGAGCCAGACACAGTGCTCAAAAGAAGGGAGGCTACTGCTCATGTCTTGTTGGGAGCTGCTGATGGTGGCTTTCTAGAATGGACACTTTCCCTCTGAAATATTGGCTGTAGTCGCAGCATCCTGAATGCCTCCTTAGCTCCAGGGATCCTGGGTCAAAAATCCCCACTCATCTCAGCAGCAGAAACATAGTGAAACCACTTTAAAAAAGCCTGGAGGGGTTGTGTTGCAGTAGGTTTTTGTGTATGATTGGTATGTTCTGGATTCCCCTCTTCTCTCCTCTTTCTACTTGGTTTGTTCCTCATTTGATTGTCACATAAGTTCTGCCCCTGTTGCTCTGTTATCCCTCTCTCTCCCTTGTCAGTTTCCCCAAGCCCTGCCTCCCTAGCCAGAATGTTCTTTGTTATTTAGTTACCCATTGGTTCAACTGTATGTATCCCCGCCTCCCTGCTTATTCATTTGTTATTGTGTAAGTCTGTCTGCCCTGAGACCCACCTCTGTTGTACCCTCATTGGTTCAGTCCCATGCTCCACCCCTGTCAGCTAGCCATATAAAATCCTATGTCACTGTTCCTCCTCAGCCACTTGGAGCTAGGAGCCACTTGGAGTCAGATCTCACTGAGGCTAGCTGCTTGTGGTTAGGGCTCCCAGATCTCTGCCCCTTCAACCAATAAACCAAGATTGGAACATCAGAGACTGGAGTCCGCCCTTGTGTTTGCCTTCACTGCATGTTCTGCCAACTGCCCATAAGTGGCCTTCGGTTTTCCCTCACCATTGCTCTCATGGAGCTCCAAAGACAGGAGACATCCATCCCGACGTGGTGACCTGGACACCGGGCTCACAGGGCATCGCGTCAGGGTTGTTCTCCCCTCTGCCCCCAGCGGGCTGCCAAAGGAAGGGCCTGAAAATTCCCCTCACACAAGTGTTTTGTTACTGCTAGCCTTCACATTGAGGGACATTATGGGGTGGATTTATGGAATACCTTTAGTTGCCTGTTTTGGTGGACCATATCCACACCCTGTCTCAGGAGGCCGTTCAGTCAGCATGAGATCCCTCCCACCCTTTTACTTCCTTTCTGCTGCCAATCCTGATGGACCCACTTACAGGAAGTTTTAGTGAAGACCTTTGTCTTCCCCTCAGTAGGGGGATTTTCTTTCCTTTTCAGTCTAAGTGAGGCTAATGCAGAATTTAGCAATTTAAGAGTCCAGTTGTATAGTCAAACTCTTACAGAAGATTCACCATAACCATGCTAGACATAGGTTACACTCAAGGGACTAGGCTGGAGTAACCTAAGGTGTGAATTAACCCTTACAGGATGGAGTTTGTGAATATGGTAGAAGCTTTATTAACTTTGTTTTCTTTTTTAATTTAAGTCCACAGTGGTCAGTCTTGATTAGAATGAAACAGGGTTAGCTACAATGGGAAAGCTTCTGAGGAGTTGACCCCTCAACATTTCTTATGCAACAAGCAACATTATTTATATTCAACAGTAAAATCAAATATGACTTCCGTGTAAAGAATTCTAAGCCAGCATCCCTTACTGCCCTCTGGACTGGAAGTGGTGGCAGGGAGTGCTCTGGACTCCTCATGAGATTCTTTGCTATAAAGGTGTGCAGGGTACTGAAGCATGAGGGAGATGGAGAGTGTGAAGCAAAGAGGTGCTTGTGAGCATGTGGCTTGCATCTCAGCCCAGCTGCACAGTGCAGCTCTACAGGAGCTGCCTATGAACCTTCAGAGCACAGGAATGCTCACACTAACAAAGCCACTGAGCAAAAGCCATGTTTGAAGCTGCCACTGCTTCCTCAGCGACAGAGTCACCTGGTACGTCAAACATCTTGGCATGCAACTGAGGCATGAGTCACACACAACAGGGCTGTTTTGCACATCTACAGCGCTAAAGGAGCATGCCCTCAGCTAGAGAACAAGATGCATCAAAAAATCAGTTTGTTACCAGACTGCATTGTACTCACAGGAGGCATGAGGATTTATAAGTGACAAGCACCACACGATGATGTGCACCAAGTGCCAGCTCTGGGCCATCATCCAAAGTAGTTTTTCTCAAGGAAAATTCAGTGCATCAGTATCACCTCGCTGGCTACATTTGTTCACTTCTCCTCACAATGTTTCAGAGCTCTTCAGGGCCGCAGCTGTGGAGAAGTCTTGCCTTTTTGGCAAGTGTGCAGGATGGCCGAGCATATCAAATGAGCTTTCTAAGCTTAATTGATAATGACAACAAGTCTAAGGCAATCACATATAAAATTCTCTCTTCTCTCAGATGTTGCTGGATGAGTGCTGGCACAGCCGCCTTCCCTCACAAACATTTCAGATACTGTTTCTTACTTTTTGGCTAGAGGTCTCAGTAAGACTTGGAAAAAACCCAAGATTTATCATGGGCCCGGGTTGCCTTTTTTAATTTTTTTTTTTCTACTTTATTATCCTTATTCTTCTCAGACAAAACACAGCTTGATTCACTTAAAAAAAAAATCATCCTCTAACTCTGTTCTCGCTTTCAGTTCTCACTGAGGGTTTGGGGTGAGGTTGGGAATGCTCTGAAGCAGCATGTTTGCAGACAGCACGTTAATGACACAGAGGTCAGATTCATTTCACTTACACCTTGGCTAATGGACTTTTTACAGAGTACATACACACACACACACGCAGCTTTCTGCGTCTCCATAAATAAAATCTCCTCTGAGCACAAGATTGTACCTTTATGGGACTTTTATGAAGTGGCATTGTTCAGTGAACTTCATGTAAGTACGCATCAACATTTTGTCTGGGCCAGTGTGCTAAAGCTAGGAGCTGGAAGTGACAGTTTCCAAACCTCAGGAGTGTTCATCAGTGGGGTTCTGAAACAGGAACTTTGCAGAAAGTGGAAGCACACAGGGAAAGGGGATGTTGGAATACGGTCTGGACTCAAACCCAAATACTTTTAAATCTGAATGGCTGTTTGGATCCAAATTTTTTTCAGCATAGTACTGAAATATGAAAGCTATCCATGGAAGAGAGATCTGATGGTAAACTTCCCTCGTACGTGTGGTGTGTTCTAAACTGTGTCTTGGTTCAGGTTCATGCCTAGGTGAAGCATCTCTGCTTCACAGTGACCTACATTTTGTCTCAGTGCAGCAAAGACAAGAAAAAACACATTTTGAAAGGTGATCCAAGGAAGATTTCTGGCCACATTTCCAGCTATTTACCTCACACAGAGTAATAAACACACCACACGCAGGAGAAAAGAAAACAGAAATGGGCTTTAGGTTGTCCATTTGCAATGAAACTGGAAAACTAATCTCGGCTCTCTCTTTCTCTCATTTGCTTGCCCAAGCATGGCCATTTTATCTGCAAGAGCATATTGTTGAAAACCATCATCCATGTATCATCCATGTCCGTGCCTCTTCAGGTCAGAGATAAATAAGAATAAAACGTTGATGACCTCTCTTCTCATCAATTCCCTGGTTTCCCTGTCAGAACAAACATCTAAGGCTGAGACACCATCCCAAAGGCAGCAACTGTTCACCCCAGCTTAAAACAGCCCATAGCTTTCCTCTGTAACATATCACTCATTGCCTGGCTCACTAAAAATAGGTTGTATTTTTTTTCTCCACTGAAACCTGTACAAAAGAGCCAAAGCCTTGATACATCTGCAGCAGAAGAGCTACGGCTTTTTATGACCATGACCTGAAGTGACCATATTAATTTACTCTTCTTTCTGGCTCTGTGTCAAATCCCACTTGCATGATCCACACAATGAGTCCAAGTTGTCCAAAATAGACCAGAGGGATTTCAGTTTGCTGCTGTGTAATTAGGCTCAGTAAATGACAGTGCTCTTCAGCAGAAAACCTAGTGCTGTTGGAGTTGAAGCAAGAGTGAGGAGCCATGGGAAGAGGAGAGAAAAGAAAAGAAGAGGAAATAATAAAGACACACAGAAACTGCCTCCATGAGGAGTGCAGAACTTTCCTTCCTTGGGCTGAGACCAGGAAGCAAAGCAGGGACATCTCTGATCAGCAATTCCCAAGTGCACCTGTACTTTTCCGGCCACTTGTCTGGCTGATGCATTTTAGTGCATGAGCACAGATGTCACAGCTGGCTGCAGGCCAGGAGCATGTCCCAGGTGGCCTTGGTTCGTGTCCATGGAGGCTGGGAGGCAAGACCCGGGGGGACTGTGAAAGCATGGGGGCAGCAAGGAAGCATGATTGACCCCATGGGCAGGCATAAGCATTTTGACCAGGGAGAATAGCAGGTTCTTCCAGTCTCCTGGGTCAAAGATGGATGTCCTTTTCCTGCACAGTGGGCTGTATATCCATCCCCCAGCCCCAAGGCAAAGTAGATAGAATCATTTCCTAAGAGTAGTGGGGAGGGATTGTGCATTTGAAAAATCTCTGATAAGTCATTATTTTAAACACCGTGACCTGGGGGCTGCACCCTGAATTTGAAGAGGACAGGTGTTGGGGGTTGGGTTGTCTTTCCTTTTGTTTCCTTTTAACAGTATAGAATTTTTTTCCATTCAGTTGCTAAATAGCCTTAATCACTGAGTATTTAAGAAAACAAAGGCTATACCTAGGCCTAAAGAAAAGGCCCATCTATGTTTACTGTTCTGTCGGGGAGTTTTCTCTCGAAGAGGGGGGGGTGGAGGAATATCTCGAGAATTGGGGACTGGTAAAAGGAGAGGGCAGGGGCGGAGCGGGACTGGCTTTCGGAGGAGGACACGGGAAGAGACAGCTCTGCGAGGGAGAAGTTTTTTTTTCGCTGCTGCTGCTGGAGCCCTGGCTTGGAGCTGTTTTCTTCTGCCTCTTGGGTGAGCCTCTGCTTGTGAGAGCAGCCACTGAACCTGTTGCCATCTGCTCGGGTGCCCGGAATCCCTGAGCTCGCCTCTCCTCGCTGGGCTAGGAGCCGGGCGGCTGCTGCCCCCCGCCCCCACCGCTCCCTCGGCACTGCTCTGGGTTTCACTGCGCTGCAGCCCCGCTCCCCCGCCTGCCGAGACGTCCTGCCGTCCCAGTTTGCTGCTTTCCAAGAATCCTGCTGGGGCACTGGGATCGACTGCTCCAAGGAGGTTTGTGAAGCAAAACCTCTCTTCCGTTTTGTTTTCCCCTGCTGACTGAACCACCATAGCACGTGCTCCCTGCCGGCTGTGACCATCACTACACTGAGGGGGGGGAAAGTGCCTTCAGGCCAGGAGGTCGGGACCGGGTTCTTGGTTCTGTTTTGTTGTTAGTGCCATAAGAGTTGTTGTTTGTTTGCTCTGTTATAAATCCTAGTAAAGAACTGTTATTCCTACTCCAATATCTTTGCCTGAGAACCCCTTAATTTCAAAATTACAATAATTCGGAGGGGAGGGGTTCACATTCTTCATTCCAAGGGAGGCTCCTGCCTTCCCTAGCAGAGACCTGTCCTTCAAACCAGGACAACAGGCATTACATTTAAGTGCCTACTTATGTTTTTTTCCTCACAAATTGACTGGGGCATGGGTCAGGTGCAGAACCCGACCTCTGGCTGGTTACCAAGAAGAGTCCAACAATATTTCCAGTCAGGAAAAGGCTGAGGAAGATTAGCTTTTGGAGTCAACTCTTTGGCTTGACCAGCCAACATAGACCTAAAAAAAAAAAGAACTAAAAAACTAGACCAGAGAGTAGAAAATATAAATGAATTTAAAAGTACGGTCATAAAAATTGGAAACACAGTAATTTTATTTTACATGTATTTTTAAATGAATCTCATTTGTAATAAATTAAGCACATGAAACTTGTTCTAGATCCCACAGATCCTAGAGAAAGGGCAGGGACAATCCTATGGGCATTAAGGAAGCAAGATGAGGTCCCCAGGCTTGTGTAGTTCCGTCCTGAAACTCTTCAGTGGAAGTCTTCCTTCCTTCCTTCCTTCCTTCCTTCCTTCCTTCCTGCCTTCCTGCCTTCCTTCCTTCCTTCCTTCCTTCCTTCCTGCCTTCCTGCCTTCCTGCCTTCCTTCCTTCCTTCCTTCCTTCCTTCCTTCCTCCCTGCCTGCCTGCCTTCCTGCCTTCCCTCCTGCCTGCCTTCCTGCCTTCCTGCCTGCCTGCCTGCCTTCCTGCCTTCCTGCCTGCCTTCCTGCCTGCCTGCCTGCCTGCCTTCCTGCCTCCCTCCCATTTTCCCCTCCAATGTCTGCTCTCTTTCTCCCATTTCATCCCTACTTATGTAACACCTGTGCTGGAAAAAAAGTAATGTTACGGCCATTCCACAGTTACAAAAGCAATTATTTAATGAAAATATTGTAAAAATTGTTAATGTAAACAGGAAGAGAAGTTTTTAATTAGACATAAGAGAAAAAGAAGATTAGCCCCAGGATCTCTTGTGTGGAGACCATCGGGCCATTACGGCAGCTATTTTCCTGATGTCTGCATGGACCGAAGCCAACTACTTTTTGCTCCTACTGAAGAATCAGGTTAATCAAAAGGATGACAGCCAAATGGACAGAGAGCAGGATACATCCAGGCCTCTTTGTCTAAACTCCAGATGGAATTAGAAAGTTAAAGCACAGACAGCATGTCCAGGATGGCCAGGCCCTCATGTGACAGGCCCTGTCTAAAAATCGTTCCCATTAATTTGCAACTGTCAATCACCTCAGCATTCTGCTCCGAAACAATGGCTGGCCCTGGATCACAGCTTCTCCCCATCTCCTCACACTAGCACAGCTGAGAAATAGGGAATTTTTTTCTTGATTAGTAAAGACTTTTTGGTGCAGTGCAACATGCTTGGTTCAAGAAAAACGCTGCTTAAAAGCCAAAAGGATTTTTACACAGACCCACACCCCCACCCTCTAATAAAGAACTAAAACAATTTAATGGACTAGATTTAGCAGCTGAGTTTGGTCTGTGTGAACAACAAAGTGTTCAGCTCGGCATCCACATAAAAAAAAGAAAAGGAGCAGGAGGGTGGAAGTTGGTTTGAAGTAAAATTAAAAGCAGGGGAAACAAAACCCAAGATTTGCCACCCCACTGGAGAAGAAGGAGACGGTGGCATCTCTGTTTCACCCAACAGCTCATGGGTGGCTGCTCTAGCCCAGGATGACCTTACGCACAGAAGGGCTGAATGTGCGTTCCAGTCGCTGCTTCAGTGATTACAAGGAGAAGTGTCACCACTTCTGAGACAGTGAGAACATCTTTCCTCAGTCGTCTACAACCCACTGATTTCTGCACTTTCTTGAGTGCCTGTGGGGCTGGTGCCTGGGTTCAAAGTCAAACAACTAAAGACAGGATTGAAGCATGGTCTCAATTTTGGTTTTGGAACTGATGATACAAGATAGACGGGCGATAACAGCAAGTTCTTCCGCAGTTTTATGTCTTGCTCATCTGTATTCCCAGTGAGAAAACAGCAGAGACCCAAGTTCCTAAGTGTTTTTAAGAGGATTAAATATATATATATATTTGAAGATATATTTACTATTACAAAAACAATGCCTTGTTCTACTGTTTGTATAAATTTAATTATAATTAAATTCTTATTAACTCCCTATGCAGAGAATTCACGTTTCTTTTTTTGCAGCCCACATTATCTGTATATTGAATCTAATGCAAGACTCAAGCACATTTTTTAAATCAAATCACATTCATTTAAGGTATGCAGAATCCCAAAGAAAAGGATGCAGGATTAATTTTGAAAAGTCAGAAGGAATTTTTAGAAGCCAGAAGATATTTTTTAAAATGGTGGCTTTTTTTTTTTTTTTTAAGATACATCAAATAGTATTCTAAAATTAAAAGAAAAGGTCAAACCAAACATTAAAAATTGTCTTCAAAGGAGGGTTTTTTCAAAAATTTCCAAGATTTTTTATTTAAATTTCACCTGAACTGAAAATCTTTCTCTAGTTGTTTAGTCTAGAAACCAAATTGAAAACCTTGTTCCTCCTAGCAATTAATATAAAACAAAATAATTTGTAGCCTGAGATTGCTTTCCTGAGTATATTACTCCACTATCTGGATGACCCAGCCTGAAGACATAGAGCCAGAGCCAGTTGCCGACTGTTAGTACAAGTCAGATCTTGCCGTTTCGTTTCCCAGACTTAGGCTGAGTCATTGCTCTGCACAGCATTTGCTTTTTCTGTTTGCCTGTCTAAAGACACACACACACAACATCTAACACATGCATGATCCAGGGATGATATCATATGCTCTTTTAAAGAATAAGGTTTATCTATCGTATTCCACATGAAAACTATAGGTCCATATTTTTCCCTATTATTTAGACTTTACCCATAAAATCTGTTGTCATATAAAGGGGAAAGAGCTGCTAGCTACAAAAAATATGATACAAAACAGCAGTCTCTCACAACCAATCTTTTGTTAGCAGGGCAAAAGAAAAGAAGAAAAATAACATAGATGAAAAAGAAGGACAAGGGTGTTGAAAAATTACAACTACTTTGCTCCTGGGGAACGGAGCTTTTGAAAATTAGTGTAGTCGTTAACCATCTGGCTTACTAAATGGTTAGCAAAAAGTTCCTCTGAAAGAGTTGGCTTTACATTCGTAACTGCAGTTTATTGGTCCATTGGCACCAGCATGCCTAAACAGAAGGGAAAGTCAATACTGTATCATAGCATTGCCTAGCTAACACCTGGAATATATTCTCTGGAGTGAAAACAGCAGGGAACTGACCAGAAATAACCTCTCTCGTATTATTCCTTCAATTAGACCAAAACAAGTTTCCCTTTGAAAACTTAATAATAAACACTGCAGGTCATTCACTTGTTTGGAGCCCCTTTGGGAAAGCTGAGCAGATGGGTCCCCTTATCTAGCCCCCTCGCTGTCACAGAGACAACAGCCGCAAATCAGGGCAGATATTGATTTTAATTGGAACCAACAGCATCTACATACCATCTTAATATCCACATCTTCCTGGAAAAAAATACATCTTTTTAAAAGATTGATTTGTTTTGTCCTATCAGGTTGATTAGACAGAATGAGGTAATTCTTTGCAAGATGAACAATTATGCCATTTTTCAGGTTCACTGCTTAAGTAAATAAACACAGCAAATCCCTAGGCAAACCCGAGGTCCATTTCAGAGCCTTTGTACATACAAGCAGTATAGATTAAAACACTGTTCATCCAAACTGAAGCTGTTATATTCTCATTATCAGAGAGATTTGAGGTGTCGTCAGAATCTCCTCAGTGGTTTTCACTCAGGTGTAAGTATTCCTTAGCCAGGGAGAGAACTAACAACACAAAATGAACATCTACTTAAAATCAAATTATCTGGGACATTTTCACTACCCCCAGGGTAAAAGCCGTTCTCCTAAAAATTCTTGTAAATTCATCAAGCCTGCTATTCCCCTAAGAACCTCAGATGCATTGCTATTTGCCTTTAACAGACACAAGGGAGCTGTCTCCCCCTGCCCCCACCCCCATGCAAATCTATTCCCCATACGGCATGTTAATTCCTGCAAGGGAGGTGAGATGAACAGGTGCCATGGTTCTTGACTTAATTGCTGCGAAAAGTAGAGCACTAATAACGAGCTGTTCACTAGAGACAGTTTCCATCCTGGCAAAGGAGCCCTGCCAATCTGGGGGGTGTCAGCCAGGCAGCGGCACCGCCGCCCAGCCGGCTGCCGAGGCTGCAGTGGCGGGCAGATTGCTGTCCTGGCAGCAGGCCAGCCTGAGTAGACCTCACAGGGTTGTCCTTGTCACCAGCATTAGCACTGCCCTTCCAAAGCGGCGAACATCATCACCCTCCTTCCCCCTGGGAACCATAAGAAATATTTTTATCACTAAGAGGGTCATCTCAGGGGACCTCTACGGGCCCCCCCAATAAAACAAGCGGTAGCATGAAAAGGATTGGAACCCTGCCCACACATATCCCTATGGATTAATTAGACTGGGGAACAATTAGGCATTGAATTAGAAGTCTGGGCTGTAAATGGGAGGATCACCCAGGGCTTTCATTACTCCCTTCTCTGTGGGCAAAAGACCATCACAACACAGGCTGGTGGCAATGTAAAGTCTGTTCCTACCCTGTCTTTGCATACTCCATGCACTGATGGTCACATCTGGACCTTTTTGGGTAACACTCCAAGCAAAAACATTTGCAGGGGGCCTACACACTGACACCTACACTTTCCATATTCCCCCGCACATGGAGCCATACCGCAGAAGGAGGGTGCATGCTTCACCTCCTGAAATGAGGGTGCTCCCTCACATGTGCTGGGCAGCTCCAGGAGAAATTCTTCTTCCATGAGAAGCATCCTCACTTGGCATAATAGTGTCAAAGGAAATGGTATAACCCATGGCTTGAACCATCTAAAACTGGATTGTAGCGAGTGCCAGTAGAGGTAGGGGAGATAACAAACATGGGGGGGCACACAGAAGACTACTGTCCACCTCTGACCTTTGTGCCCCAGCAACAGCTGCTGTTTTGGCTAAGACTCAACAAATCTAAGGGTTATTAGAGCTTTTTTTTCAGGACTGAAGGGGGACACAGAGATGGAGTTGTCTCTTGCATCTTGAAAACTATGTAGCACACTCTGATCACTTCTCCCCTTCACTACCTGATACGCTTTTCAATTTCCTCTCATGCCACTCATCTCCAGGCCCCCTGCTAGAGTGCCCTGTGAGCTTGGCAGGCTTTGTTTCTTCAAGTGCATGCTTATCCTGCACACAGGTTTTCCCAAGCTCTCACTGCTTCTATTAAAAGCCCCCCTGGAGATAAACTACAAGACTAACACTAATTACCATAATAATTTGTTAGAGTGCTGCTTTGATCCTTTCTCACCTACCAAGTCAATCCTGTTCTACTCCATCCCCAACAGTGTTAGATGTGATTACACAACTAATTAACACAAGAGACTGGATTTTAAAGCATGTATGATAGTAATTCAGATAAAAGTTTTGATCTTTTGATAAACAAGGAAGTGGGCAAACTTATCACTTCCCAGGAGACTAACAGCAGGTCGGGTATTGCCAGAAATCTAATGTGTAACATGAATGGCTTAGAATGGCACTGCTAAGCCAGCAGGTTATACTGTTCCTCCACCAGTTTTTGTAGAAAACACCATTTGCTTTTTTTCTAAATTTGCAAACTTGAAATAGTCATATTTTATTCCTATATGTGAAGCATGAATTCTGTTTGATCAGGAAAACCCCAAACATTTTCAGAAGCTTTATCTCCCTTCAGGATCAATTTCAGTTTGTATCTACCTCAGAATAAAACAGCTCTGAGTGTTTTCAGATTCCTTGGTGTATCATCACTATTTCATTTCTTAGGATGCTTGGCAAGTTACACAGATGAACTCTCACTGTATTTCTTTGAATAAATAAGAAAGAGAAGAGAGGGAGAGAGATCACATATCACACTCTATAACTAGGTCAGCTTACACAACTCTTTTTAAAACATGTTAAGTAGAATTTAGGAAACAGAATGAGAGCCCACTGGATATTTACACTGCCTTTAGAGATTTCGACATCGAGTCATAGGTAAAAATGGAACAGGAAACCAGATGAGTGTCTGGGAGCATCCGGAACAACATAACAGCTATTATTAAAACAGTAACAGTCTCTTCATGACTGCTTCACGTTGTCAAGGACCATGCTATTAGTAAAAGATTTTTTTTTTTAGAGTTTGGACACATTGTTTTGCAGCCATGGTTCCTAGTAAGCTATGGAGAATTTTTCAGGGCAGAGATAACTGGTACTTGACAGTTAGGAAAACAGTGCTAAGAAAGTTATGACCACTACATTCAACTCACTGTGTTCTACTGTGAGTCTTGAAGTGCAACATTAAAATAAACAGCTCGTGGAACAGCAGTGTGCTCCACACAGCCAAAGATGACAGTGCCCATGCACAGGGGGTACCATGCAGGTCTGTTTTCGTATTGGTCCCAGCATATTTTTTTCACTGCTTTTTGTGAAGGAGTGGTCTGCGTTGTTGTGGTTGCCAGTGAGGTACAGTTTCCACAGAGGTTAATATGTTCAAAAGGGATTTGACATGATTCACATGCCCAAGAGAAGCATGCTTGGAATCAGTTTTCAGTAGGAACTAGAGCTCCCAAATGCTGTAGGGGGAACTGTGCTGAAGGAGGACTGTAGGGTGAGGTGGGTTAGAAAACATGTGCCTCCAGGAAATGTTTGAAGCTGTCTTCTGGTTTTATTTCATGTCCCTTCTTTTTCTGTCTCCATCTCCTTATCTTCTTTTCCTTTTTTTCCTCTCCCTTCTCAAAAGTAAAACATGTGTGTGTGTGTTTGGGTCAAACAAATAGATTTGATTTTGGTGACAGCCCTGGACTATGAATTGAAGGAATTCTCAGAGAAAACTTCTAAACAGAATTAAAATATGTCTGCTACAATTCCTTTCATTTTTACTAAAACAAATAGAAGGTGGGGAAGAAGACAAATACAGTTTTTTGATAGAGGTAATATTTTGTGTTTCTGTCATCAGAGATACATAAATAAGACATGAAAATTTTGTATGTTTGTCTCCACACCCTTGGTATCAGCCTTTAGCACAATATGATAGATACTTAGGAGATCCTTGTATGACTATTTGCAGGTGAGCAGAGCAATACCTTATCAGATCTGACTCGTGATCAGTACATTCACCCAAATGGCCAAGTCTATAGATCATTTCAGGGCTCACTGAGGTTGCAGCATTCAGCATGCAGAGTGTGATTTATTAATCCGAGGTTTGGTTAAATAAATAGACTTTTAAATAAATAGCCTTCCATGTGCAGATGGATCTCTTTGTATGTAGGCTATACTGTATGGTAGCATGCACAGCTGAGGAAGAGTTCTTACCCTTTTGGCAACTCGGCTGATGCATTTTCTTCTGTTGGTTTTTTACCAATGAAAGCATCAATGTAAAACTATTGCCTGCTTAAGACACACAGATTTACACTTACAGAGGTGTAATATTTCTGTATGTACCTTTGCAGATGTATGGTCAGGTCATTTCCTAGTACTTGAGTTCAGTTAGTGAACAGTTAAAATTTAGTTAAATATCACTGATATACAAAAGCTTATACCACTTATTAACAATATACTTGAGTTTAGAAAGAGCCCTGAGACAAAGAGGGCAACTTCATTACCACTGCTTGCACCAAATTTGAATTTGACCTCTGATCTCTGCAGGGTTATAATGCAATTTAATTCAGTCACTTCAGGTTTTGTTTGAGGCACTTTTCACCGAGAAAGGCATTTGGGTTCATGTGTGCTTGAGTAAAGCTGCCAAGAGAAGTCAGACATGTTCCTCTCATTTATTCCAGTTCTGCTTTAACAGACTCCATCAACACAAGCAAGAGGAGAATTTCGTTCATTGTCTGACCATACAGCTATGTGTATCTCATTCTTAATGACTGGAATCAAAAGGAAACTGAGCAAAAGTACAGAAAATTGGTCCCTTGGGTCATTTTTAATGATCTATAAGAATAAAGGCCCTGTTAGCTCTTTCTCATTCTAACCTGATTGATTGCTGATGCTTTTGGGGGAAGAAATGTGAACCTAATCTATTGCACACTCTGAGGTGAGCACTGAGATAATAATCATACATGCTCCCTGTTAGAGAGGCCTTTTTCTCAGTAATATTTTTCCTCACTGGCTTCACTACAAGTGTCAAAACATGGCTCTCACTTGAGAAGTGAGTGAAAAAGGTCCTCTTCATCCTACATCCTTTTGTCTGCCTACTTTGGGACATGAGGGAGTTCATTTGCAGGCAGGGCCAAATCCCAATCTCCCTGTGAAGAAGAAAGTTGACATTGGTGAATGTTTAGTGAGAGAAATGACAGCAGATTTGATCTTCTTTTAAAACCTGCAGCATTACGGAACAACAGTCCCTGTAAAATCACTCGGCATTACCTTACCAGCTAAGTGCTAACACCAAAGCTTATTTTAGGATGCTGTGACCCATGCAGTCCAGTTCACCTGGGCTTACCTCTATTTCTGTTCTTTCTAAAGGGCCCCTGCATGATCAAGAAGGAGAAAGAGGTGGAGATTTAGACTCTTCTCTGAATTTAAGACTTGGTCATGATTTAAGTCCTGCTTCTAGTTTCGATCTACTATTACATATGGGATAGAAGGAGATTCGGCAGGTAGCTCAAGGTATCTATGGCCTCTTCTTCCTTTAGAAGCACTTACTCAGTTTCTGTATGCTGAAGTAACAGATATTAATCACCCTGCTAAGTTGGTTAGACTTACATACCTTTTGGAAAGCAGTCTGCTGGACTACATAGAGAGTCCTGATCTCAGATCTGTTTTTCCCTTTGCAGTATGATACCAATGGTTAAAAACCTTCCAGAGGCTTCCTGCTCTACCAATTGTATTCTGTTGGTTATCTTTGGAGAGCCTAAGGACAATTTTCCAAGCATTTTGTACTTTTTCTTGGCTTTACAAATTCTGCCTCATGGTTAGTGACATTTCTAAGTGGAATGCAAATCTTCCCTCACGGACTCTGGCATGTATTTGAATGTGCAGAAGAAACAGGCTCTTTCATATTTCAGTCCCTGAAGTCTGAGATTTAATTAATCATCTAGTTCTTAGTTTGAGATTTAATTAATCATCTGATTCTTAGTTCAGATGAGTAAAAATGTCATGAGTGTTCATTTCATGATGTTACCTTCTGGCATATTTCCTTCTACCATTCTTCTATCCTTTGGAGTGAAATGCAGATGCAGAAAATTATTCTCTGTATTTTTATTACAGAGAATTATTAACTTGGTCAGAGACTTTAAAATTTGCTTCCTGCTAAGACACACTTTTATGATTTTTAAAAATAAATAATGAGACTTTTCTATTTAATTATCTTATCCTGAAGGAGAAATATATATGAAAGTAGGATATTGTGTAGGTCTGTGTGTGTGTGTGATTATGGGTAATTCATTAAAAACACATTCTTCATCCTGTCTGCCCCTAGAAATGTGAAAGGTTAGACTTTTTAGACTTGCCACCTGTGAGATGAGGGATCACTAGTTCCTTCTTCCTCCCAAGGACCTGCAGTGCTCATTCTTGCTATAATGAAGCAGTTGATTGATGGATGTCGTTCTCTCTGTTGCTGACATCCTTATCTCCCTCTACTTTATGCAATAGGCATGACCTCCTTCAGCCAGATGGTTTCTGAGTGCTGCATCCATTGCTCACTTCCACCAGCCCCTGGGCATGCTCACCTTCAACACACATGCCAGTTGGCAGCAACCTATATGTCTATCTGTCAGTGGCTCTGTAATGAGACCAATTTATTAGGTTACATAATCCTACCTCTTTAGGGAAGGGGGAAAAATTGCACAGTGCACTGGAAGAAATCTATCCTGGCTTCTAATTCTCAGGACCCTGAGAGGTAACTTCTTTTTTGAGGAAAAAAAAAAAAATTACTTACAGTTAAGACTAACTGTTTTACTACTTTCAGAAGGGGGTTGGAATCAAAATGCCAGATGCAGTCTCCTCTGGGCTTTGTAGAAGGTCAGGCCCAGCCCAACTGCATCATTGTTTTCCTGACACAATTGTTTTGCAAGCCATTTTATCAGCCACTGTTGTTTTCTTCAGAAAGCATGCTATTTTGTTAGGTTGATGAACTCTGTTTCTTCACTTCATACTTTACTGGGGATACTCAGGAAGAGAAGAAACCTGGGTAAATCTTCCTTGTGATGCTTATTTTACACATAGGATTGCAACTTACAAGGTGTCACTGCAACCTGGCAATGAAATGCTAGAGGTTTGGATGTGATCTGTGAACAGCAAATTCGGACTACAGGTTGGTCTCTCCATATACTAGGTACTTTACATCAGGTCAGCTAGGTCCCAGCTCCAATAAATTTCATTGCAAGAAGACAAGATGACAAAAAAAACCAAAAAACCAAAACCAAGAAATCTTAATTAAATATCACCAAAAAACCCAACTATTAAGAACTCGTTGACGAGAAATACCTACAAATTAGAAATTAAAGCAAAGTTCAAGATCTAACTGCGCCAGTGAAAAACAATAACAACAATGTTAAATTCAGATTCAATCTGTGTAATGTCAGCATCTAAATTTGAAGCATAGTTGCCCTGGGTTCCCCCATCAGACAGAGAAGAGCACATTCAGGAGATAATTCAGAGGTTAGATTAATTGAAATGCCTTTCAGAGCTGCCTAATGTTAATGTGGACCAACCTAGACTTAATGGACCATTATCCTTCTATAAGAAAAAAATAAAAAGATACATTATATATGAAAACAATAATCAAAATAAAATTTAAAAGCACAGCTAAATTTTGGGTTCATTTGGTTTTGAAAGGAAAACAAATTATACTTGAAAATTTATTAAAAAATACTGAAGTTTGTGAGTCAGAAGAGAAACCTTCTATCAATAGCTAATTACAAACTCTCAAAAGGAAAAAAAAATACTGTGTGTTTAATGTAATAGATATTAAGTACCCAATGCTCCACTCAAGGACTACTTTCCTTACTAAATAAAAAGGGCTAGGGACTGTTCTTTCCATCTGTGATAGCAAAGTGCTTTGCATCTAAACTTCCTATTGGTAGACGTCTCTTGCTCATTCCTGCTGACTCCCGAACTGTGTCTGGGAACTGTTTGGAAGAGTGTTTTTTGGCACAGGAGAAAACTGGGCTAAAAAGCAGAATAACAAATTAACAGTAGAAGTGATCACGTGGCAGTATTCTGGCACTGTTCAATCTACTAGTACAGAGGTAGCCAAACTGGCTACAGCTGATTTACCTGCAGCTGGCTCAAGAGTCAAGCTTTTAAGCGAGTCACCCAGCTATAGCACTGGCACATGACAGCATAGGGAACAGGCCCCAAGATTCCCAAAAACAGTCTTACTGCAGAGCACGTTATGTAGCAGAGTATCTTACCTCTACCTAAGTCCAGGGTTTCTTTATGCACATAATCCATACCAAAACACTGACTGAATTCATTGCGTCCTTTTTTTTGGTCCAAATACTGAATACAAAGCAGCAGGCCTGGATGCAACCAGAAATGCAAAGATGCATCTGCTGGTGTTACTGCTCAAACCCAGGCTGCCAGCTCCCCCAGTGGAAAGATTTCTGCATTGAACTTGAGTCAAGATTTTGTCTATACAAATGCCTGGATCATAAGCTTAGAGAGACACAAAAATAACCAGAACACTCCCTAACCCCAGAGGGCATTGATGCTGCATTACCATCCATTCCTTGTCAGACTTAACATATTTATTACACAGACCATCTTTGGGAAAGGACCAGACATCACAGTGATTGGTGAACAAAAGCGGAAAAGAATAAACACAGTACAATGGATATCACTCATGCAGAGTAATTCATCTAACATAGAGAAACAAGGAAAATATCCCCAATCAAAACTATCTGCTTCTTAAGCCTAAACATTCAATAACTTCCCAGGTTTGGAATGTATGTGCATCTCCTCCCTGGATTTCCCGTGGTTTACATTATCATTTGCAAGGTATATTATGACAAGTTATTTACTTTGGGCAATAGCCCTGAGGCATTTGAGTGTCTTTCCTTTCACAGAATGTCATAAATAAACATGAGTAATCTGCATAAAGGGAGATGACTTTATCTCATAACAAGTCAGAAGAGCAGACTATGCTCCTCGACGCACAACTCCCTGCATATATTTTCTTTTGTCTGGTCATGAAAGCTTTTGTTTGCCTGTTAAATAAATAAACAAACCTTTCCTGTTATATTGTACAGAACTGCATTCACATTAAAACAGCAACATGTTCACTTAAGACAAATAATTGCTACCAAGAAAAGGTACTATTTTACTGTCAACATAATTTTTTCTGTGCTATGCTAATGGATGAATAATTGCGCAGCCAATAAACAGGCAATTCAGTTTAAAACCAGTAGCACTTGTCAAACAACTATTCCTTAACACCATTCTCTGACATCCCCCAGCATTACCTCATGAGGCTGGAGACGGGGACAAGGAAGGCTTTTAAATTAAACAGCAGAGACTCACCATAGCCTAGCTCCCAAAATAGCAGAGAGAAAGGCAAAAATAGTTAGACATGCTGATTGTATTGTTATAACTTAAATTGTATTCAGATGCAAACTCTGACGTGCCAAAAGCTGTAGGAGCTGAGCATGAAAGATCAGAAAAGTGACATCTGGTATTGGATGCCCCTCCAGACATGACTAATACCATTGGTATTGTGTAGGCTTTGCCCTTCCTAATTTAATAGTCAAATGTAAAGATTAGGCCCCCACAGCTCCTACAGTATCACGAGAGACTGTTTTACTGTATGTCTCTATAAAATTCTCTACTATCCTTCTCCATGGATCTCCACAGATGGTCTGCCTTTGAAGAAGCATGTATATCTTTCATATTGCTATGGACAGTTCATCTCATTACTTCCAGCTGGTGGATTTACAACTGAACCATATGACTTCATCCATTATTAGTGGGAAACGAGGGAAATTTGACCACTAAATATTGATTTTATGCAAGAGTAAGATTTTACATTTACTGCACACTTTGTGACATATATATGCAGCTAGATAATACACTTCATCTTAATTTTCACTGAAGTTGGAATTATGTCTGTAGATTTCCACTGCATTATTAACAGCACAGTCCAAGTATTTTTCAGTATTTGACATTGCTGTCGTGAGTATCATAAAGTAGCCATTATTAAGAATTTAAAACTTATCCCTTCCCTGAGGTTTTTCTCTGATATCAGGAACCTAGAACTCTTTTTTTTTTTTCTAACCAGGATGATCCTTTCTCTGTAAATTTAAATACTTGTTGCTGCCACACCAGATTACATAGTGGTATTTCGTAATAAAGCAGAGTAATAATATGCTTCTTTCCTATACTGCCTTCAAAATATTTTGACCTAGGGAGTGTACTTGCCCATCCTTCACAAATGGAGAAATTGTGTCATGAAAATCCAGCAGGCCTGTTGCAAGTCACAGAGCAAACTGACACAAAGCTAGAAGAAGAGCATCTTGTCACATATCCTAATCTCTGTGTGACCCAGGGGTGCCAAATAACATGTAGATAACATGGTCTTTGAAACAGTTAACCATGATTTTGTTAAGTGATGGAAGCCCTGAAGGGATGACAGGGAGACACGGATGACAACACTCAAGGATTGTGGAAATGCTGATCCACGAGAGAAGAAATATGGAAAAATTCTACCATGGAAAACCAGCCAAGGACAGAAATTCAAAAGGACTGGAACTGAGAAAGTCAGTGTGACATCTCTTATGAAGTCGACTTTGTCTATACTTTTATATTCATTTATTTACTTACTTTATAATTACTTAATTATTTTCATAACAGAAATATGCATGCAGCTAATCAGGCAAGGTTGATCACAAAATTAGGCTGAGTTGAAATATCATGGCAATTCTCTGCAAGTTCTTACTTCACAGCAAGTGGGTGGTAGCTTAAAAAAAGGCCCCAGAGCACAAAGGCTCAAATTTTGTCACTTCATTGGTGTGGTATATAGTGAAGCTCTAACATATAAAGTACAACACATGAGCCTTGCTCATGGTGTGTTAACATTAACCTTCTCTTTCATGTAACAGAATAGTGTAATTATTCCTTCTAGTACCTGCTGTAGGAACAGCTCGCATTCCCTTGGGTAGATTTTACACCAAATAATTTAAAACTGGTATCAGAAAGCGTGCTAGCAAACCATAAAAAGCATACATGGAGGACCCAGAACATTATCTATGGACCAAATTGCATCAGGCAGGCTTAACCTACATATGATCAGCACTGAAGGACAAAAGAGAGAAACCTTACAATTCAGACTTTTACTTTGGTTTGGCTGAGGACCCAATATTTGAATGCTCATTTGGGTTTCATCCAGACTGCCTGACCATTTTTGATCTACAGAACTAGCCTGGAAGTCTTGCAAAAACAGAGTATTCTTGTGAAAGTTCCAGTAATTTCTCATTCTGATTGGGCTTGAAATACAGTAAAAGTAGTTTCTTTTTGTGGTATTTCACAGAGTGGTTAAACTCCAAGCACACTGTCAGTGCTCAATAAATAATACCTAAGTATAGCCTTTCAACACTTCCGTTTCCAATCCTGATCAGACATAGGAAGTGAAGAAGAGTGAAAAAAAACCAAAAGAAACAGTCCATTCAAATCTCACAATGTCTTTAACATTTCTGCTTTTGTGGTTTTGAAGACAGAAAAGGAGGCCCCATGGCTGCTTTGCAATAATACAGTCACTGCTATCACTGGAGAGAAAAGAGATGGGTTTGCTGGCTACAGTCAAGAGAGTCACTTGGCTGTGTACCATATGGGAGAGCCCTTCCAAAATCCATGCTAATAATGGGGTTGAGGTTTTGAGCTAGCACTCTGGATGACAAAACATATCCCTTATCTTTTAGCATCCAAAAGTTCTCAAGCTTAAAAACCAGTCAGAACTTGTGAGTCCTTTAAGTTCTTGAAGTTTTCTCCTTTGTTCTCAGTGCCTTCCATCATATTTGTTTTAAACCTTTGCACAAATCTCAGACTCCTTATAAACAAAAACGCAGCTGAGATGACACTTTTTCCAGTCCTTAATATTGATAGGGGCAGGAGAAGGGGGGAGATCTGTGTGACGGCTGGCCACCACAGCAAACCCAGTTTCTAAAGAGCAAACCATCTTGAGGTCTCAGACAACAGACATCAGATTTAGAGGTAGGGGTGTGCAAACTGCCCAGGGAAATATCAGCAATTTGCATATAACTGACATGAGAAACGTTGCAGTCATTATTAAAACTTGAAGGCATGTGATGATTGCATAGAACAAACTGGTATTTCCCTAACTCGAAAGTTAGGTACTTTTTCTATTATAGATTCTTACCCTAGGAACTAAGCAACAAACATATCCATTTTTCATTTGGAAGGGAAAATAATGAGCCTAATAATTACTTTGATAATAACTCAAATAAAAGAGAAAAATATGAAAAACTGCATTTTTGTACTTATCTTTCAAGTTACATTAACTTGTTTTTCCATCTGCTGAAAAAAATCTACATCCAAGGAAAATTAAAAACATATGGTGTAAAACAGTTTCAGCCATAAATATGAGTCGATCCTGCTAAATTTTATTATAAATTCCATCTAATTAAAGTGACTACATACTGAAGGTAGGTATTTATACACAGAATATAGAAGATAATAAACTGCTCCATAGATAGGATTAATAGTCGCAGATACAAACACACACACACACACTTGCACAAATGCAGGTAAATATTACACCTATTCTGTAGGCTACTAAAATGTACTCACATTGCACTGAGAACAAAAATACATCATAATGGAATTTTTCTTCTACGCAGAGGGTAAAACAAAGATAACTACCCACAAAAATACCTATTTAATTTTCCCTTTCATAGAAGAAATTTTTGGGCAAGCCTTCTACAGTAACAGGGTCTACGTTAGTGAGTATGATGTATATATCTTCTCTCTAGCCTGGATTTTCTGATGCAGCATGTTCGTAGTTGTAGCTAAATACTGACATGACTCAACACCTTGGAATAAGCTTTGGTGATTAAAACTGTCTAGCACAGTAGACCTTCTACACCCGTAAATGAGCACTGAATTGATAGTTTTCTTTCTCAAGATCTCAAGATCTCTCAAAATCTCATTCCTAAATAGAAATAGTCAACTTGAATGTTATCATTCTATAAATAAAGTTAGGGCAATTATTTTTCTCTGTCACTTTATGTTTGCCTATGTTGAATTTTTTGCAGCTGTTCATTTCTCCATCACATGGTACATAAATAATATATAAATATATATAAGTAACTATACAAATAAATAAACCCTTTTTAGTTTATTACAGACAGCTTTACTACATTAAGTAACTGAGGATCATCAACGAACTTTGTTACCTTTCTGTTCACCTCTTCCCTTAATTATCTATGAAGTCCATTCCAAGGGCCTATGCTGCTCAGGCCCAAGCATGTATGACTATGGCACTACTCTATAAACTTGTTTGGTAGGAAAATTCACCTTCTCTTCCCATCCATTGCTTCCTAACATTTAACTAGGTTGTGGTTTTGTTTTTTTTTTTTTTAAATCTGTGTGAAGACCTTTCTTCTTATCTTATGGTAACTGTGCTCCTTCAGAAACCTTTGGCAAAAGATATCGTTACAATTGAAGCATGCCAATTAAATAATCCAGCGTAAAAAAAAAGAAATGTGTTTAAACATGTGTTAACCAGATTAAATTAAGCTTCAGAAAAGCCTCATTTTGAATTCTGACTTATTAGCCAACAGACCTACACCAGACATTTAGAGCGCATTAGCACATAAGGGCGAATCTACATGAGCACCCATTTTTGTCACCAAGTATAGACAAAGCCTTTTCTTACACATGCCATGCTAGAATACCAGTCACAGAAACCTCACTATTAACCCCAGGTAAGTCCTGTAAGCTGGTGTGTGCCCACTCTGGACACTTATGCTGCTGTCTTTCCCAGTGAATGGCACCGTTCTGGTTCAGAGTTCTGTAACCACCGGGCTGATGAGCTAGTGGTGCAGGCTTGTCCTTTGCGTCACCTGCTGACTGCATAATGGGAAACACATGAACCTATTTTAGCTTAATATTATTTCTTCACTTGTCAGCATGACTTTGGTGCAACTAATAAAATAGTCAATATTTCTCTATGTTCTTTTTTATGAACTAAAAATTTAAAAAATAGTTTTTAATGCAAAATGAAAAAGTTTTTATTCCTTGGCCAAGCTGGGATATACCAACTTCTCTTCCCACTTCTGGTTGTAATAGAAAGGAAAAGGGACATTCTGCTTTCATATGCTTAGATTACCTTATGGACAAGGTTCTTCCTCCAATTTGTGCAGTAACAGTAAATGATTGCAGTGTTTATTTAGAGAGATGCAGTTAAGCTGATTTACATTAGCAAATCAGGCTACTAATCAAAATCCACTACTGAGAAATGATGAAGTGAAAATACAAACATCTATAGGTGGAACATGTGCTACTCTAAGGAGCATCTTACTTGGGTCTTTTAAATACTTCTGTCAGACTCTCCCCAGCCACCCCCCACTCCCCCCAAAAAAAACCCCAAAACAAAACAAAAGTAAACTAGAAAGAAATAATCCCAAAACAAACAACGCTGCCCCCCGCAAAGAACCACAACAACAAAACCCAAACTATGAATTATTTAGCTCCAGAAAACATGTCTCTTGTGTTCTTTAAATTGGTTTTATAAACCTCTAGTCACTTGATGTCAGTGAAAATTCACAGGCCTTAATCATAACTCTCTTCCTATGACCCCAACAACCTGTGAATTTTCATGGGTTTTTTTCTGTGGTTAAAGGCAAAGTAGCTCATGAGTTTCATGTTGTTCTGTTAGAGTTTCCAAGAAATTGTGATTAACTTGCTGTGATACACAGCTCATTTTTTTTGTAACTTTGCCCTACAGAGTAGACTACAGTGCTGAACCATAACCCAAGCGTTCCTTCTTGTTGTGCTGATTTTGTATTTGGAAGAACAAAAGACCACAAGTTTCTACTTAAAACCTTGTGGTTCTTATAGCTGTCAAGTCCCACACTATTTCAGACAGTGAAGAAGGTATTTAAATAATGCACAGTGGCTGAATTTGCCTTTCTTTGATATCCATGTTCAGAAGCTTCTCAGGCAATGTTTGTGTTTTTAGTCAATCTGAAAAGATATATTGGGTCTGCTACTTTGGGTGAAGGAAATCGTTATATCACACTCATAACAAGCCTGCATTTAGACAAATGCTTTTGGTTGGAGACATAAAATGCTGGAAGTCCAGTGGGCCACATGGCCACAAAAGCCTCACTATTGACAAAGATAGAAAATAGGTCTAGTCCTTTCACTGCAATAATTATGATCTGATGAAAGAATTATACAGCTTTTCACGTGAACTGGGACAGAATTATTTTTAAAAAGGAGCTTCAAAGATACTAGAGAGGCTTTCAAACCCTCCGTAGACCACTGGCAATCCACAGAGAGTCAGCTGTTATTCTCATTTCCAGCTAAGAGAAACAAAACAGATGGGAGGAGATGAAGAACAAAAGCAGAAAATGCAAGTGTTTTGTTTTTCAGAAAGGGAAAACATTTATCACACTCAATACAGTACAAATGCATAAATACTTTTCTAGTATTAATTTTCTGTGCAAGCAACCACTGTCATTGCCACAGGGGTATTGTGTGAGTGCACATAACAGAGGAGGCAGCCCACACAGTTCTAAAGGGGAGGAGACCTAGGAGTGAATACCAGCTCTTTTACACAGAGATCCTCTGTATTAAAAAGTGTTTTAGCACCCCTCCCAAAGGAATTTGATGGGAATTTTTAATATCAGTACTTTCCGGACAAAATCCTAGTTGTTTACTAAGCCCAGTTTGGGGTAGTGAAAATTTAATTTCGTTTAATTCTTCCATACCTAATTTTCCTTCTTCCATACTGAAAAAAAGCCAAACCCTAAATAATTTTTTATGTAAAAATAATGTGAAGACATTCTGTCACTTTAGCTGCAAGAGTTGTAAAGACCAAATATTAAAAAGCAAATGCTATTTAGCAATGGGGAAACCAGTCTAAACAAGCTAACAGAATCTGTTTGCAGTCTGACAGTGTGAGGATAGTGAGGATGTGGCATATTATTTGTTAAAAAAACGCAGCTTGCTGGGATTTTGTGTGGGATAGCAAGCAAGCTGCAAATATCAAGTGTAACCTCTTGTCCTAGGCTGCAGGGCACAGGTCCCATTGGGACTTCTGTGTTCAGCTGCCAACCACTCCACTTTCATATTGTAATGCTATTCTGTATCTAAGGCATAGTCCATTTAGGAGTCCCTAACATTCTTCAATTTATTCCAATTGCTCTCAAAAGCTGCACAAAGCCACTGTGGCACAAACCAAAGAGAAAAACACAGATCCTGCAGAGTATAAAAACTAATGCCTTCTGGATTTTCCAAAAACACTGGTAATTCCAAATGACTTTGTTTCCATAAGTGTCTATGTTTGGACACTCAAAAGCCAAAGTAGCCTGGGTCATAAGACTCTTCTGAACATCAACTGAAGCTTTTTTTCTTCTCCAAGCTTCTCAAGACAAACTTGTGATTTGATTTTACAAGAGTTGTCACTTTTGGTGGTCTATGAAACTTTTGAGGTCAAGGACTTTTGTCAGGCTTTCGATGTCAGGTTTTCTGTTTAATTTGTTGGTTGGTTTTGTTTTCATTTTGGAAACTGAGATGAAGAGCATTTAAAAAATGAAATGCCTCACCAGGGCTACTAGAGGACATCAACCAAAGTTGTATTTTCTCTTTCTCAGTCACATGCTGCTGCTGAACATTAAAGTCTCTTTTCCTGGAGCCCAGCTGGTTCATGTGTCTGTCCACTCTGTGAGAAAGCATGAAACCACTGATCTTGATGGCTTGGGATCTCCAGCAGCACACTACAATCTCATCTACTCTAGTGAACTAAACAGTCCCAGGAGTTGTTCCTGGAGACTGAGACTTGATTGTCTACAAAATTGCAGAACAATCCCCGGATCATTTTTGCCAGAGACTGCTGCTATTTTCCCAAATAATTCCACTGTATGGTCTGGAAACAGGCATTCCTTACATAAAGTTGCCAAGAGGTAAATTGGAAGTAGCTGTCATGCAATGTAGAGTAAAGAGGTTTTCACAATATGGATATGGGATCTTCCATGCCAGTTGGCTTTAATGCCATAGAATGGCCCCAAGATCACTTAATTTACCAGAACAGATTTGTCCAAGGAAACCACTGTTCCTGCTCTTCTGGAATCCTGTCCATGGTTCAGGTACAGTTCTTCACAAAAACTGGGGTGTTTTCACAAAAGATTTTTTTCACAAAGCTTTAGTAAATCAGTATTTTCTCATCAAACTATTTCAAAAATTCTCCCGAACAGCTTCAGTTATTTGTATTTTCTTATGACAGCCCAGAAAAAGCCTTAAGTCATTTACACCCAAGAACTTAGATGCAGATGTGTCCATAGAAAGAAGATAGTCAGTCTGATGTAGAATGAGTACATTTTGTCTGAATTCAGTTAATACTCATCCTCTTAATCTTGCTATAATAATCTTCCGATTAAAATTCTCTACCTTCTCCCAGCAGTAGTGTGGTGCAAGCAAGTTTCTTAGTGAAAATAGTGAAACTTCTCAGATCTTTTTTTGTTAAGGAGCATTTCTAGGGTTCTCATAATTCTTGTTGCTCTACTTTGACTCCTTTTAGTGTGTCAACTTCTTTCTAGCATTCCTATGATAAAAGTCTGAGAATAATGGTCAGGCAGTGATTCAGCTACTACAGTCTGCATAGGTAATACAATTTTTTATTCAATTGTAATGTCCTCTAGTCAGTACATACAGCCCATTGCAATGGTAACTTCTTATCAACTCTTTTCTGTATTTTTTTCCAGAATACAGCCTCTTCTTTTACAGGATGTTCTTTATCCCTAATAAGACTTCCTGTTTAACAGTGTAAACAAGCCTGGTGTTTAAATGAACAGACTTTAAACAATCCGGGAAGGTCTCAGTTTTTCACAGTACCACTAATTTTTGTGCTCTAAGGTAATATCACTTGAATCATCTAATTAGAGTTTTATATAAAGTTAGAGAATGCCTGCTAGAGACATTTTTAAAGAAATGGTTACCAGCCTTACTAGCAGCACCATCAGTAGCAGACACACCAATGTTCAACTGATCCTCATTTTTAAAGCAAAAAGGAAATTATAGGTTTTATGTGTGGTGACATGGCCTCACTCATTTTGGTCTGTTTGTACTTGAAAGGAAACTACACTGAATCAACACACATTTTTTCACACATTTTAAGAAGAGATTCCCCCCAAAAGATTCTGAAGGAATACAGGAGCTCACTCACAGGTTAATGTAGCAGCTTCTATCATCCTTAGTCAGGATGGAGGATTCTGGACCTGAATATAACTGAAGAGAACAAAAGCTATGTGAAGTCTTATTGCAACTTTGCAGGAAGTGTTATTAAGTGCTTTTGCTTTTCCTCAGTTACATCTAACTTTGAGACCAAACTAAGTCATCTTCTATAAAAGAGGGCTATTTTCAAGATGCAAAATATTAATAATAAAATTTTCAATCACAGCAATGAAAAGTAAATTGTTCTTTTAAGCAGAAAAGTTTTCACAGTTGCTTCCGTCATCTATTTTCCAGCTCAGATGAAATCTCTTGTAAAGTTTAACTTAATTCTAGTCTCTGATTGCTTCCATAGAGGCATTCGTCAAATGTCCTGATTTTACGACATCTATTCTATTTTTCTGCCATCTCCAAATAAATTTTTCTACTACCACTGGTATAGGGTGGGCCACAGGAACACTCTGACGCTTGGCTGTTCAATAACAACTAACCACTTCTTCTGGAAACCTGGATTCTCTGGCACAAAACATCCTGTCAGCAATGAATAAACCATTATTGACTGCAGTCTTCAAAGGATTAATATCGTAAACAGTCATCAAACAAGTACACCGCCGGCATCCTCAATTATTAAAGTTTCCACTGATATAAAATCTTCAATACCTCAAATACCTGCCACTGAGGCTCCCAAACTGCCAATCCAAAATGCATTTTTACTTCTTTGTTTTGTCTATTGGCATTAGTCCAATAGTAACTTTTTTTTTGCATTTCAGTAGTTATGCAGAGTAAAAACATTTCTAATAATATTTTTGTATCAGAAAAAACTACATGATAAAGACAGTAAAAAACAATAGAATGTTAATTTTGCTTATATGGCTTATTTTCTGTATTTTTTTCCCAGGATGGACAGAACAATATCTAGATGCAAAAGGAAACTATGGAAAGAGAAGGATAAAGGTGCAGCATAGCTTTTCTGGAATGGGACATAATAAAAAAATTATGGGGAATTTTGAGGCAGTGCTGAAAGGAGGGTTGGTGCTGTAAGAAAGTCGATGGTCTCTGAATTGTTTGCCTTGCCCGTCATCAAAAAAGCAGAGCTTTTTATATTTCAACATGTAAGTAAGGAGATAGCCACTGAAATATTTGATTCATATTATCTTTTTATTCTCTAAGCAGATGACTCTAGAAAATTAAGAGTTCCTTGAGAGCTGGTTGAGACAAAAGGATATCTTACAGAGGTCCTGTGTCAAACTTACAGCTTTATAACCAGGACTTTTGTCATGACCACACCACTCTTAGTCAAAGGGAAAGCATCATTTTTTATTAGAACATCAGGAGCCACCATTTAATCTTCTGTTTGCACCCATCATCATGGTACGTAAAGGCAGGACTTCCTTTGCCACACCATCTTTGGACTGTAATGTCTCACAGAGTTTGAGGTACACAAACTTCCTTCTTTCAGGTGTTCCCCATCCCACTCATGCATTGATTTTAGGTGAGCTTGGCTGCGTTAACAGTCTGTGCATCTGGAATGTAAACAAGGAGGGCTTGGCCGGTGAGGCAGATGAAGGTACAGAAGCAAGCTCCAGAGACTGTGCTGGGTAATATGGAACAGGCCTGATACCATTTTAATTAGAGCTCATGCCGCTGTATCATTTACTCACAAAAAGAATTCAAGGACTTGTGGGCTAGAAACCTCTGTTTAGAGGAAACTTCTCTGCCCTAGGCTGCTTCAAGATGTCACTATATTAGCTAGTTTTAAATATGTGTGGTTCATTCCAGATTCAGTGCCCCCAAGTCTTTCTGGCATGATAGTCACTTTCTACTCAACTCCTGTCACTAATCAACACAGAAGCTGCTGTAGAGCTTGGGGATATTTAGGAAGAACAGATTAAATAAAGTAGAATCAGAGCAGCTTGGTTTCAAGTTCAGTTACTTCTGCTAGCTCTTTATGCTACAGCTTGCCGCCTGCTTTTGACCTTCTAAGAGCAAATTCCTTCTGTAAATTAGGTCAACACTGCTTATTTCAAGAAGCACATTGAGCTGATGAGCTCAGGTGTTAAATAACCCTTCATAAGGGATATGGAAGGACTTCAAGTTTCTTGCTTCCCTGCATAAATTATTATTATTATTTGTGTCACACATAAGCCCCTGTCAAGAGTCGTCCCATTACTTCTGGCATGTCAGAAACATGGGACATTTTTTTTCTCTGAAGACCTTACTGAGATGAGAAAAGTGACTAGCAGACTTCTGTTAGAGATAATATAACTCAGGATCAAATGATTTGGCCAAGATCAAGGAAGAAACCTGTGGCAGTTCTAAGAACTGAGACCACTTTCCCCCTCCTCCAACACCATAGCCACAAAATAATTTCAGTTCTCTAAGACAGCAGCAACTCAAATGAACTTATTGAGAGGAAAGAGGGTAAAGGGAATCCTCCCGTTATGAGCCAGGGTTAAGAAAATAACAACCCTGAAAATAGCAGGCCAGGAGAATGTTTTAATTTTCAATCCTTTAACTAACTCAATACTCCTAAGAAACTTCCAAATTTTATTTTTTTTAAATCTCACAAATGAAGGCCTAGAGTTTGGGAGGTAAAGCACTTCTGGTGGAGCAAGCCTTTACAAACAGGGATTCTAGGCAGGGGAAAAACTTACTCCAAGTACAGAGAAATTGTGAAGTAGATCTCATCTTCTAAGCTTGTGAGCTAATCAAAAGATTCTTTGGAAGACAGGTTAGCATACCATCTTTAAAACAGTTATTTTAACAAGGTAGTATAAGTATTAGGGATGTGAGTGCTGCAAAGCACACTCAGAATTTTAAAAATAGGCACACTGATGATACAGCTATGTCCCTGGGTTGCTCATACAGCCCATATAAACAGAAAGCACCTCTTTGCAGCTCAGTGAAATCTTTGGATTTTACTGAGGTTATGTTGTGGTGAAAGTCATTGTATTGGATTTGTGTGGCCAAGTTTTAGTAGTGTAGGGTCTACAGGGATGGCTTTTGTGAAAAGCTGCCTGAAGCTTCCACTGTGTCTGACAGAGCCAGTGCCAACCTGCTCCACAACAGAACCTCCACTGGCAAAGGCTGTCTGTCAACAACATCCTCTGGGATGCATTTAAGAATGAAAAAAACACCCTGCACAATTTCAACTTCAGCTGTGAGAGAGGCATGACAATAAGTGAAAATTGCAACTCTGCAGACCCCAAGACCAATGAAGAAAGAGGAGCAGGTGCTCCAGCCACCAGAGCCGAGATCCCCCTGCAGCCCCTGGTGCAGACCGTGGCGGGGCAGCTGTGTCCCTGCAGCCCAGGGAGGTCCATGGGGGAGCAGAGATCCACCCGCAGCCCCTGGGGGACCCCAGGGCAGAGCAGGAGGGTGCCCAAAGGAGGCTGTGCCCCTGTGGGAAGCCTGTGCTGGAACAGGCTCCTGGCGGGACCTGTGGAGCCGTGGAGAGAGGAGCCCACACCAGAACAGTTTTGCTGGCAGGACGTGTGACCCTGTAGGGGACACCCGGCGGAGCAGTCTGTTCCTGAAGGACTGTGCCCCGTGAAATGGACTCAGGGTGAAGCATTTGTGAAGAACTGCAGCCCATGGGAAGGACTCATGCAGGAGAAGTTGGTGGGGGAGTGTCTCCTGTGGGAAGGGCTGCACTTTGGAGCACAGGAAGGGTGTGCGGAGTTCTCCCCCTGAGGAGGAACGAGTGGCAGAGGCAATGTGTGATGAACTGACTGCAGCTCCCATTTCCTGTCCCCCTGTACCACTTGGTGGGAGGAGGTAGAGAAAATGGGGAGTTAAATTAAGCCCAGGCAGAAGAGAGAGGTGGGGGGGGAAGGTGTTTTTAAAGATTTGATTTTAGTTCTCTTTACCCTACTCTGGTTTGAATGGTAATAAATTAAGCTAATTTCCCCGAATCAGGTCTGCTTTGCTGATGATGACAGCCGGGGAGTGATCTCTCCCTGTCCTGATCTCAACCCACAAGGCTTCAATTATATTTTCCCCTGCTCAGCTGAGGAGGGAAGTGATAGAGCATCTTTGGTGGTCACCTGGTGTCCAGCCAGGGTCAACCCACCACACTCATAAGAGTGGGATACGTACTCGGTGTAGTTCTATGCAAAAGAAACAGTAGCATTTGAAAATAATAACAGTGAAGTAAAAACTACAGACATCAAAGATTCTGTTGTGAGAAGATATAGTTCAGTGATGAAATGTGTTCTCTAGCTCTGGTCTAAGTGTTACAGCATTGCTCTTTGAAAAAAAAAAGCAACTGGAAGAAACTGAAAAAGTGACACATGCCACTTGCCTCACTGAATGTTATTTTAATACTAATGTGGAAATTTTGCTTTGTGCACAAACACTTTCCTTTAGGGTGGATAAAAAAAAATGCTCAAAGAATTCTGTATCTATTTTACTGGTGATGACAAGTATGTTAATTGCTTGCAGATAACATCTGCTCTAGTGAAATCAAGATGCAGACTCTTACTGGACTGCTAGTGCTACACTTTGCGCTTTGTCTATGAGGTCTGCTGCTCTTTGCTGAAGTTTGAAGGGCGCTGAAGTGCCTTTGAATTTTTTGAGAATCTTCCAGTAACTGAAACCAAATCTGCCAGGAGTCGTGGGTCATTGCAATGTCTCTCTTTGAGCACAGGACTTACCTTTGAAGCTCGGAGGCTTTCACTGACCATGACGACGAAGTGTGCTCTGGCTGAAACAAGTTCATGGTGATCTGCCAACAGCCCTGCATGTGAGAGCCTCTGATTTCTTTCTGTTTACAGTAGAAGGTGAAGGGCCTCTCCTGCTAGAAAAGTGTGAGCCTGGTAAACATAATGTCAGATCTAAGGAGCCCTTATCCTCCACAGACCACATTTACAATTTTACAGTGTGCTTATGCAGGCCCTGCCATGAAGTTGCTTACCAGATGTGCCTATTGAATCTGTCAATCACAGTGTTGAAGAAGCAGCTCCAAACTCTTACCATTTCCTACTTCCCACCATGCATTTGCATGTGTGTTCTGTAGCAAATTTGCTTTAGCTTCCCTAAATTCTCAGAATTCCACTTGAATCTAATTAAAGGGAAAATTCTTGTCAATCTGTTATTGCAATAGCATTTATGAGGGAGCAAGGGACAAACAAGTCCCACTCATCCTTAAGAGCAGACCATTATTAAAATCCTAATCACACAATGAATAGCAAGTAGAGGTCAGTATGCAATTGCACACTTCACAGAGCTTGTTCTGTGCCAGTCAGGTTCCCACTAGGAATAAAGTTCAGCCATATACTGAGAGATATTGCCAAGACTTGTGCTGTTGGTGGAGGAAAAAAAGAAATAATTTCTTGGGTTTATTGATCTTTTTTTCCAAGTTCTTCTCCTGTGTATGGATAAACAACTGCACAAATATAAGATGGAAAAAATGACAAAGCTGCTGAGATGCTGAACAGAAGCTTGTAGTGGATTGCATATGCAATCTACACTGTATCTATCTATGGACAAAAATCTGTGTCAGATTATCACAGATCATTAGTGAACACAACTTAATGGCCTTTTCCTGTTGGGGCAAAGCATAATTTTATTACTGAGCTGTAAAAAGCAAGGTAATGCCTATAATCCTTTGGCTTTGGTTCTTCTGCTTTTTGCACTGTTCACAAAGCTGCAGTGGAAGTAAAAGCATTTATCTCTTGGACCCTAGTTAAAGAAGGTCGTGGATTGACTAAAGAGAGCATTGAGAACAGCAGCAAAAATGATCAGAGGTTTTTAAGCACACAAAAATAGTGAAGGAATTTGGGCTATGTTTTATGGAGAAGAAACAACTAGGAGAAACATGATAAAAGCTAAAATACAGGTAGCTACATATTACAGCTATGAAGAGTGGGGTAATATACTGTTCTGTGTGTTCAGTAAAGATGAGAAAAGAGGCTGCAAGTTAAACTCACAGCAAGGAGGATTCCAGCCTGAAACCAGAGAAAACTTTCTAACTAGAATGAGTATGAACTCCTGGAACAAACTGATGTGAAAGATTATGAAGGCTGAACCTGCTCTTTCTGGTAATGCAGCTGCTCCTGCAATGGGTTAAAGAGATAGTTAAAAAGGGTTCACAAAGATATTGGCAGACATTTTCAGTATAACCTAACAAAACAAGAACCACCTAAGGGAAATGATCTTTCTTTTTATAAGGTATTCCTAACAATTCTAATCAGTGTCAATCTAAAGAGAAGCTGAGTGGCAGGGTGTATCATTAAATATCTGTGGCAATGACAACATAAGTTTTCTTGTTGACCTTGGGTCAGCTAAGTTTTGAGGTGGTTCTGGCTACATATTTTAGTTGGAATAGGCATACAAAGGGGACTTTTGCAATCTACAACTACATTACATTTGACTGTGTATTGAAAAAAAAGTCACTTTTGGAACAGTAAAAATTTCAGTCTGGTGGAAATGAAAAAATAAAGGAAATCTCTCCTTTCCCCCTTACCTACCATGCCGTTGCAGGGGGAGGATCCTTTCCCTCAGTCTCCTTTCAGCTCAGGAATGTTTAGCAGCTTCCTGGTATGCAATATATTACACAGATAACGCTGGATAAAGTCAGCCTCCTTCCATCATGCCTGGAGCAAGGCTCTGGGTCTGCCCACTGCTCCTCTGGGGACAGGCAGAGCTGACGCTACTGTCCTGCAGCCACACCTGTGCTCCTCACTCCAGCCCTGCACAGCCAGACTTCTGCCCCGACATGGCTCGGATTGGCTTGTTCCGAGGGAACAAACCAGCCCTCCCGTCTGCCACTGCTCCTGCCTGAACCCCGACAGCCAGCACCAGAAGCAGGGAACAGGCATCACTCCTGCCTGCTCCCAGGTGCAGCCCTCTCAAGGAGCACAGTGCCTCACAAGCAGTGGATGAATGAATGAGCTCCCACCCTTCACAGCAAGATAACCCTCCTGGCATCACGTTCACTCGCAACAAGAAAAGGCTTTCTGCTATATTTTACCCTGCTTTGTTTTGACACTATTTTTTCTTTTGGGTTTTCTCTAAAGGAAAACTGTAGAGTTTCCCTGCATTTCTCTCAGAAGCAACAGAGATAATGTTTCATAGTAATCCAAACTTTCCAAACATTGCAGAAGAGGAATTGTGGGGAGGTGCAACAACAGCCGAATCAGTATATTTGGTGCAGCAAGAAACTTTGTATTGTCATGTGTTGTGTCAATATTCATTTCTCTGCAGAAACCCTCAGCAACTGCACTTATACGCACTGTTTAAAAGTCTGCTCATGAACAAATGAAAATCTGAGTCTCAATAGTTTAGGGAATCTCATCTACTGTTGGAAATTAAAAAGAAAACCAAAACAAATTATGGGTCAAATTACAATAAAATGAAACTCAGTATATTGCTTGGAGAGGGTTTTCAGCACTGGTTATTCAGTTTACCAGAGAGTCAACAAAGTTTGTCAGCACAGATCACTGAATTCAAGAAAACTGTTAGTTTGTTGAGTTTTGGGGTTTGTGTGTTTGTTTGTTTGTTTGTTTCATAAAAGAGTAGTATCAATAATTTCTTGTCCTAGAATACACTTCTGGAATTTCTTAATTGATTTTGATACATCACTGCTTACTCTCTAATAGCTTAATAAAATGAAAATTTAGAACATGAATTAAAGATTTCATTTCATTTCATATCATATCATTTATTATAATGCGATACAATTTCAATTTATTTCCTATATTTGAACAGTCTTCTAAAATGAATGCCTAAAATTAGGCTCTTCAGTATATAGAAAAAAACTTGATTTTGCAGATCTGCTTAGAACCAGCAACACCTACCCAGGGCATTCAGCACTTGTTGAATGGAGAACATTGCTTGCCTTAACTTCCGACTACTGAGAACCTAAATTAAGCTACCCATTCCAAAAATATTGTGAAAGCTGTTATAAGTTCCTTGTTTACGTCTTTCTAGTTCACTCTGTCTGGGTTGTTTTTCCTCAATTCCATAAGAACAAAACTAGCTGCAATAAGATGCTGAAACTACTTTCTCCAATACTGCTCTTCAGTTTCTGTAGTTTCAACTGTTTATTCTACATGCTATGGAAATAAACTTCTTCTTGTTAAAGATTTAGTTCCTTGACTCCATCTCTCTCCCTGCAAGTTTGAAAAAGAGGAAAGGTTGTGTAACCTGATAGATTTGCCTATTTACAGAAAGACCACTGTTACCTCCTTCCCAGCACTGAAAATTTAAATATAAAAAATTTATATTTTTATATGGCTAACCATACAGTCTTCCTAAGTTTTTTTTTTTTCATATGGAATGTTTACATTGTATTGAAACAGAGAAGCACAATTATAAAATTGACGTGTATTATTTTAAACTAATACACACATATGACTTGATGCCAGTGTAACCATCACTAAAGTCAAAGGTGAGAGAGAATAATAACTGCCAGGTCACAAACAAGACATAAAATAGCAATAGATAAACTTATACTGAAAAAGAATATAGAATCATAGCATACCAGGTTGGAAGGCAACCTCAAGTATCATCTGGTCCAGCCTTTCATGGCAAAAGCACATTCTAGACAGGGTGGCTCAGCACCCTGTGCAGCTGAATCTTAAAACTGCTCAACATTGGGAATCCACCTCTTCCCTAGGGAGATTTCAGTGGCTGATTGTTCTTATTGCAAAAAAAATTCATCTCGTGTCTCATGGGAATCTTCCCAGGACTAACTTGCAGCCATTACTCTTTCTCTTTTCCGCATGACTCCTTGTAAAAACAGTCTCCATCTTCCATGGAGCCACATTTTTAAATGCTGGAACATGGTCGTAAAGTCTCCCATAACCCTTCTTTTCTCAAGGCTGAGCAAACCCAGCATTCTCAGCCTTTTTTCATATGAGAGGTGCCCCAGTCATCTGATCATTTTTGTGGTCCTTCTCCAGCCTGTCCACATTTCTTTGCATAGCAAGGACCAAAACTGACAAGTGCTGAGTAGAATGGGAACACTCTGTTTCCCTTTGAAATACTGTAAATCCCAAATCCATTCAGTCACTTGCATTACGTCCTTTCAGTTCCTACTTTGTGACAATTGTGAAGATTGGTAAAATTGTCTTCATTTTTATTTGGGGGGGGGGAAGGGGGTTTTGTTGTGAAGGTGTTCCCCCCCCCCCCTTATTATCCCTACTTAGATACTGCAGATTATTAACTACCATGAATTTACTGTCTAAATTTAGGAACAACAAAACCTGTATTTCAGCAGCACCAGTTCATGATTTCTTTCTACTCTAAGATGCCTGTTATTACAGAGCAAAATAAATGCAATTGCATCCATGGCTTGGAAGCTCTCACTTGAGACAAGATCCACAATGCACTGTACCATAAGTGTTACTGGTCTAATTGATGCAGCGCTTTTTATTGGTTAATTGTATTTTGGTTTGTTCCATGTACCCCTGTTTGGACCCTGTATACTCTCCCTGTCAATTATCTGTCCCCTCCCCTGGTCGAGCGAGAGAATNCTCCCCTGTTCTCCCGTTTGCTGTGTAACCTGTCCCTCACCCCTGGACCACACCCTTGGGCTTTCCCAATTGGTCATGTTTGTGCCCCCACCCCTGGGATCCTGAGGGTATGAAACCCCCTGTTACCTGTGTTTCGGGGTCTCCCGGAGCAGAGCATAGGAGGTTCGACCCTTCTCTGTGAAACTCCTGATGGCCTGACTCAGTCAGTCTCTCCCCATCAGCTGAATAAATCTCAGTTGGGATGCAGAGCTGCTGAGTCCTCCCTGCTTGGCTTCTCCTCACAGTGGTCACCTGCTCTTCACGCTGCTATCGGCTCTGCTCGCTGTGGCTGCGATCGGGCTCTGGGGATCAGAGAAGGTCCCCAGAGAGATTGCCTTCGACCGGTGCAGTCACAGCACCCTGGGCAGCAGAGCGTAGCGAAATCTAATGAGTCAGCAAACACAGCTCATTTCTGAGGCTGTCTTGCTCTAACAATTTACCCAAAAAACAACTTTTAAAGGAGTTTCTACTGGAAATCAAAATAAGATATTGGGTCAAACCACACTAGTGAAAAAGTGAATTCCAAAATGAACAAGGAAGGATAGGAGGGAGGAAAAGAGGGAAATAACGAGCAGTGTTTGGGGTAGAACTCCTGCAGACTTAGGTTCATAACCTGACCTTAGTGGTGTCTGCTTAGAAGGCTGAAAGCAAGACAACCCTAGTGGACTTGCCTAGAAGGCCACATATTTTTCAGATGTGAAGTCAGAAATCTAAAAGTATCATAGAGAAATAAAAATATATAAAAACTACCGTCTTCCCAGAGATCATAATGTGCATTATAATTAATTGTCAGTTGTTCACTGATAAACTGCTTTAGAGATTGTGATGACACAATTTGGCAAACATTTTCTCTGAGGCACAAAAAGAAAAGAAAAATGCACAATTCCCGGTTCATTTGTGCTTTCAACCATTCCCTCTTGCCGAAAGGAAAAGCCCTAGTCACTTGTTTCAGAAGGAAAGAGGCAAGATTTATCTTAGGTGCCACTGAAGGTTAGAACAGAATATTACAAGAAATAAAAGGATACCATGGAGCAGAAGAAGAAAAATTGAGACCAGCTGAAAAGATGGAAGACCAAAAAGGACACACTAAAACATAAAGAGGGAAACTTGCATCCTACATCTCTTGCCAGGAAGAGCAAGACTCCCACTAACAAAACCTCAGCTGTTTTACACTTGGTATCCCAGTGTCCCCCATGAAAAGATCTTGAGGGACTTGGAAGAAGATTTGGTGTTTCTCTGAGCAGAATCACAGAATCTTCCCCTGTTAAAAGTAACCATCATCAGACAAGGGAAAACATATGGATATTTCCACAGTTGATGGGAATCTTTCATCAGTGCTGAATGGGATTCAGTACTGAAGTACAACTGCATGTAAAGTACATGCTTTTAAAATGCCTTCATAGCATTGCCAAGTCACACCAAAGTCATCCTTTAGGAATAAGTTAGTCTGTGTAAAAAAATGATGTGATATACCAAATCCCCAAGGGAGTAGAGGCAGGATAGAGTACACACAAAATGGGAGGCAGCACTGACTGATGAACACTGCTTTGTTAATGGAACAGTAGTGAAATCTCTGCCCTGTGTGTTTGCAGTAGGTGGTACATGCTAGGCTACTACTGTCAAGTTCACAGAGAAGGCATAGATAAGATGGGAAGAGAACAGTTTTTCCTCTGTTTACTGTGTTAACTGAAACATAAAGTGGATAAAAAAGATGTATTTTGTGAAGTTGGCTCAGAAAGCTTCAACTCCCCCAGCACCTGTGTCCTGATAAATGTCACCCATATGACACACCTCTCTGTTCTCCTCATACATCTTTAACCTCACTCCTTTAGCCTTACTCCTTAATCCATCTCTCATCCTCAAGCAGAACTGCACTATTTGTATTACGAGTAATGAGGAAGCTAAGCAGCAGGAGCAAGAGAAGGTTTTAGGCAAAAGATGCCCTTTGAAACAGAATACAAGATGCAGAATAGCTCTACTGTCATTGTTAAATGAAGTTCCTTATTCAGTGTTAAATGAAAGCTACCTAGCTATTTTTCATAACAGAGTTACAAACTGATTCTGAACATCTACAAATTCCACTAGTATTAAACTAATTAGTTTATAAATCCAGCTCACTTTTTAAGCTCAATTTTGTAATTTTCTTCCTTAAATGTTAATTCAGTTTCTGTTTGTTACAGGCAGAAGTCTGTTTCAACCATTAACTTTTTCCACAGCAAATATGTAATAATTTTAAAGGGGTTTTGAGAAGTCCATCAGAAAAATAAACAAGGAAAAATTTAAAAGACTATTTCTGACTTATCACTAGATATTAAAGTCCATGTCTACCTATGGGTAAGTCCAATTACATTGAACCCAAAGGGGGCTATCAACACTCACAGAGCATCGAACACTTGTTTGGAGGGTAATGAAGTGTGAATGATACCCAAAGTTTTTTTAAAGTCTAATCCATTAATTCCCATAGTGATATTTTAAAGGCAAATTTTAAAATTTGGGGGTTTTACACCCAATACTTGATAGTGTCATCTGGGAAGCTGTCAAGCATTGATTAACATTCTTTGGGAAAGTTTGGGTATTTTCATGATGTGTTTCCTCTTATCTCTGTTTCAAGTTTATCAAGATCCAGATGAGGGAATCTCATTATGCAGGTCTAATATTCTTACATGTTGCTGGAGTCCTCAATTTGGTGGAAATTTCCACAGTTTGAGGAATGTTGATCTGGGTATCATAGTTTTTTGCTTTGTTTATTTATTTATTTCTCTGCAAAGCTCATTTGGAATATCTAAGAGGCCAGCATATGGGTACAGAAAATGTTACATTGGATGTAAAATTAATGCCTAAAGCTAGCTAAACAACAAAGTTATTCCTTCAACATGAACTGCACACATCCCCATCTCATGGGGATACAGTAGGCCTGGAAGGGAAAACACAGATTTTTGTTTTCTCAGGGAGACAAAACATAAAATGTAATTCATAAAGTCACAATTGTTTCATAGGTTGGTGCTTTTCACACAGTCAGAAAGAACAATGCAAGAAAACAAAGTGTGTGTACTTCAATAAAACATGAGCCACAGTAGGAAAGAATTTCCTAAAATTTAGTTCAGGATTAGAAGAGCTAAATAAAAAAGATTAACATTCAAAAGAGAGAAATAACCAGGAAAGCACTTAAGACATCAAAGAACTGAAAATCACCTGAACCTGTTATCATCCATGGGTTTGATGTAGTTATTTATGCGTCTGTACAAGGGATTACCACAGCCCCATTACATAGTTCTACAATGAGAGGCACCAGTGAATGGATGACACATAGTAAAACAAAGCTGATTTTTAAGTACTGACCAACCAAACATTGATCTCCTGCTGTGTGGAGATCATTAGTATTTATCGTGCCAAACCTAACCTCTGACCATTTAGTCAATCAAAAGGGATGAAAATGAAATACGAGAAATGCAATAGATCAATGTTTGATTCACAAGATCATTTTGGAGACTGCTAAATGTAAGAAAAGATTCTGTAGAGTAATGTGGACAGATTAAAAAAGACCTTTGATTCAGTCATGGTAATGAAAACATCAGGATTGCAAACAGCTTCTGTAAATGCCTATATCCTCTCCTGGGTTTGCACTGACCGTGTCATGAGGGTGCCACGAGCGCCAGTGGCTCCCTGGGGTCAGGCACTGAGAGCCATGGGACTCCTCCACTGGGAGGTGGATGGGCAGTACCCTGGTAGCAAGGACCAGCCCCAGCCCCGGACACTGGGCACTTCCCTGGGAATGGGCTGAGGATAGGCTGGGACAAAGGCTTGTGCATGAGCCTGACTCAGTGGATGCACAGCTGGGCAAGGCAGGGCTGTGAGGAGCTGGAAACTGGCAGTTCTGATGGCCTTGGGGGGCTGAATTGGGGCCCTGGGCTGTGAGCAGGCTTTGGGAGCACCTGGGAGTGTTGGCCAGGGTCAGTAAGGCCTGTGGATACCTCCAAGTCCCTTGCTATAATCTTTAGTTTTATATGACTTTATCTCAATTTATTTTTATTATTCAAAACTGATCGTTTTAGCAATGAATTACATCACAATAAAATTTGTTTATATTAGTGGTCTTCCAGTCATAGAAGTGATTTCAGGGTACCTTATAAACACCCAACTACCTATTTCCCAAAGGACTGGCTGTCTGTGGTGGCAATCTGCTGTTGGTCTGCTGCTGAACTGCCCAGGTCTCACTCTATGACCAAGGCTATGAAGATGATGCAGGATATTCTCTCCACTAACCTGAACTTTACAGTCAAAAGGAGAGGTAACAGTAACAGATTGCAGTACAGGAATGGAAAGAGGCACATAAGCTAGTAAGTACTGGTGAGTACTCTTCTTGAGTCCTGAAGAGCACTGAAGAGCACTTGGATCTAGGGAGAGCTGTGCTCTCTCAAAATGTTCTCCTAATGTCAAACAAAACCCTGCAGTGACCTTATAAGAAGGGGGCAAAGACAGAATTTTGGAAACAAGCCATAAAGAAATGAGTTATGTGAATAAATAAGAATTCATTATTCTTTCTGCATAAATCTCAAATCATTCAACAACAAGCAAGAATAGCCTTGCTCTCTCTGACAAATAGGTGAAAATCTACACCAAACTGATCTCATTCAGGAATACTTAATCCCCAGTGGCAATGCTAGAAACCATGCTGTTCTTTGCACACTACATTGTACTCTTTTGCCCTTAAAGCTTTTCCTCTTCTAACAAAGGGCTCTGTAACCTGCAGATAAATGCCATTCAGCGTTGAACTTTTATGAATACAATACTCTCTTGTGATAGTTCAAAGATCCAAGAATAGGCTGTATGAACATGTAGACAATAGTGATCTATTTCTGAAAGGCAAAACTACATGGAGCCAAAACATTAAAGTCTGAAGAGCCTTCATAGTTTTCCAAGGCCACCCAGAAGCAGAATTAATGAATGTTTCAAGTACATCTTCTTATGTGCATCTACAGCAATGGCTCTTCCATGAATGAATAGAAAATAAATCTCAGGCCTTCTGTAGAAAGTCCACTTCACAGAGAGATGAATTTCATGTATATTTTGAGATATACTATTTAAAAAGGAATTGTCTTAACTTTAAACAATTTAGACATCAAAAGTTTGCATGCTCATTTTGGAGAGCAACTGTCACAGTACAAATCCTGTTTCATTAATTTAAACAATAATAGACAACTATAGAGTATAAACAAATAAAATACATTTATCCAGCAGCTACTATCCTTTCCTGGCATGTTCAACCTGGCTGAAGGTGTCATAAAATAGTGTCAATAATTCTTTGGTGATCCTTCTTGTGCTGTCCTATTTTCTCTCCAGAATTACCTTTCTTATTGTTACTTTTGGAATTTTTTTTCTGTGCTGTAGTAGTTTTAGCAGCTGACCTGTTAGAGCATGCATTTTTTGCCTGACTTTCATGTATCTTAACTAAAAATTCAACTTTGTATAACAAAAGTCTGCTTCACTCAGCACTGAGCAACCTTCCCTTGTAGAGGCCGTGGTGAGAGGTATGGGCTGGCAGACTCTTCTCTGTGTCTCCTGATATTATTCATTGTGCAGTCCTGGGCCTACCCTAGTCTCCATGGTCTTTTCAGTTTACATTCCTTGTTCTGGAAGATGCCAAGAAACAGCAAGAAAACATTTATTAAATTAGACAGGGAGACATTACAAAACAGGAAGGGAGCTGGATGGATGAGTATTTATCTTCAGACGGTCCCAGAAAAAGATTTGTTCAAATTGCTGGAGATTTTATTTGGTTTGGTAAGCTATAGGCTTCTACCACACTTCAGTGGCTAAGCTTCTCTTTTTAAATCTCATGTGCATTTGTGGCCTTTATGGAGATACAAAGAAGTATATTACTTTGAATGGGGCTATACAGGTGTAATGGAGTGAACTTACTGTTTATTTGCCATCAGTGGGAAACTGATCCCAATAAAATGATGGTCGCAGAGAGGGTGCCAGGTTTTTTGTCATATAAGATCTTCCTTTCTCAAGGAGGTAAAAAGATACAACATGTATAAGTCCAAACTTGAGCTTAGCTGAAACAAACTATTTGTTGCATTCTAAACTCAGAATGAAAGATTATTTTCTATAGGCTCTATTCAGCAAAAAGTCCAACTCTTGTGGTTTTGCCAATAGTTTCCTTGTGGGCTTCAATGTTTTAATTTTCACTGAGCTGAAGTCTCAATCAAGAGCCAGAAGTTTCTCCACGCCTCTCCCTTGAGCATCAGCCTGGAGGTTCTGGCAGCAGTTCTTTTCTAATATTGAAAAGATATCATGATCCCAAAGCACTCATCTCTGCAGTCTACCTTAACTCTGTCTTGACATTGGCCAAGTGTTAATGATAGCATGCATGTGTTTAAACAGAAAGCAAGAACTAATCAGCTACTATCTTTTTTGAAGATATATGGGTAGAAGCAAATATCAGTAACATAGAGTGAGAACCAAAATATAATCCTATAGATGGTGCAATTATCTTTAACTAGTTTTCTAAATTCAGAAAATACAGAGTTAAGGTTAAACTTAAGAATCTCAAATACACTAGCATTTGAAAATACAGGAGAGATAACTGTAAATTTACTTATCTTACCGGTTTCTACTACATTGCTTTTGGCTATAACTTCTGTGTAGATTGAGTATCTGCATACATTGTAATAGAAAATAAACTGTGATGAAGGTATTCCAACGTGATACCAGAGTAAAAAAACAAGAATTTTTTAAGAGACACTCATTTTTTCCAGTGTTGCTTAATTGCAAGAAGAAGAAACAACACGAAAAAAAAAAAAAGGAAGAATCTTGGTTCACTCTTTGTAAGGTAATATCATAATAATTATTATAAAATAATTATTATAGTAATTCTACTACTTCATCTCAATTTCTGAAGTTTGAGGTGATGAGTACTGCATAATTTCCAGGAGCTAATTTATTGTGCTTAGGATGTGCAGGCTTTCAATTACGAGCTGTAACAATTGTCTGGACCCATACACTGAGTAGCAAAGATTTAAGTACAACTGATTTACCCTAATTTTTGTGCTTGTGACTTTGAAATCTAAAAAACATTCAGCATATTTCTATATGGGCTACATAAACACAGATATATAAATCCACACATTTTAATGCACAATAGAATATTAGGTGAGTTTGCAATTTTAATATGCCATGGGGAATATTAGATACAGGTAAGTGCATTGGCAGTGCTCCTAGCCTAACGGCATGATAAAAATGCATTTTCTCAAAGGGTGTATGGGTAAACAGATGCAGAGGGAGTTCTAATATCTCCTAACTTCCACTGGAATGAATACAGATGATGTGCCTCAGGATATTATGCATACAGAGTATTTGTGTGCAACTGTAAATGTCCAAATGGCCTTTAAAATGTAGCTGTAAAAACTGATCCTAATGTTTGTACTCACTCAGTTAAATTCAGAGTGAGAAAGCAGCAAAAGAGCATCTCCCAGCCACCAGATCCATGTCCTTCCTCTGTTCAGTAGCAGTGAGCAGGTAGGCTAAAATGTGCCCAGTGTTTTGGGTATTTTTGAAATAGATTACATAGAGTTAAAAGGTTATCTATTTTCCAGGTATGCCTAAATTCATTCCCACAGGAAAACAAATTCCTGTGTCTGAAGGAGGAATGCTTTTTGTTAAAGAAACTGTTCTGGCATCTGAAACAACTAAATATTTTTCCCTGTTGGCATCTAGAAAGCAGCAGTGGTATCTTAAAAACGCATGAACACAAACAAATCACCATGGAGGAAGCTCAGATCAGTTGCCTTGCAAGAGCTGTTCACAAACATGCACTGTGGTTCATCCCACATTTATCCCCAGATGCGAGAACACAGATAAACAGCTATTGGGAAGAATAGCTTTTTTCTGCAAATTCCCATCTAACCTTACCATATTTGTTGATGTGCCAGTGACTTGTGGTCAGATGGAAAGAGGTGAATCAATTAAGAGAGTCTATAAGAATTATTATTTGCCTGGGAAGGGATGGTGTGAATTTATCCTGTTAAGTCCTTTAGGGAATATAAGGAGCAACAAAGATAGTTCTGAGTTTCAAAATTACCCTTCCGAATAAAGGCAATTTTTTTACAATTGCTTCAGATGGAAGAGAGAAGGCCATAATTAAAACTTAAAGGACAGGTGAAATATTTACCCTGATGAGCTATAGATAGACAGAAGGGATTACAAGTGTGTGTTGCAATAGTTCTCCTTAGAAGTACAGGAATATGAAAGAAATATTGGAAAAAATGCTTACAGCCAAGTCAAAGAACAATGAAGAGACAAACAGAAGGGAAGTGGAAGCTAGGAGAACTTCCCCTGATTGGTAGGTGGATGTATACCAGTTCTAACCATCATGAATCTTTGGTTGTGGAACTAGGTTGGTTGATTCAGGTGAGTTAAACATCTGCTGCAGTTTAAGTGATCGTCCATAGGAACTGCACATGAAAGATCTGGGATGCTATATCCATATGGCCATATACACAGACTCTTTGAGGCAGAGAAGGTGGCAGAAATTAGTATATTTCAATGCTGAAGGAGGTAGAAACTCATTTGGCAGAAGGAGATTTGTCTGGGGAATCTGCAGTATAGAATAGGATACACACAGTGGTTACGATATGAGAAGGAGTTAACACCTCAGGGTTGCATACAGCATCAGTTACTGGGGAATTCCCACCCACACCACCCACACATGCAGAAGCTGTAGCAGACACTGCTCTATTTTAAGTGTTCTCACCACAACTGCAGATTTTTCTGAAGTTCAATATCTTTCCAACAAATATGAAAAAAAACCAAACCAACAATGTAACTTTCTGTAATTTCAGAATACCGCATTTCTCCAGCCATGTTACCGTTAGAGTGGAGGACAAAACAGTGGAATGGATCCAGCAAAAGCTAAACAGAAGCCTATCACATTACAGTCTAAATTTCATATGCAGTAGAAGACAAAGTAATGAAACAACTGTCTCCCAACAGGAATATATTGCAATACTGAATGGTCAAGTTCTGACAGAAATGAGAAAACAAAATGCCTTGAGTACAAGATGCCAAGGTAAAAAAAAACAATTATTCAAATTCCCTGCCAAAATATAGGTATTTTCCTTTTCCTTTTCCTTTTCCTTTTCCTTTTCCTTTTCTTTTCCTTTTCCTTTTCCTTTTCCTTTTCCTTTTCCTTTCCTTTCCTTTCCTTTCCTTTCCTTTCCTTTCCTTTCCTTTCCTTTCCTTTCCTTTCCTTTCCTTTCCTTTCCTTTCCTTTCTTTTCCTTTCCTTTCCTTTTCATGTTGAAACACTGGGTTTGGAATGGCGAGCAGAGACCAGCCTGGGCTGTTTGTTGTGGCCTGGGTGTTTTCAGTAAGTGGTTCAGTAGTGGGCACAAATGTCCATCACCAAGTTCAACTGAACAGGATGGGAAGGGAACCTGCTCACGGGCGCACTGGGAGTGTAACAGTTTGCCTGAACAAAACCATGCACTAAAACTCCTGCCTCAGTATGGTTGGAAACCTTGTTGTATATCAGGAGAAATCCAGACAAAAGGGCAGTTCCAAGAGAGACACTGCAATGTCAGCCTAATGCAGTGTGACAGACTGAGTGAAATACAACCTGTAGTAGTAATTTGCTGTCTTTCCAAAATCTTGCCAGGTAGCTGATGGTTCTATTGGAAATGGACAATTTCAGGATACTCACAAGTAGCCTGTCACAGAGCATCAGTTAACACCTGCTCATCTTTAGTTTTTATAGCCTCTTTCTACAACTAAATTAGTAAATAAAGTTCTAGATTTCCTGCTAGTAAATGAAACAGGTGCTGTGTTCATTTCAAAACAAATACTTTATTATACTAATTGACTCAAGAGCAGAAAAATTCATCCATCCCAAGAACCTTCACTGCTCTTCTTTGAGTTTTTACAAGACTTATAAAAAAGTCATTACTGCTCATAGCATAAAAATATTTTCCCATTAAAACAGTGGCCTGCTTTTAATAAATCCCAAAGTTATTGTTGGCCCTGGATTTCCAACATGTAACCAAATGAATATTTTTTTGTGTGTAAGTCCTGAAACTTAATATACTCTGTAAAACTGCTCAAATCCTTCAACAACTCATTTAGTCTATGCAGATGTCAAGAGAGACAAAGCTGTATTTTAAACTGTTATATAGTCATGATAGACTTTTCATTCATTACTATAATCTCCATAAGCAGTAGAGGTTGTATTGGCAACATTTCTACTGGATTGCTGTGGAAAGAGAAATTTGCCTTCAGTGCTATCAAGAGGATAACCTACTTCAGAGCTTTACCTGCATATGTGGTGCATTTTTTCAGATTGATAATAATGTTATATGGGGGAACATTTATTCTTTATTTTGCAGATGAGTAAGGTAAATTGTTGGTTATCTGACTAGTTCCCTTGAGATAAAATTTAATCCATTAAATTCAAAGGAAATGTAGTCATTGCATTTGCAATGATTGTGATTTCACCCCGTTTTTAAACACAAAAGGTATTCCAAAAAGGTCTGTTTAAGTCAGTCTCTTCTGCATCTTAAGGAAGAACATGTTTGACTGTTCTCTCAGCTTCATTCCATGTGGAAGGCTCTGCACTGAACCGTGGTAACATATTTAATTGATTTTCTTTTCATGACCAAAAAAATTCATGTTTAGAGTATGAATTATCTTTCATGTAATCTTATTATGAGTCCCTCTCAGGAAAGCACCCTTATTCTGGAACAATATACAAACCACAGCTATCTTGTTTCTGCATGCCCCTCCGTTTCTGACTGTTTCAGCAAATGGCTGGTATTCAGCATTTCACTGGAAACTCATATTGTACTAGCTTTAACCAAAATTAAGTGATTAGTTATAGTGAGGGATTTACCTCTGCCTAAATGACATAAATGCACAGAGAATCCCTTCAGTCAGTCTCCAGCTTGGGTGTGACAATGATTTGGTGTACCAAGATACTCTTATCACCAACATTTATTTGGGCTTTTTAGAGTAAAATAGCTGTTGTATTTAATGCTGGACTCAGTACCATCAGATATATGGCCAAAGATTTGACAGCCAGAAAACATTAGGCTCCTCTTGAAATGCATCTCTGTATCCTAACAATTTTGATAGGACCTAACAATCTTTTTTTTCTCGGAGCTCTGAGCTTCTGTACCTTTAAAGGCATTTAGTTTACAGCACCCTGGAAACACAGTGGCAGAGAAGAGACAAACAACTGAACTTCACAGCATCTAAGTTGAGGCTTTCATAGGATTATAATTATGCATTTTAGAAAAGCATTTAAAGGGTTTAGATGATACAGAGTGTAGCAGAATTGGGAGAATATCAGAAAAAAGTCTTGCCAAGGATTTTTCTCAGTAAAGGTGGAAAGATGGGCTGTGTGAAAGGGTATTTATAACAGAAGCTTACCTGTAACTTTACAGTACATCTAGAACCACCAGTAGAGATATCTGTCTATAATGTGGAATGTCTCCCTTTGAGTTTGGTTGGCTCGAGTACGTCTGCTGTGCCTGAGGTGGCTGCTCGATGCTTTTGCCCACATAATAGCCACAGAGAGAAAGGCTGACCAGTTCCTGGATTCAAAAAGAAAGGCATAATTATAGATCACATAACTTAAAAATGACATTTTGAAGATCAGTTTTCCATTTTTATATTTCTAAAATCCTTCTTACCACCCATGAACATCAGCAAAACCCAGGAGGACTGCAAGCACTCAGCACTGCAGGACCTGCTATATAATGGCTTACGGTGACTTTGTTTTTCTCAAATGGAAAGGTTTGGTGACTAAAGACTCAATCTATGATCTGTCTCTTGACAGTTATAAAAGTTGCCTGCCCATAGAATCAATTTTCTGAAAATAAACCCAGCACAGCACTGGTGCCCAAACCAGCTTTCATCATGGAGCAGCCCCCATGAACTTCCCTCACCAACAGATCTGGCAATGTTGCTGGTAGAGGCCATACCCAAGGAGCTGCCTTGTCATTCCTCAGGAAATTCCTCAGCTGGCAGCCATTTCAGTAGAGGGAGGCTTCTCCCGGCTTTTTTTGGAAACCTGTTCCAAGGGTTTCTTTTAACCCCGACCGCAGCTTCCCCCTGCGTGCTAACAAAGCAGTGAGCAAAGGAAGCAATCTTCAGTCAGCTCTGCTCTGAAGGGCTGGCAGAAGCTGGGGTGCAGAAATGGGGAAAACCTGCCAGGGGAAGCAGTGAGGTGCGTGGGTGCACAGGAGACCACGCAAGGGGCAGGGAACTGACTCCAGAAATGTTGGCAGCACTCCAACATGAAGCCAAACCTGCTGATTGCTGCCTTCTTCAAAGAAGTCTAAAAGAGTTAATAAATATCTGATATAGGAGTCAAAAGCACTGCATGTCAGATAATATGAAAGTAGACATTGCAGCCTTCTGCTACTAATCCTCTAGGATTTTCCTATGAAGTGGCAATACAGACATTTTTAAAATAAGCTCTTCAGCAAAAAGCAGCTCTGGAGTGCAGCTAAAATTGAGTGGTGTTTACTGCCGTTTTTTGTGTGTGAAAAAAGGGACTATACTTTAGAGTTGTTGTAAGAATTAATTAGGGAAAATAACATTATTATCTCAAGCAGTTTGCAGAAGTGGGTTAAAATTAATATGATGCTCTATATTTTATGTGAGGACACCTAGAAGGGTAAAATTAATTTTCCAGACACACAGGAAGGTAAGAATTAGGATCCTTTGCTCTGATCTTTGATCAAATTATAAATAATAAGATGCCTTTTACATACCTAATACATTGTAGTACATTGAGGCAGAGGTAAGGTTGTTTGATGGCTTTTCATGTGAAAATATATGTGTTTCTATTTTGTTTTTTTTTAATTTTATATTTATAAGACTTTCTGATCTTACGATGTTTGTTTTAGGAGTACCACAACAGTCTCAAAAAAGGATTTTATGCCAAATTACTGCTATGCATATTCTCAATGTCACTGTAGATTTTATCTGGTAATATGTATGTGCATTCAGTTACTTGATGCAGAACAGCTAAACGGCAATCAGGAAACTTATTTTAAGCATCAAAGTGGAGTTACAATCTCTTCCCCTAAGAAGGTGTTTGCAGACAGGCATCTGGAGGAGCCCATCACTGCATGAGACATCTCTAACTACATGAAGTCAGTGTCTGCCCCTGCAGTTATCTGGGAAAGTGACATCAGCATGGGATTTCAGCCGAATGATGATATACAGCTTAAAGTTTTCTTGTATTTTTGACAGATTTTAATTAATTTGAAAATCTCTACTCCTAAATATCTTGTGTTTTTTGAACCATCCCTTAATTTTCAATTTATTATTTAGAAACATCGCCTATTTTCCATTTTAAACTGTAGCTGTTGCCCATTTCCTTTATTTGTCTTTGTCTTTATAATATACCATTTTCTGCAATGATCTTCCTACCAAAAATAAAAATCACTTTCCCTACTGACTGATGTCAGTACCTTTGCAATAAATTTCTCCTACAGAGAGTCATAACTCAAATAACAACAGTGAGCTCAAAACGGCTTTATAAATTGTGTGCAACTAGACAAAAATATTTGTCAGCGTAATTTCACATCTCTGCCATCTCTTTTGGACAGGGACAGGAGATTTGTTTTCCAGCAGCATCTGAGGCAATGGCCTCCACTTTGTATATAGGATTATTTGTGTCAAAGCAATTTTGCATGCTTTTCAGCTGTAATGCTTAAGGGCGGCTGAGATCTATGACATTTTGCAGTTGCATGCTGGGAGGAGTAGTCCCCCACAGGGCATACTTCCCTTATTAAAGGGATTACAATCTCCCTATTTTCTGCATATCTGATTTAGATCTTCAGCTCCATGCAAGCTGCCAATACAATTGCTCAGTTGGGCAACATTTGGATGTTTCTCTCTTTGGTTTTCCAGCCTGTTTTAATATACAATGTCTGTTCTGTTCAGATCTTGACTGTGTTGTCTTTTCTGGAACTGCAAAATATCATCAGTTTGGCTGCCTCGCACCACTGTCTAATGTAACACTCCCTAACCCGTCTTTAAAAAGCCTGCCAAAGTCAGATTACTGCAAACGTGAAGATCAGATATGTCTAATATAGCTTTAGAAAAACCATGTGCTGTTTCCGCATTGCTATTATTGTTCTGGAAAGAAAAGCAACAAAAGGATTTGACATCTACTGTCTGCTCTGGTAGTTGTGGTGGCTACCTAGAAGAAACAGATATAATGCACGTGGCAGTCCTGCAGGACATCTGCATTTATTTTAATTTATTTTAATACAAATTCTAATTAGGCAGCAAGTCTCAACCCTATATTGCTTTCTTCACAAGAACAAAATAAAACCTAAAACTTTCAGAATGTATTATCTTTCTATATTGGAAGTACTCATACGTGACGCAACCAAAGAGTTTTCCGCCACAGTTAAAGGAAATGCCTCCTTCTATTTCTCTGCCAATCTAACATAAAAATGGTCACAGCAGTGGCTCAGGAAAGGTGTCTGTCTTTCAGATGTAGAGTTTTCTGTTTCTCACTGAAGTAGACCCTTTGTACTATTGAAAAAACACTCTGAAATCTTTTATGTTTTATAAATGTAAAAACAATTGATAATATGTTCTGTATATCCTCAGATAAAAATCTCCTGACTTAAAAAAAATTCTTAAGTTTAGAGACATTACTAAGGTTGATCAAATAAAGGATTTTTTTCTGAGAGATGGACAAATTCTTAAAATTTCATGGAGCTGTGAAAAAACCTCATCATAGTAATATTTTACTACATATAACCCTTTCCCCCCCACTATTATAATGGATGTTACAAGAAATTGTCCAGTCAATAACTAATTCACAGCTGTGCAAAATATCCAGTACAGTAATTATCCTATAACTAGTAGCACATTTTATTTCCAGGTTCTTCTTCAGATGTGCAGTCACTTCTCATGGAAAGACACGTTTGAGAGATGCTAACACAGCCATGCTGAAGGCAGCAAGAGGAATGGTTACTTTGAATGACTTTAATTTGGAAATTATTGCTGTAAAAATCAGTGGAACTGACCAAGGGCAAAAAGAGTACGCTCTGGCCGTGTTTGTTTGGCACCAGAGACCTAAAAACCTCACAGAAAAAGAGAATTGTACCTCTGTAATGCTTAGATTCCCTTCCCTTTTGCACTGCTTATGAGCTCTGAACAACAAAGTGGTCACCTCCACAATGTTTTGGGAGCAATCTGAGTTTTGTAGGAGGACTTGTCTTCATCAGAAGAAATCACAGCAAAAATACAGCTACCTGTGAGGACTGTACATTGGTAGCACACTGATCCTGGGCATCTATTTCCCAAACGGTGTTTTGTGCACAGTCCTTGAAGGGAAAGAGATGCAAACAAGACGCCTGGGAATTTCTGCAACACAAGATCCCTATGCTCCTGAAGTACTGGGCATGTTAGTGGCATGACATTCTTTCCATATTTTGTGCTGACTGTATCTTGAAAACTTCTAAATTTTAGCCAGAATGCCTTAGCTTAGTTGATTGAGCATGGTGCCAGTAACACCAGTGTTGTGGGTTTGATCCCTGTGTGGGCCACTCACTTTAGAGTTGAGTTAGATTGTCCTTGTGGGGCCCTCCCAACTCAGAATTTTCTGTGATTCTGTGAAAATGGACATGAAGTGACTGAAAAATGTGGTGCACTGCTAGCAGGATAGCTAGCTCTTCAGCTCCCAGACATCTTCTTGCCAGGCCCTGGTAAGTGCCATGCTGACACTACTACAGAATTTTAAAAATTTTATAGTTGGCATTCCCCTAAGCTCCTCTCTCTAAGTCCCCTGCTGGGTCAATCATGAGCCCTTGTACATGGTTTGAAGGTCAATCACATTCTGTTTATGTGTATCTCAGGTGAGTTCGCAGGGGTGAAAATACAGCCAGTTCTGCAGCACTCAGAGAGCAGCAGCTGTCTGGCTGGAAACAGGCTGGGTGTACCTAAGAAGAGTAAGAGCATCTCCTCTGAGCTAACCTGCACGTGCTGCCTATCCCACAGCCTTTGGTGGAGTCCTTACTTCCAGCTACACCAGCAGGGACTTATTAAGCACTGATCATTACATTCCTTGGGATGCACTTGTATAACCCATGGAAACAGGACTGCAGAATTCTCCATGCCTTAGCACTGGCCCTGTAATTGCTAGATAAATATTGCTTCTGCTAGCAAGCTATCATCAATTAAAACAATATGTTCAAAAATATTTAACGGTCCCCATGCTAACCTCAGTCAAGACTCAGTTTCTGAACAATCTGTGGCCAAACTAAAAGATACAGATAATAAATTGGTGCTTTAAAAATAAATAAATAAATACCAAAACTATTTCTGTGATTAGGCAAACATTTCAGTGGGTATATGAATCTTCCTAACATGACATTCACAGAATAAGACAGATATGGATTTTTCCACATTAAGGTCTTAAGATAGGATATCCCATCAGTCCACTCCTCAGACAATTAGCATATTAGCTAAATTTGCTGACAGGCATTCTGTGTGAGATTTATATCTCCTTTCAGTCCAAGTGAAATATTTGTCTTTCTGCAGTGTTTTCCAAGAACATACAGCATGTTTGAGAACTTTACTGTCCTATTTTGATAACTAAGTCCAAAACTAAGCTTAAAATGAATTGCCCAGACCAGCTGTCATGAAATGTCAAAATGAAGCTGGCAAAGGAAGATAACAGATCATAAAGGTGGCATTGTCAGGGAGCTAACTGGTGCCATTATGCTTTAGGCTTTCTTCATTGCTACTCTGTGTACCCTTACTTGGAGGGGTTTATAACTTGGCTGCAAAAATGTTTTCTGGGTGAAACTTGGCAGACAAAGTCTTAACTTGAGTGCAAATACATTTTAAAACAAATTTCCACAAAAATAAAGGGAAAAATCTGTCTACAGTGAGGCTTTGAGCAATGCATAGTCAGACTGGTAAGCTGATCTGGTAAGCTGCAGTAGACCCGGGTGCAAGCCCTGAGGGTTAGCTCTGCCCATCCTGCCACTGTTCCCAAAGAGGAATCGACAGGACAGCTGCTTTCCCCCTGAAAAAGATAGATCTCTTCCACCAGCTAAGCTGAATCAGATGTGGACATTTGGAAGAAGCCACGAGGCTTGCAGGGGTGAAAAATCTTGTCTTCTTTGGAGCAATTGCAGGCACAGGGCTAAGAACT
>WEKY01058522.1:57837-94040 GCA_013390045.1 Picathartes gymnocephalus | reverse complement strand
AAAAAAAAACAAAAACAAACCCACAAAAAAAAAAAAACCAACACCAACTTTGACTGAAATTTTCCCATGAAAATGATGAAAATTACTTGGGGCTTAATCCAAATAATCATTAAAAAACAGTAACAACAACAAAAAATCTGTACTGCTTATGAAACACTTGTATTTTAGCATGAATCCTTCCTACAGGAAAAAGGAGCTCTTAACTCTCAAACCAGGCCAGGCTGTGCAGCAGTAACATTTGTGATGTGTGCGTATGTCTGCTCTGAACACGTATGGCTTATTTCACTTTTGATCTGAACTAAGACTTGCAGATGTGAGAGGCATTAATCCACTTGGGCAATCAATCTCTTTTGTGCTACAAAAACCTGCACCATAGCACACAAAATCCAGTAATTTGCATGTAACAGGTAACTGAATTTTAAGGTATTTTAAAGGAAACTTAAGGTAATTAGTCATGCTGCAAGCCTATACAGTTGAAATTCTGAAACACATTCTTATCCCAATATCCTCTGAGTATTAACTTTCTGGGGGTATGACTTAAGTCCAATTATTTTAAGCCCTTCATGACTGTTATTGTCTTTCCTTGCCCTTTGGTACAAGGCACAGGTAACAGACAAATTATAGTATATACAGCTCATTTATCAGATGGGCAAGAAAATCCAAGTGATTATGATACATCAGGCAATATACACAAATTATGAAACACATATAAAGCTCCAATTATCTATTTACTATAAGGCAACACATCCTGCTTGTAGAAGATATGAGAATATTAAAGAACGAAATCAACTGACCCTCCAGGTGCCAAAAGGGACAGAGACCTCAAGTGAGTGGACATGGGGCAATGGTCCTCTATAGGGTTAAATTCTAAATGGACAGCATGCACATGGCATGTTGCACTGTGGCTCCCAGTGACATGCTCCAGTACATGGCAAAGGGCAAATTGTTTTTCTATAGCTACATCCTATTTGCTTCATCTTCTATGCAGCAGCAATTCCCAAGGGAAAAAAAAACAAAGTTCTGCCACAATATTATTCATTAAAAAACTGAAGTGTCTCACCTTGTGCAGAGATGAATGATTCACCCTTGTGCCCTGAGGAATATCCAGGCCAAATAAGGATGCCAGATAAAGAGAAAATACCTCCACAAACCAAGTTCAGAGCAAATAAATTGAGACCTCTTACCTTTCAGAAAAGGAGAAGAAGTATTTTTAAGTAAATTTGGGTCTGCTCTAAACTTCAGAAAATGTAGTGTGCAAGAAATCTTTCATCAAAACAAGTAAGTGAGAACAAGAGTTCTATCACAGGACCACAAACTCTGCAGCAAAAGGAGCATTTTTTTACCAAGCTTCAAGCAGTTGAGCTTCACTAGATGTAAGTTCTAAATGCCAAACCACTCTAATTAGTTCAGTGACCCTAAGTTTCAAATATACTCAAGAGAGACAGAAGAGCTGAACTGCTCCTGCAGATGTGTCTGTCTCTGGAGATGCTTCCAACAAGACTACCTCTGTACCAGCACATTGGCGTGGACTATCCCGGTTCCCAGGACAGCCACAGTGCAAATAAACCAGTTTCTTCTGGAGGAAGCTAAACCAGAATCCCCTCTCCAGCTGCACACTAAAATGTACTCCGAAGACCAACAAGGTAATAAGGGGCTGCAATAACAACTGTGCCCCTCTTTTCCATCTGCTGCTGCACATCACATACTCATGTAGACATGGCCTGCAGCACAGGGTCAGGAAAAGTAACTCTAAATCTGGTAATTTCAAGCTCTTGCAACCACTTCAAATCCCTTTAAAAAAGAAGTTATGCTGCATGACATAAGACATATGGTTCTTTAATATTACTAGATCAGTATTTTTTGGATATTTTATAGTTCCCTTTATTCTGCTTGGCTCCTGCTGCTTCTTTGAACCATCCTCCATTATTTTCCAGTTCTTACTCATCACCTTCCAGCTCTGAAGTGTTCATCACATCCCTCAATAATGGCTGAGAAAAAGAATCACAACTAATGTATGTTGAATTCTGAAAGCCAAAACATAAAATATATCAAGAACAAATGGTAAGCTGCTCTCAAAAGAATCATTTTGAATTTTAAAAACTAAAAACCCTTCTCTTCTAGATAGTGCCATTTATTGCTAAGATATTTACCATTAAATATAAGGTATTAAATACATATAATTTATATAAATTATATATTTATATAACAAAGATATCAACCCTGCATGAGATCACCTTCATGCAATGATCTCCAAATTTAGTTAAATTACTAAAGCAATAATTTCCAGAGCATTAACATTTCAAATTACTAAAGCACACAGTGAAGTGCAAAGAGCTGAGCAGTTCAACAGCTTTCTATAGGAAGCCTGCCACAGAAGGAAGAATGCATTGCTAGCCTTCCAGCTTCCTGTCTAGAATCAAAAATACAGCTTCAGACTTCTTCCAGCTGAAAACTGAGCTGCTTTGAAATCAAAACAAATGCCACTGTCTTGACAAATACTAGGTAAAAGCTAAATCCAGGAAATGCTTTGGCATTAAGAAGCCAAATCTTTGTCACAGTAATTTTAGGTGATTATTCTGTAAGGGGTTTCACAACTGCAGAGATCAACGTACTAAGAGGAAAGCCTCTCTTACAACATACCAGTACTTTTTAATGGTGTATGAGTAGTTCTAAATAAGAAAAAAATGTGTGAGTTTCAAAAAGGGCTTCATGCATTGTTAGTACATTTAAGATGTTTGCCTCAGGAAGGAAAAAAGATCAAGCAATTACAGAACAATCTCAAGTCTGCTGACCATTAAGAAAGCAAAATGTAAAAGGTACGAGTATTTTTAAACAAATAGAATGAATTCAGGTCCATTGCTCTACAGCGCCTGAGCATCTTCTAAAACGATGCAAAGAAACAGAATTCGTATGTGTCATCTTAGGCTCAGTCTATCAAATCTCTCCTGGGAAAAACCACATGTGCACTGCAGTGTTTGGGGGATTTGGAGTTTTTTCATTCGTCTTTTTGTCCCTCACATGCATCTGCACATTTGTTTATCTTTAGTCATGAGAACATGGATGATTTGATAATGGCCTCAGGGAAGATGGATGGAGCAGCAACATCTAAATGAGTCTAAGGATCATTAAGGCAATAGATGGTCTGTGGCAAGAAACTGAGACAACTCAAAAAGGAGAAAAGACAAGCTACAACTCACTTTATCCAAGATGCCTTGCTGTATAAAAATTAACACACAATATGTACATCTTCAATTTTCTAAATGACTAGACAAAAGGATTATACTGGGGAAGATGAAGTTTTCCAGGCTTTTCCAACTGCTGTAAGGCATAGCCCCGTGAACATGCTCCTTTTATTTCAACTGCCTCTTACCATAAAAGGTGTTTCCCTTATTTTTTCCTTAATATTTTAAGGCAATTACAACTTGAGTATCAGGAAATGTAGCTCCAAGCTTCAAAACTGCTTTCCATGTACTGCACAAAGCATGCTCTGCCTCCCTCCTGTGCTCTTGCTATTCCCAAAAGAACCTGAAGTTCCCACTTTTTGAGATCTATAAAAGGACGAAAAAGTACCTAAGTCTCTTGCTGTAACCCCACCACGTTCAAACAGGAAACCGCCCCAAAGAGGAAGACAAAATTGCAATGTATTTGATAACAACCACCAGGCAACACCTGAGAAGGTCACTTAGGCTTTATCTCATCTTTTAGGCACTGTAGGTAATTTTAAAGTAACACAACTCTTAAGCGGTCACAGACCCAAACACAAGGAGATATTTATGGTCACCGAGCAATATGAAGTTTAATGTCCCTGTCTTCAGAACAGAAGGCACTCAAAAAGGAAAATGGATAATATGATTAATGACAGGGTGTTAAATTGGACAGTCTTAACTCTGGAGAATCCTGGAGTCACACAGGCATTGACACCCCAACTCTCTTGCAGCCACTTCAGCAGGAAGCTTCTACCACTCCGCATTAGAGTTCCCACACTTACACTGTGCACATAAAGCAGAATTTGGTTTCGAAAAGACAAAAATTACAGCTTTCTGCCCTATTCTGAAGCACAGAAGAGGCAAAAATGTAACCATGTCCACAACTGATTTAATTCTTCTCAACCATGACTTGAGATCACCACCAAAATATCTTCAAAGATCCTCCCCTTCTCCTCCCACCTAAGAAAGAAACTCACGTTTCACTTAAACATCTGTGCTGACAATCTCTCTTGAATCACTATGCTTACTTCCCACAGATTCCCTTACTGGTATTTCTGTCGTCAGACCAACTGCGCTTTGATTTGGCAAATGAATTGTACCTTTCTCATCCATGGACAGGCTCTTAAGATATAGCACAATTCTGTCCTTACACTTAAGGGCAAGTAAGAGAAGTCACTCTGAACTTCCAAAAATCAAGTCTTAGTCCACCAGCCCATTTTCAAGTGCTGGATCTCTGAGGTGCTACCCTAACAGTTCTTCAGTGTCTTCTGAAGCTAAATACCTAAATGGAAAACTCTGGACACGTTGGTGGGAGCAGCCAAAACCAGAAGTTTACCAGAGAACCTGACAAATTTCACTTAGGAGGAAAAAACCCCACTTGCTGGTATCTGCTACTGAAGACCACTGGCTCATGCTCTCACAGGCAGCTATCACCTGCTCCAGTCAGGCCAGCAGCACACAGGGACCGTAAACTCCTTCCTTCCCACTGGAGGACAACATCTAGAGACGTGACAGGGTGCAAGACCCCCACACCATGTGTCGTGCCTGTTCTTCCCCACCACCATTCCCCAGACCCACCTGCACCCCCCCATCTCTCAGACGGATCAGTCCTCTGGGCCTGCTGGTTTCTCATCTTCCCTGATCCAACACCCTCCGGTCTTTGCATTCAGTTACACATCCCTTGACTTGTGCCACAGCAACAAGAAAGTAAACCCAGGCTTCTTTCACCAGATGAGGCACTCCACCAAAACCCTGGTGCTGGGGACAGACATAAGCATGGAGGAGAAAATGTGTCCAATGCATCCCTGACACACAAGGCTCTTTCAGGCTGGTGCAAACTCTATGGTCTCAACTTTGCCAACTCTGGAGTCTACAGACAAAAATCCAAACCCCAAGAACATTAAAAAAATGAAACAAAACCTGCATTGCCAGCCAGGATTTTCAGATGAGGCTGGTCTTAGAGCTTATGTATCCAACTGGAGAGGTCCTAAAGTGGTCAGATTTTACACTTGCTATTTCTTTCAAAGCTAGTCTTTAAAATTTTTGACTATTTGCGTCCAGCCTTAAGACTCTTGTGGCTTTCAGAAAGTTTGGGAGTTAATGCAAAACAGCACTCTGAACTTTAGTTCTTCCATGCAGACAAGACTAATTTGTTGTAACAGATTTAATGATATCACAACCCTCTACATATTTACACTACTCCGGAATGCTGAACTTTTCAAACCCAGCAGCTTCAGATCTGTATCAAGGCCAACAAANNCCCCGCCAAAAAAACCCCACAAAACAACAAAACAAACCTACACAAAAAACCTCGACATAGTTTTAGGCACTTCCCAAGTCTGCTAAACTTACAAACTCAAGAAAGCAGCCAGGAACTGTTCACTGAAATCCAAAGGCAAAACCCAAGCCAGCTGCAAAATCCATTCCTTAGCACAAAAATTACAATGATCCCTGCTTTTCAGAAGACATCTAGGCATGAGTGGTTTGCACTGTGCCCTACAGTAAACAGTGATCTGGGAAAATTCATCAAGTCCAAAGTTCAAAACTCCCATGGAAAATGTCTTGTTAATAACAGTCTCAATGTGCCAAGGACTCTGGTCTGAGTAATTTTTCTCATGACAAGAGCAGAGGTATCAGAGAGGAAGAGAAAGGGGTTCTTACACATGCTGCTCCCCAGAGATTTACTACACGGTAAGTCAAACAAAAAGCCACGTAAACAACATATATAAGGATATTTCACATTCTCTACAAAGACATCACAAGACAGGGGACTGGCACCATCACTTCTGCAACCATCAAGACATTTTATGACAATACTACTACCACTACGTTTAACCAAGTTATCAGGAATCTAGACCACCCATAACTGCACGTTATTTGTGGATGCTGGGCAAGAGCAAGGTACCAGGTAAAAAGACTCTAACCTAGTTACTCAGTTACAAAATGAGGTGTAGACGAGCAGGATTGCATCTCTTTGTTCCTCCCTTCTCGGCTGGAGGGTTCATCATATGCCCAATCCACATGCCATACTAGTAATTCAAACCCAGCAGTGACCAAACCAAGCTCAAATTTTCCCTTTGACTCTGACTCCTGAAAAAGCAGCTAACACCAGTGAAGTTCAAAACTAAGTTTTGTCAAACTTCCCTCTGATGCAGAACGCCAAGAAGCACCAATTAAGAACAAAACTATAAATGTGCAACAACTTTCCCCACACTCCCTCTTCCCCCACCCCTTCCCTTCTGCACTGATTTCACACACTGTGCTTATGCAATTCATCACAAATAACCTTGTGGCAGGTTAGCAAAGGGTGGCAGGGGCAGGCTGCCCTTGTCCTGACTCCCTGGGAGGGGCGAGTAAAGCCAGGAGAAATGCTCCAGGCACAGCAGAAGGAGCACAAGGCACTGAGTTTTGGCAACTAGGTACCCAATCCTTCAAGGATCAAGGCAAGTCCAGCTCAGAACCACAAAACAGGATAAATCTCATAGAAGTCGATGGAAGAAACAAAAGTCAGCACTGAAGCTGGTACCACAAAGGCTCAGCATCCTTTTAAGCATTCACAGTAACACACCAGAGAAAGATATCCAAGACTTGAAAGAGTAAAGAGATTAATAGGCTGCAGAATGAAAAGCCAACAAAGAAAACAAAACTTCTTTTGAAAGCTGATTTATACCATCTCTTATGTGGAATAATATAGCAGGTTAAAAGCAAAATCCATGCCTCCTTCGTGGTAGAGAAACAGATTTGCAGTGGAAAAGCTTGGCCAAAAATTCTCAATTTATCTTTGGCAATTTAAACCATTTTCACATAAACGACGTTGAGAAGGCAAAACTGACTGACACTTTGTTTCACAACACATCAGCCAAAACTCCTGACTCTTATGCTTCATTTGTTACCACAGCCACAGACTAGGAAGTTCATGTCTGATGCTTTAAACATAACCTACCTACACTGCATAAGACATTGGGACAGATTCAGCCTTGACTGAGGTGTGTAACTTTCAGGGACTTCCCTTCAAGACAGAAAAGCACATCCCTTGCACAAAATAAAAACTACTGCAGAACTTGCAGTTTAACAGTTTCACTCTAAATTCCAAGTCAGGCTGCAAGTGAGATGTATTTGTGTGGCAGTCAAATGATGAAGACATTATTTCTACGGTTGGGCTAATGCAGCCTATCATTTTCAGAAAGCATTTTAAAATTAAAAGAAACCCATCTGATTTCTGCAACAGAACAAAACCACTGAGGAGAGGTCAGGAGAGGCCTTTTAATCCAGTAAAGTGAGCAGCAGACTGTAAGGAGTCCATCTTTTTCAGATCTACTGAAACAAACCAGAACTATGGTGGCTCTCTTCTTTCCCCACTCCTCCCACACATCAGCATGATTGGAATTATTTGATCTTCAATCCTTTTGTCCTACAACAACCACGACAGGTGCAGAACCACAAATTTTTACTGTTATTGGGAGACAGAACCCTCATGTCTCCTTCACACGGTGTCTCCTGCTGGTATCTATATTTTTTTTTTAAGCCGAGCTTTCAGCAGCCGTGCCTGCTATTCACAGCGAAAGCCACAGCGGAATCTTTCAAGGCCGCTGGCAGTTGTGGTTACTCTGCTTCTTATAAACACGGTGGCTTCCTGCCAAGGCTCCCTTGCTACATCAGGTTGAATCATGGCATCCCTCACCGCCATGACCCCTGAATGCAGTCATGCCACAACTCTGTCTACTTCCATTAACTACACAGTGCAGTGAGATAGCACTTCTGTGCCTACCTCCAAAACAGCCTGCCTCTTCCCTAAGACAGTCAAGAGGCTGCCAGCAACACTCCTTCAGGCTGCCTTCAGTTAATCGCATTTTCATGTTTCAGAAACAACAGTTTTCACTAATTGCCCACAATATGAACTTCTTTATTTTAAAGGTACACCTTTAAACATGCTGTGGTGGCAAATATGTAATCCTCAAGCCAGGCTCCTTCACCATTCACTCTTCTAACCCCATAGATACAAGCACGGGAAATAAAGCTCCTTAGATTAAGTGGACAATGAAGAACAAAAGCAACTTCTCTTTAACTAGGTGAAAAAAAGGTGAATTAAAAGACCAAGCAGAGCATCTTATCACTCTTTGGTGATCCTGGAGTGGATACATTTATTGCACAGCAGGATATTAAATGTATTTTCCTATACACTGATAAATTATAAATTATGTGTGTCCTACTTCTGGTAGTACCACTTTTCTTACAATCTCTTCCAGGATTTAGTCAGCTAATAGCAGCCTTAGCATTTCTGACCTTTACTTCATCAAAAAGAATTTCCATTCTGCTGTTTAAATTAAGGATCCTGCCTGCAGCCCCTAATGGTCACTGTTTCATCTACCCCCAGCGACCCAGCCAGTCACAGCAGCTTGACACTGAAACAAACACATGTGAGGCTGAGACCTGCTTCTTTAGATGACAAATGTTGAGGTGTCCCTTCAACACTTCTAGCTGAGAAGTTTCCATCCCCTTCAGCTCATTCCATCTACCAAAATCTTGACAGGGTTGAAATGGTGATGCTGTCACTGAGCATGAAAACATTTCTGCTGCTCAGGGAGCAAAGGAAGGAAAAATAAACTCTACCCTCCCTCCCTAGCTTGTTGTGTGTCTGCACTTCCAGCTGCCTCGGTGCACTGTGTCAGTGGATGACAACAGATGGGCTTGACAACTTCACTGGGTCTCTCAGAGAGGCCAGTTGGCAGAAGCAGCAGTCCTGTTCTGGGTAGAAAAGGATAGTTTATTATTTCCTGTTCCCCAAGTCTGAATGCTCACTTTCATTTTGACTACCTGGGAAAAAAATGAAAATATTTCTCTTTTGAACACATAATCTGAAAAATTCACATATCTACCTACTCCTGGCAAGTAAGAAAACTTCACCAGTGGAATCTGGTTCTGCAGGAATTAATCTTCTGTTCAAAAACTAAGACAACCTTAAAGTTATCACTGCAGAGATAACCTCTCAAACACAGCAAGTTTATAGCAAAGAAATGAGCTACAGAAATTCTCCCAGTGTTGCTGATCTAGTTCTTTGCACCACTTCAGAGCAAATGTATTCCTGTCCAGAAAATGTGGGGACCACCCCAAAACTGACAAGCAAGCCCAAATTTCACACTTCTGGTATTTTGCCACAACTTTAGGGTACTCTGGAGAGGCTGACTAGAAAGAGATGTAAAAAGCTACAGGGGCACACCAAAACGGGGCATTTAAGAAAAGTGTGCACGAGTGAAACCACTCAAAACACCTCTGATGCAAGCAGGAATGGGAGGAGATGGATGTTCAGCCTGATAAACAGTACAAAATAATCCAGAAGATGATCTAAGTTCAATACACTTTCCTAAACTTAAATGCGTACCAGCAAGTTCACCATAAGGACATATGTGGTAAGCTTTGCTCCAACAAGATCCTAAATCAGTGGGTGATATTTTACACTCAGTGCTTTACATTTCAATGCACAAACTGATGCAGAGTGCAAGTGACTGCGATGCATCACAACTTCACAGCCCTGCCTCCAGACAGAGCCTGAAGAGCAACACTGCCCCAGCTGCCTCTACCCCAACCACCCAAGCTTGCAGAGCTGTGTTTCAGGAGACTTCAGCATCTCCCTTGTGTACCTCAAGATGCAGAGGAGTAACCTCAATTTGTGTTTACAGATGAGGTGGCATGATCAACACGCTTTTTTTTGGCCCATGACCACTCCACATCTTTTCAGGATCAGATTACCAAAGATGTGAATTGCCCATGCTAAAATATTAACCTGACCCCAGGTGTGGTCATGATGCTCTGGCAGCAGTCATGAGTGTCAATACATTTTGTAAGGCAAAAATGTTTGAACTGAATATATGTGAGAAATCTATGCTATTTTGCCACCACCCAGGTCATTTTCCCAACTATGTCTCCAGATGCTTCAGAAACATTGCTAAAGATTCTAGGTCTTGGAGCCTATTCTCATTCAAAGTCAAAATGACCAAGAAGCTTTTTGAAAATTTAACTCATGATTTATGTCCAGAAATAAATTAAAACATGAGTGGTTTGAATGGAAAAATTGGCTATGAGAAACCATGAAATAGGAAGGAACTGGACAAGGAACTGGTTTAAGAGCAGCTGTGACATTCATGCCAGAAAGTCATCATGACGGCACCAAGGCAGGGTGTCCTGGTCACCTATCTCATGGCTGCACAGGCCTTCACTTCCTCCCTACTAACAAGGGCCCTGTGCAAGAAGGTACTCCTAAGGAGACATTTCTACTTTTAACAACCATTATTTACCCTAATGCTTTAGGGCTAGCTTGTGAGAGCAGTCTTCTGCACATCTGCTAGCTGACTTCTGTGAACACTCTCACAGACTGTACTTTTGCTGTAAATACTTCTGAGAGTTTTGTACTTCGAAAGAAACTAATCCCAGCTGACAGTCCAACAGCATTGGTAGAATTTTCAACAGCAATTACTTGGCAGGTTATTGCAGGTGAGAGCTCCTCAGAGTCAGGATGACCAGAGCCCAGAACACAACAGAACTGCTCAGTTGTCTCCAGCCGTGCAGCACAGGACCACTGCAAGCCTAAGATGAAGCAAGCATTTTACAACATCTAGAAACCATTATTCAAACAACACCGGAAAGTTGCTGAGAACTGTCCACTGAGGAGTCATTTCACACCTGTCAGGCCCATAGGCCTCTCAAAGGGCTCACTGGCACAGATTATTCAATCCCAGCACCACACTCCAACTGGGCCAGTGACTACTTGAGCTACTGGCCAGGGAAAGCAAGCAACACTTCTTTCCAGGACACAGAGACTGTGCTGGATCAACCTCCTAGCAAAGGAGAGAGGTCAACAGCAAGGTTCACAAGCCTTTCACAGCAGGGAAAAGAGGGCAGAAGCAGCAGCCAGGGCACAACTCAGCTGCACTGAGTGAGAGCGAAGGAGAGGGAAGGAAGTTCCTCAGACCAGCAGCAAGGCAGGTAGGCCAGAATGGCCACGCCCACATACCAAACCCGCCCTGTGCTCTGAGGAACACGAAACACGCACCTCGGCTTTGAAGGAGCTGGGGGGGAGACGACAATGGATCCCAGGGGGTCTCATTCTCAAGCGCGGGACACAGTGCTCTGTGTGATGAGGTCCAGAAATACCAGCCTCGGGAGAAGCTGTTGGCTCCACTCCTCCTACAGCTGTGCACTCCGGTCATCCAAAAGTTCTGTGCCAGAGCAGCCCTGCTGCTGGACACTTCTGCTTAGGTGTGAACTCTGAGTACTGACCCAGCCACTTCACCACAGTGATCTATCTCCTCCCCCCCACCTCAAACAGCCCAGCTGAAAACTGGCAACATTGCACAGGGGAATGGGCGGGCTAAGAGATCCCTGAGTTCTCCGGGGAAAACTTGGGTTACGTCTTTCATCTGAGCTTCAGTGAACGAGTTTGCTCCTCCCAGAATACCAAACCCACAGGCGAATCGGCATTAACTTACTAGGTACTTCAAGGAAGCCCAAATACAAATGATCACTTAATCAGTACTCTAAAAATAGTTAGGGGGGAAGAGTCCAGCCACAGAGAAAAACAAGCTATTTAGAAGAACAATGCTCTGTCAACCACCTCACAGTCACTGCTCTTGGGAGAAGAAACCTCCCCTTTATGATCTGCTCTTGGGAATAAAGGAAATTTATTAACTTGCCAGATAAACTTTTCAGAGGGAAGAGAGGAAGACGACAACTTCATGCCTCTTCCCCAGCCAAGACTCAATATACTTACCAGTGAGTGAAGGGAGTGAGGGAATGAACCTGATCTGCAAAGAGGTAGATCACAAGTGAGGAAGAAATTCGGAGGAAAAAAAGGAAAAAAAAGGCAAGTTACTTGTTTTGATTTTTTAAGAGCTCCACTAAATCATGGAACAGAAGGATAGGAATTCAGAGTACAAGAAAAGAAAAGAGTGACTAATGAGGAAATTTACACATATATGTTCACCTCAGTGCCTGACTGATCTGATAACAACCATCCCTTGCACATTACGTAAATCGAGTTTTCAAGAAACTTTACCTTTTATTCAGGCCTTGTTGTGGGCATACATCACACACCAAAACTTTTGCACTTTCTTCCGGTTTTGTCACTCAATATTTTCTGTACTAGCCTCAACTTTCACCCTCTCAGTCTGCAAGATGTTCGAACTACTGGGTACATGGAAGAGAATAACCTAGAGAAAACATAAGAAATATGTGGAATTTTAACTTCTTGGGGGACAAAGAGAGGTATGAAGACACAGGTCAAGAACCACTAGTGGAAGCATCTTTAGTACTTAGATCTAAGACTTCTTCTTCAAGTAAAAATTAAGTAAACACCTAAGAGGTTAGATACTTTCCTGGCGCGTGCCACGTAACATCTCTTCCAATGTTTACTAGCACAGAGCATGCTGAGGGACACCTGCCACCACCATCACACCTTCCTGCAGTCTGCAGAGGAGTAACTGGGGGATTTGGCTCTAACTGATCAAAGCAGAATGCTGCCAAAAACTCAAGGACAATGAAGGCTAATGATGGTGGAAGTTATAAAGAGGAAGGTAAAGGAGAAATATGTACCACTGGACTTAAGAATTTCTACTTCTATACTGCATGGCAGAGGTACTTTTGAGTAGAAGAGGGAAGAATTAGGCTGATGGGCAACACTCGAACTACCGTGAACTGCTGCTGTACTATTAACAAACTACACTCAATTCACCTCTGGCTTATTTCCATAATGTTTTATCAACTTGTTCAAAGTGAGCATTAAAAACTCTTTAGTACCTTGCTACATTTCTTACTGCTGAGAAGCCATAACTGCCAAGTAAGAATCTATCTGGCACAGTCTGCTCATGCCCCAGACAGTGGAGGTCATGTTCTGGAAAAGTCTGACCTTGAACTGTTCCAAGTTCCTAACTTCAACTGAAGTTACACACACGTGTAAGACAACTGAGTGGCAAAGAAAAATGGAGATGAAAATCAGAGATGCAGCAGAGCTACCACCTACTCCAGAATATTTGTTACTTCTGAAACTATACAAGACATATTAGGAATTTATTTGCCCCATTTTTAAGTCATATATTTGAAAAACAAAATTACCATCACCGAAAACATAAGGGATCGCTGAAATACATGCTGGCCCTAGTGCACCCAATGCTGCCTCCTCTCTCTGACCACTCCCTCCCACAAAGATGCACGGAAGTACAAAATCCTGTTCTGGGCTCCTTGAGGAAATTCTTTGTCCGTAAAGTTTTCTCTAAAAACAGTCCACAACCGGCTTTCTTTTTCACTTCCAACATAGCAGGATACAATTTCAGTGCCCCAGCTGCTGCCTGAATCAGAGGTGAAGAGGCAAGCTTTGAAGCCTGGCCGTGCAAAGGCCATCCCACAGGATGCCGGAAGCTCCGGCATACAAAGCACCAACACCACAGAACCACAAGGACCAAACCATTACAGCACATCACAGAAACTATCTCGGCTGAGAAACCAGTCCTGGGAAAGTCACTCTTGCCTGAAGATGTCTCTATACATGCAGCAATGCACAAAAAAAAGGCAAGCACTCAACCTCTGATGGCATTTTCAGCCAGAAATTACTTGAAGCAACCTCATTTTAACATGTTTTGTTCAGCTATACACGTTATGGCATAAGAGTTAAGCACCATGTCAGTAGCTAGTGTCACTTGATAGCTCACTAAAGCTTTGTTAAGCATAAGGATTTGCATGCTATTATTAACAACTGTCATAAACTTCCCAGACTTCTGCAAAAACCTCCCAGCTGCCATTAAATTTTCTTTTGTCCCCCCTTATTTTTTTCATCTAAGCTGCTGACCACACAGCATCACGTTTCACCTTTCTCACTCTCACAGCTCACACAGCAGTGCTGTGCTGGTAACCCTCTTTTGCACTCAAAACGCTCTTTTCCTGCACGCAGGGCTGCAAACCTAGCCGGACCAGTCCAGTCTGCAAACATCCTCTCCATGGACAGGGTAGGCTAGAGCACCAAAATAAAAGGCGTGCCAAGAGCACAGCGACCACCACAGGCAGAGGTGCACTCCACTTTCTGTGGCAGCAAAGCTCTTAACTCTGTGCCTCCTGTCTCCCTCACCAGATTCTGGTAGTCTTTGATCTTTTTTTCAACTCTTACTGCTGGGTGGGTTAGCAGGTTGCTGGAGCAGGGGAGCAGTTTTGAGCACCCATCATGAAGCCCAGCTTCCAAACAAGTCTGTATCTAGAAGGACTCAAAGTCTCCAAAAGAAGGCACAGTAAAGACACAGACCAGAAGATACTCAACACAAAGTAAGGGACAAAGTCGTCTCCTTGAGAAATAAAAATTTTGAGCAAATACGACAGATCAGAAGGCATGTATCCTTCGGTCTGAATGTCAACCAGTTAGGTAAAATACGAGGAAAATTAATAGCAACAACAAAGACAAGACATGGCGCGATTGAGGAGCGGGGAGCTAACCAAACCAACCAACCAAATCCAACCATATCCAGCTGCAAACGGTTTTAAAAGCTAAGGGAAAAGTAATTTTGATGCATCTCGGGTAGATCTGATGCAAGGAGCTGCTTTCTGAGTAGAGGAAAAACAAGAGGAGGCCGAGAAGAGCAAAGAGCCAGTGAGAGCAGTGAACCATCACTGCTATGAACGAGTTCCTTCGCTGTGCAAGCACACCAGTTGTACTGAAATGACAAACAGAAAAGAGCAAGGCAGTTCTTGTACAACACAGCAGCAATCAAATGAAGAATGGTTGAAACACATAGAAAAGACCATCTTTATCTATATATGTAAGTGTAATATCTACAGAACACATTTTTACGTATGTACAAACACTACATAGTGCATTCTGTAGTCGCAAGAAAGATTTGTCGACATTCAAACTTCCAGCATGATGTTGATATGCTATGACCTGGGTTGTTTTTCTACTAGTTTTGACTTGTTTGTGGGGTTTTTTTTTTGTGGGAAGTATCACCTCATTGCTCTCCTGTGTGTCTACTTGTGTCCATCTATTCCTCACTGTCTTACTCTAAAGACTCTTAAAAATTCCTTTGCTGAATGCTTGTCATAAAGGGATCCTAACCTATGAACTGTCTTGTACAAATAAAGCAAATAAATTATTTGAAAATGGAACATTTATGACACATTTATAGATCAATTTCTCCGACAGAACAAGAAAAGCACAGCTCAACTCTGTGATGATGCAGAACCACTGATTAACATAACTGAATAGATTTTGTGCTCTTAAAGCAAATTACACAATTTGCAGTCACTGAGTCTTTGGATAGACCCAAATGAGGAGATCAGCTTCTCTTCGAAGGGACCACCCATGTACTCTGTGTTATTCTTCATAGCCTTCTGACCAGGCACTACTGTTAGCAAAATTGAAGTGTGCTTTGAGTACAGATTTAATTGCAAAAAATCCTGTATGAAAGATCTTGGCAAACAAGTTGATTATAGTATTCATACACTTTCTGAAAGACTTACTGAAGAGGAATAATTCATTTGGATGCACTATAACTCTGATGTCACTCAGTATGAAGACAGAAAAAATAGTTTTAAAACTTTACTTTTCTAATTTCAGTTTAACAGAGTTCTGATGCACTAAACACAAATAGGGTTATGTTCTCACATGGTTGGTATCTGAAGAGAAAGATCAAAATTGTGCTTCCTCCCTTCATTCTAGTAGAAACACTGACAGAAATCCCATACTATCCAAAGCCAGCCTCTCCAAGATTTCAGCTCCATGTCACTGCTACGCTACAAGTCACAAGAGCTAAAACTTGAATCACATTTTCATCTGTCTGAAACCATTATCCTGGTAAAATATGTAAACCTTTAAAGTGACACAATGTGAAGAACACCTCATACCATTCACAATCTGTACTAATGAAAATGACGACAGCACTTCTTGAGAAAAGGGTTACTTTTCTCAAAAGATAGTTACTATCTCCTTTGTGTTGATATTAAACCAAGTTTTATGCCTGTGAACACAAAGGGAAATGATGCAAAGGTAATAATTTCTTCGGTACCTCCCAAATGTGGAAGGATAATAATTATCTCCAGTTACTTACTCATGCAAGAACTTTTAAGGATAGCCATCTACAAAGAATGCTTCTCATTAACATCCTATGCTTATTCATAAATACACACAAACCCCCATTTTTCAATGTCTCAATATGAAGGCTAATACCAAAAACTGTTCTGTTTCAAAAGCAGATGCGCTTTTTCAGACTCAACTACAGATACTCTATGGGTAAATTTTCAGGCTAATTTTACTACTTCAGTAAATGTGCTGAAACTCTGCACCTCTAGTCCACACCCAGACTGTCTCAATCCAGTCCAACACAACCCCCAGTTTTAGTAGCTTTACAACACCTCCCATCTCCCTCAAGTATTATCATCAATACTTCAATAAAGAGAAAAATGAACACTGATACCATTTCCAGACTCAGACAACCTGTACCAGGGACTGAAAGGGAAAGCCCTTGCCTACACTCCCACATTCCCCAGTCTTTGTCTTCCTCAGTACACTACTGCATCAGCTAGAGAAGTTAGCCACTGGGATGTGAATTTGGAGAAGGCTGTTGCCCAATTACCTGGTTAGATTTCAAAGCCCAAACAAAAAAGAACAGTGTAACAAGGCCACAAAAAAGGGGAAAAGGAAATTATACACAGGGAAATTAATTAAGAGGGAACAGCTGGCAACAAGACAGAAGGAACTTTTAAGTGCTACGAAGAATGTAAGCGCAAGCTTGAATCAATAGTTTCTTCTATGTATTATACTTGGACAAGATGAACAATGCCAAGTTCCTGTATTTTCCCAACGAAGTTAGCTATTTTCTTAGACAGGGAAATGAAAGTAGACAATGCAGCAGTCTGTATTTAATTCCTCTGGTATCACCTGCATGTGAATGGAGGCCTCTATTTATCTGCTGTGCTTTTATTATGAAAAGGAAGCAAACAGCAGTTCAAATTGTCAAGTATTAGAAAGAAAAAAAAAATTAGCCTTTTTTTTACTTGAACCCCAGACAAAATGGTAGAACATGAAACTCTGCATGAAGGAAAGTTAGCTTAAGTATGTAAGAAAAGTTAGCAAAGAAGGCCCCAGAGTATCTACAAACTACAGGATTTTTCACTGGTGGAAATCCAAACAATATGATGAAACTATGAAGGAATAACTTCAGTTTAGCTATAGTGACATTCAGGACGCACCAAAGTAACACCCCAAGCAAAAAGCTGCTAGTGACAGAACTGAAAGTGAAACTCCACTGTGCAATGTGCCTGCTGCTTGCAAATTAAGACACTTGACTTTTTGAAAGCACAGTTGTTTAAAAAAAAAATCCCTCAGTGGCCGTTTTAGATTTTCACATGAAGTAGTTTATTTCCCTTAATAGATACTCTTCTATCTACTATATAAACAGTGAGAAATTCACTCTTTAAACTTTCAGTAAATCCAAGGTTAACATACTTTTTTTCCCTATGTCTTTTGTCTATTTGTAGAGCATCTCAGCTCCAGCTGAGATGAACCTCTGATTCAGAGAGGTGTGCTCTCCAGATCCCTGCAAGGATGAAGCTTCTGCTACCGAGTGGAAAAGGAGACAGAGTCAGCGAAGAGCCAGATGTTGTGCAGGTGCACAACTCTGGGCAAAGAACTGCTCTTACAATCAAACAACCTGGATGTACCCCTGCAGAGGCACAGGTTCTTCAGCTGGGAATTACAAAGCCCACCAATACCTATTTCCAATATTCCCTGTTCACCAATGCAGGTGGCACCCCGGCACTTTCAGCACACCACTTGCAGTAGTTTAACACTTCTGAGCAGCACAACTTTACTCCCTCATTCCCTGCTATTCGGTGAGTGAATGTGGGTCTTGCTGCCCTTGCTCTGTTATTATCCCAGGTATTCTACTGGCAAGTGGGAACCCAACCAGTTCTTATATTCACTAGGAAGCCACCAGATGCTGTGGTTCACTCTACCTCCCACTGGCCCCTTACCAAAAGCCACTTTGGTCCTTCAAAAGCTCCCCTCTCAATTGTTCACCTTGCTCCCCAACTCTTCCCTGCTTTAATTCAATTACTGATTCATTTCAGAAAAACAGCACACCTTTGATTCAGTAAGAAACAGATGCTCCTCCTCCCTCCTCTACATTCCCACCTCACATAGAAAAATACTCATAATGCTCCAATTAAAAGTAGATTCCTAAGTCTTGTCCACAAAATCTCAACATTGATTAGTTTGGGACTACCACGACTAAGTTAGGTGCACCGCAGTGTATGAACTGCCCCATGTGTTGCAATGGGATTTTCTGGACAACATGCTCATTTGTACATTCTGCAGTATTTCACAACACCTGTAATGTTTCAATTCAAAAAAGCTAGCCAAGTAAACACATTTCGCATTTTGCACAGACATGCTTCTGCAGTTTGCTAACTAAAGAGGGTGTCTAGCAGTATCTCAGATTTGGGGTTGTTTTTTTTTTAAGAGTACATTAAAACTGGGCTGGTTTAACTTACCATCTGACAATTGACTCTTTCTCGCTTAACAACAGTATTTCATATTCTCCCAGTAACTTCACTATTTACATATGCCCAGTCTAGTATATTGCTGTTTGGTGAATGTATTTTCAAGTCATACAGGGTGCAGATCTGAGCCCAGACCAAGTAAACCTGAAACACAAGTCCAGAATAATTAGCTCCTTTCAGTCAGTGAGAATGACTCTGCGGGTTTTGCCGATCCTACCATAACTTCTCTTCCTTGTCCTTTCCTCTGAAAAGAGGAAGCCATCTGCCACTGGCTTGAACCTCACACTCAGCAATGACAGCTTGGTGACAGACACCTAACAGAAGACATGAAACAGCCCTTTCTGATTCAAAGGACTTGGCATCTCCAACTTAGCTCCACACTAGCTCATCTCATGTAGAATCACAGAATGGCTCGGATTGGAATGGTCTTTCAAGATCAACTAGTTCCAAAACACCCTGCCATGGGCAGGGACATTTTTCACTAAACCAGGTTTAATGAAGGTCCAACCTGGCCTTGAACACTTCAAATGGTGATTTCAGCTTCAACGTGAAAAACATCTTATCATGGAGCTGAAATCAGAAGTTTCTGTCTTCCTCCAGCAGAAACAGCTCTCTTTGTTTTTTTCATTCATAATTGGCTTACAGATAACACATGTAGCAGCGCGGACCGATGGTAAATTGCCGCTACCTTCCGAAAGCGTCTCCGCAGGGAGGGCGCTCCAGCCGGCACACAGCAACCACGCAGCGCTCCAACACCACTGAGCGACAGAGAGCAGCAAGGGTCTTCGTATGGGTTTCCAGTGGTGTTTATTAACAGAGGTGGACATCAACGCCTATCCACACACCGAAAGGGTCCGGGGACAACGACAAGGGAAAGCGGCAGGTCCAGGGTTATAGATGGGTACGAGGGGACAGAGCCAAGCTGCAAGGGCAAATCAATGGAAGGCAGGGACGGGAAAAAGGGCTGCAGCAGCCAACAGGAAACAACAAATGTGAACTGACAGGGCTACACACCAACAGGGGTACAAAATACAAAGAACTCACTAGAACTTGAACATATATGGTTAACAGGGGGTGGAATGGGCCAACAGCCAACGGGGGTGCAGGGTACAGAGAATTTACTGGAGTCTTAGACGTATATGGTTAACAGAGGGTGTGGAACTGGGGCAGATTGACACATGGTCCTTGGACTTCCATGGGAGAAGCCAAAGCCTAGGGGGCATTCCTCCAGGGCATCCTAACATGCCCACAGGCCTCCACAAACACAAGTGCTCTGTCCAGAAAGCTTGAACACCTTGTAGCTCTCATGCCTGGTAAGACAACTGGCTGATAGTCAGAGATTCATACACATTACAGACTGAAGGAAAGCAAGAAAGAAATACTTTCTACTTGAATTGACATTTCTCTTTATCTGTGGCTAATGTCATCTCTCACTTCTTTCACCACCTTACTCACAAAAGTCAATACAACCAAGAGTAAGAGCCAATGTATCCGAAGACTCATACTGATGCTGGGTTGGAGCTGCTCTGGAGCCACCACAAAGATAAGAAGTGCTCTGAGCCTCCAGTATTATACAAGAAACAGCTAAATAAATATCATGTAACTGTTTCTGAATCTACCTATACTTGCTGAAAACAACAAAGATTCTAAAACTAAAAATAATATTAATCTTCTGCCAGAAAAACAGTGAACATACGAAGTTCCTTTGATGTTTCCACAGGACCGAGTTTTTGCAACTACCAATTTAGTGGTGACACCCTAGAAAATCAGTAAAGGGCAATAGGTCTAAGGGTGTTTTTTTCCTAGCTTCTGCCTTAGAGGTAGCATACCTTATATGGTTACTATTCACTTAAAATGAGTGATATTCAGAAGACACTCATCATATTATGAAACGAAAAAATACAGAATAATAAAAGAAATGTCACACTGCCATCTCATGTATTTTTTTAATCTTCTACTTTTGTATTCTAAGAATTCTCTGTACATCTTCACTGCAGTTATCCCTGCGTCCTTCTAAGTTTGTGTCTTCTCTCCAGATTCCTCTGGAGGCATTTATCTTACAATCAATCCTGCAATATGAAACTCAGTTTGTATTGGCACAATGGCTTCACATGAAAACAATCCTAATTTTAGTAGAACTCTTATGCTGCAAACGCTTGGCACCATCTTGACTGACTTTGCAGTAATTCATGTTGCTTATTTGGTTACACAAAGAACTAGAGTTCATTTGATATGATTATCCTCATGTTAGTATTTATGTTTGCCATTCTAAGCCCTCATACTCAATTTTTAAGGCATGGTTACGATCCTCAATGAACAACTGTATACCTGTTCTGACTTCAGTCATGCACAACCCCACCTTCTGCTCTGATTATCTGTGGACTTTAAAACAACCAAACAAAAAATCTCCCCACCCTAAGACTCAAGTGTTGCCCTTTCTCAGTCTTCCTTCTGCAGACACCAAGACTTTTTTGCCATTTACTGACCTCCCCTTCAGCCCAAAGCTTCAGCACGAGTTGCCAAAACCAGGAGTCTCCGTTGCTTTCTGGGATTTTGCAATGTTACCATTTTCCACTATCTTCTGCATATGAACTTTCTTTCCACAGGTTCCTAATTCCCTCCTCCTGTTCTTTCTCCTCACAGCCTCTTTCACTGTAACCCATAGCTACTGCATGCAGTAAGTAAAGAGCAAGCTGCCCTCACCAGCTAGAACCAACCACTGAAAAACAATACAGATGAATCCTTCTTTAGCATCCAGAGACCAGCAGCCTTCAGGATGTTACACATGATTTACAGAAACAATAAGCAAAGCATTTCTGCTTAGTTCAACTGGCTTGATGAGAAAAGTAGCACCCCTCGGCCCGTGCTGGGAAGGCTTCTGTGGTGTCCTGTTTGCTTTCAGTGCTTTGTCTCAAGACATACAGCTCACAGACATAGCCATTTTATCTGACATACTGACCTACAGGTTTCAGCAGTCCTTGCTTGCCTACACCACCAATGCCTCTGCATACTGAAGACCTGATTCTTACAAGCACCTGTGCAGCCACCTGCCCACATCCCACCTCCTACTTCCAGTGTAAAATCCTCCTGCAACCCCAGATGAAGGTAGACCTAGGTTCATCCTGCTTTAATTAACACATCTACATAAGGCCACCTTAGGCCACCCACCATAAACACCTTTATAATCTCCAAGCAAAGGATAGTTCATAAGGAGTAATGATACTTGGTATAAAACATGAAAGACATCTTGGGAGAAAAGAATTCAATGGCTTGAGACACAAAGTCTTATCCAGGTTGCATGTTCATGTTCTTTCAAAGTACATCACCTTTTCATCCTAATACAACATACCTTCTTAAACCGTGCCTTACCACCTCCCCATGGCCATGAAACTACTAGCACAACCAGCAGACAAACAAATGGCTTTTCTGCAGGAAAATCCAAGATCTCACTTCATCTCTGCTCTGGAGGTGTTCTCCTCTAGACTGAATGCACAGGGAATATAAGGCTTTCCCACCCTTAACTTTGGGAATGGCTAGAAGTGCCTTCATGCCTCCAACCACCTGGCCATAGCTGTTTTGAGAGATGAACTGGGAAAATAATGCAATTTAAGAATAACTCAGTGAAACCAAGTAAGTTTGAGCAGTTTCTTGATCCAATCCAGCCTGTTGACAGCAGAAGCTGTCTGGGTGACAGAGGGACATGCACTATAGGTGGTAACTGGGACCACAATAAACCAGCACTGACACTAGGATAAACCACAACCAGCAGCACCTCAGCTAGACTGACTGAACCAAGACCTCCTCCTTCCTCACTAATGAGTGCACAGATGCAACCTCTACTCAGCAGTCAGCACTCACAACATGTATGCAATACTCTGCTCTACGCTTCTTCTCTCATAAAGAAGTCCCTTTCCATTCCCCAGCATGAATCTAACACCAACTTCAAGATAACCTAACACTGTGCTCCAGGAATAAAGCAGCTTTCATTTCACAAAATTTAATGAGGCCAGCAAGACCAAATTATGATCAGCAGTCTTTAAAAGTAAGTGTATATGAAAATTCCGATACGATAAAAGTAAGTTATCCAGTAAATGTAATTTCCTTAAGCTTATCACACAATCTCTTGCATAAACATAGTAAGGAGCATTCAAACCACCCTCCACTGAATTTTAAAACATTTACAAGACACAAATGATAATTTACAGTGTCTGAACGTCACCATGAAGAAAGTATTCCAAGTTGCACTCCATGAGTGGTAAGGCATTAACTATTTGACTTTTAAGAGCATCAATTTTTTCATTTTGTCGGAAGTTGAGCTGTTTAACACAGGTGAAACTGAAGCCAGGGTTCCCAGTTCAATATCCCTTCTCCAGTAAAACTCAGATTCTTTCCAGTCCTCCAGCATACAGAATTGGCTATTACACCAAGAAACACAGAATTATTAAAAATGTCATTTCACGGACATGCAGTGACTTTCAACATGGCCTGAACTCTTTAGAGATAATTATTTAAAAGCCTGAACCAACAGTTTAGGATTTCGTCTAAGCTGTAGCTTTCTCAAGTCAATATTTGTAAATCATGTTTCATGTTTCCAAGGAAACCAAGTGGGTAATACCTCTTGCAAACAGCCTCCTTCAATACACTTTTCATGGCTACACGGCTCACAGAAGTTATACACAGTCTGACAAAGAAGTTACGCTTTTCCTTATATCTTCCAAAACAAATATAGCATGCAGAGGCAACTGAAGCCACGTACATAGCAGGCATCTACAGAAATCTCTGCGGACTCTGCCATCTGAAGCACACATCTTATAACCATTGTATTATTCAGCTTTTGTACGTATTTTTTCCAATGGTAGATCTAAAAGTGTCTTGAGTAAATAACATTACATTCATTTTGCATGTGTAAAAATGAGGCACTTGTTAAATGACTTCCAAATTATCAGTCAGTACATCACCTACAGCATGTATCTCACCACCCTCTCTAAAAACATTATTATGCATCTCATAGTAAAGTTCAAATGTTAATTAATATAGAAATCAAATCTAGGAGTAGAGTAGCACGTTGCAACAGAATGCTGCTTACCTGATCTTTTTTCTACTATTTTTCTTATTTGACAGGTATTTACAACAATTTAAGGCATGACTGCTTACTGCATCCTGCAGACATAAAATAAATGGTGAGGAGCACAAAATATACTCAAAGTAATTTTGTTGATAGGATCTTTGGAAGAAGCAAGATTATAAGCTACGTAGCAATAACACAATATCTCTGCCTGAAGAAGAAAGGAGGAAAAAGTAAAGTATTAAACAGAAATAACAAATTTATGAATTCCACTTTGATAAATGTGAAGACTTAAAACTTTAAAACAAAATGTCTGTATTTTTGTGCTCTTGCACACTGAAGGCAGATCAAAGCAACAAAGAAATTCATTTTCCTGTCTGTCAGAAGTTCTGTAAGACTTCTGCTTCCAAAAAGCCAGGTGAAGTGTTTTTAAAAGACATATTTAGAGAGCATTTTGTGTCCAAACATTCTTGCTGAAAAACAAAGATTCTGAAGCTTCACCAAAAGAATACAGACTAGAAAAATACATATCACACCCTCTCATCTGCTCACATCTACCTACAAGACACTTACGCAACTGTTTTAATACACAAAACATACCCAGAGCTCAAGATGCTGCATTTTGCTTACTCAGAGAAACTCAACACTGGTTAAGACATGGATGCTTTTTGGTGGCTCAGGGTAACCAAAGAAACACCAGCCCTTCGAGAACCTCCTCCAGATGTAATACACATCTAGCCAAACTCATGGTCTTTGGCTGTAGCAATTCACTGCATCTAGCAGCAATCTGCAACTTACAAAGACACCTATTCAAGAACAGCACACAAAACCCAAAACCTCGAAGGAGCAGCCAGAAGACTTCTGACATTACAACAGAGGATTGTTCTAACAACAAAAACGAATCCATTGCAACAGAATCACTTAATGCAACATACCAGGCATCACACTAGGTACATGAGCTTCTTTGGCAAGCATTGAAAACCAGTTTCTGTCCTGCAGCAAGTCTAAAAGTTGTCTACAGAATAAGAAATGTCATTTCACAGCTCATGACTGAGATGATAGTAATGGACAAGATGTTCAGGGGATAATAACCAGTGTGCAATAAGAGAAATCTATGTTGTATGGAAGTATATTCAGCAGCAAGCAGTTTTCAAAAGACCTTAAGTCAACACTAAGCAACAAAAGGCTTTCTTTTCCCATCATTTACTCATGAAACACACACTTTCACTTTTCTTGGACCATTTATGTCCTCCCTACACCCCTTAATTTAGTAGTTTCTCTTCCCTGCATCCTGCCGTCATCCCAGAGAAGGGCAACATACACAGAGTCCAAAAGCACAACTGGGAAACAGATGGAAAAACAGAAATACTCTCCCAAGATCCAGGAGGCAAATAAACACAAGGACACGTAAAAAAGGCAGCCCGCACCCAGACTGTAAGGGGAGGAAAGGACCCCCAAGACCCTCCTGCTAGATTGCAAGTGAAGTCATGGTCACCTCAAACCTCAGCTGTCCCAGTTACAGAAGAGCAGGACTCAAAAAGCATCTGACAGCCTGACCTAAATGAAAGAAATAGACTCCCTTTCCATGTAGCAACTTGGGAGGTACCACAAGCTTTTCCAAAGGTAATACAAGACACAAGGACTGAGCCACCACGTGCAGCTCCAGCTGCCTATGGCACCAACCCAGAAACCAAGGGATTACTGCTTCACCACGCTGTTTTCAGGAACTGCTGCCATAAATCCTCAGCAGAAATTCAGGGCTCCAGGAACCTAGAACATGCTATGTCACCTACAACATGAAAACGTAAATTAAAGTAAGACTGGTTTTTACATTTAGAATTGTGCAAAGGAAACTAATTTTGCATTAAAAAACCCCCTAAAAACTCAAAAGTAAAAACAGATAAAAGGGCTAACAGTTGTTGCATGGAGAAAGCAAGAGCAACATTACCAGTGAAGAACAAGAAACAACATCTAAACATTCCACTTGAGTAAAAAAATGAAATCAGTATTAGCCTTTGCAGGGTAAAGATTTTAAGCTAATGACCACAAACGCTTTAGGCTCATATTTCTTCTTTGCCACTGTACTCAGATGACAAAGTTCTAAAGTTCTGTGTCGAGACGTTCATGAGCTTCGTTCAGGAGCCCTGCACACCACTAGCAGATAGTATAGGGCTATTTCTTAATAAACTGGTGGTTCCTAAAGAACACAAAGATCACAAACAGCAGCAAGCTCAATGGAGGAAAGTGCAAAGCATCTTACTGAAAGCCTCAACAGACACTGCACTGAAGAACAGTCTGTCAAGGAGGAGGAACTGGAACAAATGCTGGGACTAACAAGTTACCAAAAGTCAACTGGATCTTATAAAGCTGGTACCTTTCCTCACAGGCCAATTTGTTTTGCAGTAGCAATGTAAAAGGTGATTGTAAAATTAGCTTTGTAATGTATTTCATTTTCTTTTTTTAAAACACAGGTCAGTATATACTCATTTGGACTTCTCTCAAGAGGATAAAGAGAGATTCTTTCATCAGAGAGTCTCCATCACGCCAGGATGTATTTCCAGTGCTCTTTACCTGGTTCATTTTTCTCTCAAGACAGCTTGAAGCATTAATAAAACCTTTCCTCTGACCACCACTTTCCAGTTTCCTAACTTGCTGCACAAGGCTAAACTGTACAATGGTCCTTGTTTCCAGCCCTGATCCTTCTCACAGGATCTGCACTAGTTACGTCAATTTGCAAGAAGAAAGCAAAACAGCCAACAAACTTCCTTCTCCCTCTTTGAGGAACAAGCAAATTACCTTTGCAACTGTACTATGTTTTGATAGCTCTGTGTCCTACATCATTTTGCCTGCCTCCATGACAAATACAAGTAAAAAGGAAGCTATCACACTGAATGAAACTACACAATGAAAAACCTGGCAAGCAAAAAAATCTTGCTTTGGTCTTGAGTTGCTATTTCAAGAAGTCAGGGCGAGGGCAGAAGGAAAAAAAAAAAAGAGAGAAAGGCCCATCTTCAGTTTCCCTGTAAAATAAGGTTACTTATGATCACAGCTTTAAAGTCAGAATATGCAGAAATTAGGTTTTATTTAGATAACTGTATGTCTTTGAAAAGACTGAGGAAACAGAGCAGTGTATACCTAAGCACTGAAAAATGTCTCCAAAAAAGATGAAATAAATAAAGTGAAAAGGTCCGGTTTGTTTGAGTACCAGCAGGACTTCAATGATAGGATTACTGTTAAAGAGCAACACTTCCCCAAGTTAAGCAGAGCTCAGCAAAATCACTTGGTATTCTTAGTAACTCTTTTAAAACTGGTATGATTAATGAAAAGCTGTTGCAGGGGAAAGGGAGCGGACTATCCCAATAACAGCATTATTAAATTTGAAATGATCTTGAAAAAGCATAGGAAGAAAAGAAAAAAAACCAACCAAACAAACACAAGGTAAGCACACTAAACACTGAGCCTGGGTGCTCCTGCTCAGCTGATACCTTTGGCCAATGAGTATTCTATTTCATGCTTTAGATGATATACTAAACAGACATGCCCAAAAAGACACCAGAGAACTGGAATGTCAGTGTCATCAGCGGAGAATATATTAAGCATTTCAAATAATTATTTTCATATGCAGTTTCACTAAACAAAAGTAGCTGGCCAATCCTACCTTTTGACAATATTTAGAAGGAGCAGGCTAACCAAGGCTGCTCCAAAATCTGTCTGGTAAAGAATTGGCTTTTCCCTGTAACATTATTATATGCTCCAATGAAAAATTCTGACTCTTATTTAAATTTTTCACCAAAATTACATATGAATTTATGAAACCAATTTACATCCCGTCTTTCATCGATGCTCAAGCAGTACTCATTTGTTGCTAAAGTTTCAAAGAAACTACTTACTCTAAAAAAAACACAGACTAAACAAAACTGAAACACAAACTAATCAATAAGCAGGTGCAAAACAGAGTCTCCTATTTCTCATAGCTTACTGAACCACCACAAATTACTGGATCATTCAGAAGTTGAAAAATCTACCATGAGCAAAATAAACTAGGTAAATATGTTTCTCTTACAGTCTTTTAATATAAACAATATGCTGAAGGGTTATAGCTACTAGTTCTAAAACTCTCCAGGGTATTTTTAACAGAAATTATGAGTTTCTCTTAATAACTAAGTACTACTTTTCTTTTATTCAATATAAAACTTAATTATAACACTAATACATTTTATTAAGATATTTAAAATAACCTGGCATATCAAAAGGAAATCAATATATTATTTAAAATTATTTTAATGACGTTTTCCATGGTTTACAGAATCCAATTTCTAAGTATAGTTCACAAAGTCAATCGTAAAACTGAATTACCTACTAAATCAGAAACACGTCAGTCATACTGTAATACTAAACATCTGAAAATTCAAACACAGCAAATGAACATTAACTCCACAAACTTTTAAAATATATAGGTAGGTATACAATGCCTACCTATTCTCTCAAATAAAAATTTGAGTGTGTTCTGCATGAAGACTATTTCGCCTGCTGTGTATCAGCACACTAAGCATCGCTTACCCAACAGACAGCACTGGGAATGGAAAATGAGTAGGAACTGCAGAAACCAAACAAGATTTAAACTGATTGTTTAAATCAAGTCTTCCTGCCCACTACTTTGAAGTCAAAATGATTTAAATCAATTCACCATCTTTAACAGCCATGAAGTAAAACACTGTTCAATTATGCATATTCTGAAAATGAAGACAGAGAAGGAATTGACAGGAGACTGGTTGACCACTCATTCAAGAGACAGAAGTATAACAAGGTTAAGTGGCTGGAAGCCAAATATATGGATAAATTCAGGGAAGAAATAATGCATATAGATTAGAGTAATTATAACCACTGGAACAGCTCACAAAAGACAACAGCTGATTGCCCAGTGCATGAAGTTTTTTACATTACAAATATCTACTCAAAAAATGTTCCAGCTCCAAGAGACCGTGCACGGTTTGTGCAGGACAAGGTGATACTCTACTGATGACATTATTTAAATGGAATTAGATTATCACAATGGTCTCCTCTGATATACAAATCAATGAAACTACAATTTGATCCCACAAGAGGTATTATAATATATATAGTATTTCTTCTCACTTCACTATGTCCTGCCTCCAATGAGTATAACTTTATTCAACTTGTACATTTCCCGTGCTGTCTGCTTAAATGCCAGCCTGTCCACCACCGACTAAGACTCTGAACATCTGTGGCTAAATTCAAACTTGTTCATCCAGGCAGAAATCCTTAAAAGTCTTTGCAACTTATATGTTGGTTAAATGTGACTTTGTGGCTTCGCTTCTTCTGTGGCATTTCAGCACTGTCAAGACACTTTTAGGACACAATTCCTGTACTTGACATGGTTGCCAAACCTCAAGCTTCAAAGGAGTTGCAGTCTAGCCACTCAACTTTTAAACCGAAAACTCTATAGTGTCTAACAAATACTGACTGGAATTACTGTCTTAAATCATAGGAAATGACTGCAATAGCCTGTGTCTCATTTCTGTTCTCTCCTTTAAAAATTACTGCTACAGATTGAGAGATTAGAATTTTCTGGGTTTTCTAAACTAGTTTTAACGTTGTCTAACACAAGAATATTTCCACTGATTAGTTTCATATTTCTAATACATAACCAATATGAAAAGACTTTTCACATTACCTTCATGTTTCTATTTTTGATATAACAGTAATATGCAAGGAGTCATCTTGGGCATGGGAGTAACCCTGGCTTGCTCTCGTCTGCTGAAAGACACTACGGCACCCACAACCAAGTGCAGGGGAGCACCTTCACCCCACCTTTCCCTCTCTCTGTCAGGAAAGCCATGCTTTCAGGACAGCAGGCCTGCTCCAAGGGATTGCCAGTTAGGCACTGAACTACTGAGAAAATAACCCTTATGCAAAGCAAGTAGCAGTTTTAGCAAACATATATACACACACACACACTATAGATATATATAAATGTAATCTCTAAAGGCTTCTTTGGTCAGATGTCTTGAAAACACAACTGTACAAGTAGAAACGTAAAGAAAAAACAGGGGTGGGGAGTAGTTAAAGTTGCTATGGTTTTCATTAAAGAGAGGCCACTTCCAAATAATCCAAGATTGAGAAAATGTGGCTGCAAATAAGAATTAAGATGCTTTTTAATAACAAAATTATCAACAGAAGGCTTACAGCAAGAGGAAGAGAGCATCATTCCTTGTCCAAAGAGAGGCCTGGTAGAGCTGCTGGCAAGAGGCAGAAGGCAGCACAATAGCTAAACACACACTGATGAGAACTGATGGATGGGAACATGCAGCATCAACTGCACTCAGAATCCATCACAAGAAGAAACTTCCTTCTTTTACTTCAATTCCTCTTTTTTTATTTCCTTTTTGTTTAAGGCAAGAAAAAAAAATGTGTCCATGAAAGCCACACAAGTGAAACTTCAGTAGTATTTGGGGGGGAGGCGGGGCAGGATCTGGAGGTACAAATATCTTTCATTTCTGCTGATGGACTTCAGGCTGTGCCCTCAAAAGGACTTGGGTACCAAACCACTAAGCTCCTGATGCTGTCCCTACTATTGAAAATCCCAGCCTGGCTAGGTCTGCCTGCTCTCACAATATATGGGCTAAGTTAAACACCAAATAACTGAAGTCACAAGAAGAGCCCACAGAAACTGCTACGCCTTCCTCACCACCACCAAATCCTTCATGGACTCCAGTGCTTCTCCCAGGATTTGAGCACTGCAAGTGTTCTCTCACCTGTTTTTCAACAAGTACAATGTACTCATTTATGTGTGAACTAAACATCTGAGACTTCCTGTACTGTCACCCAACAGAGAGGTTTTCTGAAGGTCTTCTGACCATGAGAATTATTCTGGTGTCATGATTTTAGTACACACTTCTCAGGCAACGACGAGCTAAGCTCTTCTTCAGAAAAGGAAAGTATTTTATTCCAGCTATCCACCAGAACTGACTCAGGCAGGTGTGTCTCTGATTGCTATGCATAGAATTCAGCCTTCCATCCCTGCCTATCCCACATACTTCTTTAGCACCACAATGCAAAGGAAATGCTGTGTTCCTAAATCCAGCAACATGTGAAACTCAAAGGAGAGCACATCTCCAGCAAGCACAAAATAAATCTATCTTGGATACTGGCTGAGATGCGAAGCAGAGGAAGTATACTAAATCTATTTTTTTTTTACTATGTTTAATTGTTTGATGTGACTAATGTAAACTTTATTAGTGTAAACTTTATCCCACTAAAGTCACAATCAAAAATTACAAATCTACCACCTTCTCAAAACAGGTCTCCAAGTATTAATATATATACTTTCAAGAAAGACATTTTAGCCAAATGTTGATTTAGCTGAATATAGATGTTGAAAGTAAAAGTGAAAATGGCAATGCTAGAAGAAATAGCAGCCTCCAAATCTGTCTCCTAACAAGACCAACTCTGCATGCTCTCCCTTTCAAAAGCTCATTTTTTCCTTTCAAAATTGTGTAGGGCACTGTCTATACAAGAGATTTCCTTGGCTAGATGGAACAAGTAAAAAATTAAGTTGCCTTGCAACTGTTATCAATTTATAGAAAGTGGAAAGGAATGTTTTTATCTACTTTTTTTTTTTCTTAAGAAAAATCTTTTTATTTCCCATTTGCGATTTTCTTGCAAATGAACGAATTATTGAAAAAGGAACTGGAAGAGCTCCAACTACTGTCCAACACTTTTAAAGATTTTAAAGTGTCATCAATCACGGCTCTTTACATGCTCTTACAGAGCACTGCCAACCCATACTTGAAGATTAACTCAAAACTGTTTCATGCCAGCATTAAACACTGAAAATACAGATACACAAAAAATACCCATCGCTATATTATTCCGATTTTAAGTTAAGTCCTGCTCAGATTCCTGTCAAATGTTACTATATAATAGTCACAGCAATTATCTTTTCTTCTAGGAGGAATTGGCAATTGGTATCATTAATCCTAAATATCTCAGTGGCTACCTCAGATGACAAGATATTATTATGTCTGCTATAAAACCTCCCCTGAATTTTTTGCAGACCATCTGAAAATGCTGGTACCATGCTGGTAAAGACAAAGGAATAATATCCATGGTAAATAACAAGTCACAGGTATTCTTTGAAACTGATGTAACAAATTTCTAATTCTGCATATTCCAGTTAACAAACTTCAATCATTTCAACAGAAATGCTCACTGACTGGTTCTTCAAAGTTTGATTTGAAAGTATCTGAGAAAACACCAGCCACTTCTAACAATTTTGATACTGAAAAAACAAAGCAAAAAAAAAAAAAATCTTCAGTACTTTTTTTGTAAATAGTACCTTTCTTGTGAAAGACTTTCCCTCAGGTATCCACAGAGGGAAAATGCTGGGTACAGATAGTTGCCTTTACCCCTGTCAAGACTTGAACAAAGTATATGAGAATTACAGTTCATTCACGCTCAGGAAAGCTTCCAGAGCGCACTGATAGCATCTCCAACTCTGCGAATGGACCTGACCTTATTTCCAGCTGGCCTGAGCTCTGTGCACACACCCACTGCACCCACGCAGCCTGCCAGCATCACTGTGCTGCCCATGCTGCTGTCAGGGCCCTGTAAGGCTCCAGAACAGAGACGCAACACTACCACCAGAAAAGCCCTTCTTGGACAAGACAGAGAAAAAGAAATTATTAAAGGCAGTCAGCAGGAGGATTAGCATTAGCACGCAAAACCTTGTGCTCTTTGCTGCTCTGACCACTGGACAACACCCCACATTAATAGGGAATTAGGGTCACTGCTTACTACCTTACAGAGAGGGTAGCAAAGTGCCTGTCCCAGGTGACACATGACAAAAACGAGACTAGAATTCGGGTCTCCCGACATGATACATCATCTGATTAATTATCCCCTTAGCAGCGCTGATGTCCAAGGTCATGCATTTGATTGTTCTATGTTTAAACAACGAGAACACGCTCACCCCACAGCCAGGCCAGGAACAAAGCTCGGGATTTTTGAGTCCCATCATTACTCTGCTATGTAGCAAATACCGTGCCAGACATTAGCAAAGAGCACGCCTCATTCCCGTCCTGAAGGCTGGTTCACAGAGAGGACAAAAGCCTGCTACTGCTAACCAGACATTCCTTAACTCAAGTGGTGCTGGGCTGCACTGCAATTCTAAAGGCTACCAGTGCCAGCACTGCTAGCCACCCACAAAAGGATAAACACCACTGCACAGGACAGCATTTGTTTCAAGAAACAACAACAAAAACATTTTAAAAACCAAATCTATGTACAAATAAATAAACCAGATTCAAAAAAAAAGCACAGACATTACTAGGATCACATTCAGAGGGTCAGAAATGTCAGTGTGTGACAGGCTTGGCCGACTTTAGTTAGTATCACTGAGTATAAACTTTTAATAGTCTTTAATCATAGCATCTTCCTTGATCCTGACACACACAGGATAAATAAACTTTAGCTTTTGCAGCCTTGTGATTTTACTGAACTTCAAAAAAAAAAAAAATCAGCAAGCCAACACCTAGGTAAGTCCTACCCTTGTACCTGTGGGTGAAGGGACTCCTCTGGCACAGGAGCTATGTGTACAAATGTTGAGTGCACGAAGAAACAGACAGTATAAAGCATACAGTCCCTGAATATGTATCACATGACTTTACATATTCACTCCCAAGTTTTACCATGTATTTGAGAAACACCGGGATGGTTCATGCCACCATGCCATCCCAAAAAATGCAGCAAATTACAGAAACAGCTACGGAACCGAAGCACGCCATAATTTAAAGCTGTCTCCTCCAGATCAAAACACATCATTCTGCAGCAGACATACATGCAAAAAAAAATTTGTATATGATAATTCAATTTTGGTTTAGTCCAAAGTTTAGATAAGGCTTTCTAATTAATATTAAGAGCTATTACACTGAACTCAAGAAAGACCACACAAGCTCAGTTTTACATACAGCATAGATATACTTTTTGGCAAAGCCACGTTCATTTTCCCTCTTCTTTCTACCTCTCAGTATTATTTTAAGAGTTCTCTGCAGTCAAAAAGTAAATAGAACCAATTAAAGAACAGTCTACCTTTTTCATATTGTAGAATCACAGAATATTCTGACTTGGAAGGGACCTGCAAGATCACCGAGTCCAATTCTTAAATGAATGGCCTACATAGGGAGAGAACCCACAGCCTTGGCATTATTAGCACTATGCTCTGACCAAGTGAGCTAATCTCATAGTTGTTGCTTGGGAGCAAGCAAGAGCACACACTTCATATAAACTTCAAACCTATCAGGCACACCAAACTTTGCAGAAGTATGAAAAAGTTCACATATTTCAGGGCACAAAGTCTAAGCAAACATTCTGCACATAACAGATTCAAAATGCAAACAGCATGATTAGCACTTGGGTTTATATATATATATATATTTACACACACACACATATATAAACCAAAACTGACTCCACAACTATCCTCAGATGGGTCCAATTTTACCCATTTTTGCAACAGTGCCACAAGGTCTAATCAACACTTCAAACAAGTTTGTCAACATACCTCTGTCTACCTATAAACTAAAGCAATCATTTTGACATTGAATCATCAAATACAATTTTTGCTGTTGTTTGGGTTTTTGGGGTTTTTTTGCATTTAGTAGCAACTTGTAAAAAAAATCGTTCAGTTGAAGCAAGAGGACTGTCTAAAGTTCAGTTGTTGAACACAGGGTAAGGTTACATGGAACTTTTTCCAATGACGAACAATGTTGACAGTGTCCTCAGTACTACAGTGCAAAAGCATTTCTCCTTTCCAGGGTAAGCATGAATCTAGCTTAAAAAAAACAAATTCTTTGCACTTGCAAGACTCAAACTTTGTCTTACAGATACAGCACAGCACAACTTGCACAAAGGAAAGGAAAAGCCACAACCTGGCTGCTCACCACTCTACTTAACATCTCACTTTGGAACAGCATGTTTATGACACGTTTTCCTCTTAGCAGGAAAAGTGAGCATGCTTGTGTTTGCAGCTCCTCCTCTTTCAAAGACGCATAGCTGCAGCTGTAGTAAACAACCACTAGTCAGGAGCTGAGAAGGTCAAAGTCTGGGGTGCTGCATCCATTTCAGCTGTTCTAAAAACAAAATTTTTATTTCATGAAATTAATATTTTACTCACTTTGTAGTTATGTCAAGGAAAGGCAAACCACAATCATTTTCCAACAAAACAAATCAACTCAGAGTATTTCAAAAGCCACAAGCAAAACACTTCAGTAAAAGTAAGTGTTTTCATATCTCCATCTTTATTAATGAACAAACACATCATTCACACTCTCCTATTTTACCTGATTCAAACTAAGACTTGGTGAAAACCAACCTTGTACTGATGAGACCTGTTCCACAAAGCAAACAACACTTACTGAAGGAAAGAGCAAGGAGGTTGGCCACCCAGAGAAGTGGTGCCACCAGCTGTGCAAGGCTCACATAGGTCATCCAGTAGCCCGAAGCAAGGAGGCTACCAGCACTCTCTTTGGGAATGCCTGCATAAGAGGACATCGTGCACGCAGCCATGAGAAAAGGCACGCAATTTTCCATTATTTTACACATCATTCAATATCGAAAAAATGGGCTACCCTAGCAGCACTGAAAACTCCACCAAATTACACAGACCTTCTGCAACCGCCCTGTGCAGCAGAAAGCTCCCCAAGCAACCACAAAAGGCATTGCCCATTTTCCTCAAACCCACAGTCTGTATTTCTATTTAACTGTGGTGGTTACCATCACACACCACTTTGGTCTAGGCAAAGATGAAAATGGTCACTACCACAGGGTTCTGCAGCCCTTCGCTGACCCCATTCTAACATCTCCCAGGGAAAAAGCTATTTCAGCCCCACGTCTCTGCCTCCTCTGATCTGGAGTGAAACTCTGCTTGTGCGTGTTCAGGTCTGGCTGATTCTGACTGAAACAGCTGGCAAAGGACCCCACGCCTGTCCTGGAATCTTAAAGTTTATTTTTAAAAGTTGTTACACAGAGTCTTCCTGAGCTGTCAGGGGCCTTTCCAGAAACAATTTTTCTACAAGAAAGCAAAGAAAGGCCTGGAAATATTATCATGAACTATTGCTGGGGGAAAAAGACAATTAAAAACACATCATTTCCCATCCCCCCCATTTACACCTCTAACGCTGCCTCACAATCAGAAGCAGAAAACAAACAGTATCTCATATTCTAAACTACTTCCCAGCCCATCCAGCATAGATGCATTCACTCATCAAATTACCTACGGCATGCATCTTTGACAAAAAGCTTTTTTCCCCACAAAAAAGGTGCTCCTCAAACTGCCCCTCTCCTCCCAGTTCCAGGTACAGGCACAGTAAAAAAAAAACAAAACA